>JACXIX010000059.1:11555-500421 GCA_014737535.1 Bombus cullumanus | reverse complement strand
ATCTTCAATTTTACTTTGACAAATTAAAAAAAAAAAAAAAGAGAAAAGGATGCTCCAAGGTAATGTAGAATTTTGAGCTGATGTTTTTTTAAAATTCTGAAGTTTTATTAAGCACGTGGTAAATTGAAATTTTTAGCCACTCGTCTATCTTACTTTGAAACGTTCAATGTTTACCGATGCTACGTAATACTTGCTCTTTGATTGCAATTTACAATTTCTCTGCTATTTATATCATTCTTCCGTCCACATATTTTCCGCGATATAACGAGAGCGAACATTATCGGGAAAATGTTACTCCGTTTGTTTCTGTGGGTTTTTGTTACACGCACAGACACCTGAATCGCGAATATGCATCATTTAGTTACATATACATTACTATACATGCATACGCGTGCATCTTCGTTCGATATGTAAACAACGTGACTAACGTTGCAAACTTGCTCTTCTTCGTCGATCTGTGTTATAAATTCTTTCTTTATATAAAATTGTTTCTTCACAAAAAAAATTCATCGCCAATGACCGAATCGAATGTTAAAAAAATTTTTTAAATGAACAACGAATTACTTTACAATTAATTTTATTCCCTATATTGACAATCCGGATAAACAGCTCAATCGTCCCATTTACTTTCCCCTTGTTCTAGAAATAACCAAATTTCTGGTATTCCTGGTATGCAAGTTCACTGCTTTGTAACACATTGTATGTTTGCTTTCGTTGTTATCCTGGCAGCGCCACTTATTGTCTTGATCTTGTGTAGTAAATTTAAGTTACGACTACTATTTTGTAAAAAAAAAAACGCACTATTTATGAAACAAAATTACCAATTTTGGTTTTAGTCCAATTGTAGATTATTTTCCTAAGATTTCGCCAAAGATCTATATCAATGGACATTTTGTTCAAAAGTGATAAACTCTGGATATTAAGCGTTGGATGATTCATGAACGAAAGTCGTAAACGCTGAAACGGTTTAATTAACGCGCATGTTTGCGTGTGGCTGACTCGATGACGATTTAGTACTTCAAATGAACAATATAACATTCGGAATGATTAACCAGCTAAAATATGAATTATCGACGTTGGCAGGCATCCATGACCGAAGTGACAGTAAGTGGTAGACTGTTTTATGAACATTTATGTTGCAATTAGTGTACCATGAACCTCATTTTCCATCGCTTAATAATGCTGTCAAGTTGACACCTGAGAATTCTATTGTTTCCTTGGTAGACACCTTTCACTACCATAAATCTAATTTACCTTTTATTTTTCCGGATTCGTATATACACATATTCCTATACACACATGGAGATATTTGTCCTATAAGAATAAGAATATTTTAAACTGTCAATGCATCAAGAAGCACGTGGTTCTGACCACTGCTTTTCTCCACCAAGAATATGCGAAATGCATCGATCATAAAATTCGAGACTATGACACCTTGGCCTGTTGCATAATTTCCCCTGTGATACTAGACTAGCGGACTTTTATGCAAATTTCCACTTTTATGAACACAGAAAGAGATGGAACTTAGGTAGAAATTCGTTTCACCTATTATTTTTTATATACATATTCTAGTATATTCTATTTTCACTATCAGGTGGCCCATAAATGCACAAACACCTGTAGTCTAATAACGCTGACGACAATAATAAAAAACAACTAGAACTAATTGTATTAATTACAAGAATTCTAATAGCAACTTACCAGGTTCGGAGACGACGTAGCTGACGTAACAGCTGCCGTCCTTTCGATCCTTGAAATCAATTTGAGCCTTGCTAGGTCCTTCCACGGACACGGCCAGAGTACCAGCTCCAGCCTCTCTGGTCCAAATATTAAATTCGCACGGTTCACCCTGTTCTCCTCTTTCCAAACCAGGACCGCCAGCGTGCACCCTGTGTGCTCCGCTATCTCTGAACGGACCGACAGTAAATTGGAACGGTGATCCAGGGATGTGGATGTCCTTGTAGCGAACGGAAACCGTGTGCACTCCGAGCTCTTTCGGTACGAATGCGACTGCATAAAGGCCATCCTCGACTTCTTTGATCTCGGCATCCTCGGTTACGCCTCCTGGAGAGGTGACTGTCGCTGTTAGGTCAAACGACGTGATGCCAGGTATCTTGAAGGTAATCTTGCACTGGCTGCCAACTTCCGTAATAGGCACGGCTTCCCTCTGTCTCTGGATCTTCTCCCTTTGACGATTGCTACCTTCTCCAGTGACTTTTATCGTAAACGGCGAGCCTTCCACGTGATGATCGGCGAATTTCAAGTTAATTATGTAATAGCCAGGTTCTGTCGGCTTGTACGAGATGTTCAGTGTTCCGTCTTCGTTGTCTTTGCATTGAATCTCTGCTTTGCTTGGCCCTTCCACCGAGAGCGAGAGGCCACCGAAACCGGCGTTTCTCGTGTCGATGGAGAAATTGTTCTCCACGTGAGTTTTACCTTCTACCAAACCTGGTCCGGATACCTTCACCTTCTTCGCGTCGCCCACTTCGCGATCCTTCACGTCGATCTTGAAGGGTGAGTTCTGCACGTGCTTGCCCATCTTTTTCACTGCCACCGTATGAGGGCCGGCTTCTCGAGGGGTGAAGGAGACACACATGTTACCGTTTGGCAACATTTTTAGGAAACACGGCTCCTCGAGACCGCTCGGTGCCGTGATGGAAGCGTTCAGGGACTTCACGTCCGAGTCTGTTATCTTGCCGGGCAATTGCACTTCGCTCGACGAACCCACCGAGATTTGGTTCCTCTTCCGACCTTCACCTGCAACAGATTCCAACAGAGATTTTATTGCAAACGTTTTCCCTAAACCGTACTACGTTACTTCTCTGCGATGGCTCTTTTTTTTATTAATCCTCGATTGATTTTCATTTAATATTCTATTGATATTATTTATGCAGCGAAGGAACAGACAGTTTCTCAAACATACTTTCATTCGTCGAAAGAGCTCGATCTCTATAAGCAACTGACAACTTCTTGTAATTCGATAGAAATGAATATATATAGTCGGAAGTAAGTTTCGAAGATGCGAGTAAAATAAATGGAGCCACGCGTACCTGTGATTTTCGCGGAGAAAGGACTGCCTCGGATGTGTTTGCCGCCAAATATCACGCCGATTTTGTATTCTCCTGGATCGGTTGGTAAATACGAAACTGAAATTGTGCCGTCTTTATTGTCGTGGCAGGAGATCGTAGCTTTGCCAGGTCCTTCAATGGATAGCGAAAGACCACCAGGTCCGACGTCTTTTGTGGAAATGCTGAAGTTTCCTGGCTCACCGCAAACACCGTATATCAAGCCTGGTCCGTACGCTGTCACATAGCCATTTGCTAAGGAATCCACGTGGAATTTGAATGGTGAACCTAATTCATAAGAAATATATCGTTTATTAAGATATTGAAGTCTCCACGTGCACTGAATCTGGCAAAACACCCTGACAGTCTTTCTCATGTTAGTTGTCAGTGTTATGATTGGGGTATATGCTACTTGAATAACTTTGTTTGTCATATTTCTCGATTTTTACTTGAAAAATAACAAATAACTTTCTACTCTCTATTCTCATATAATAATATCATATATTCTATCCGAAAATGTCAAAAAGTACAGATGGAGCAATAAAAACTACTGCTACTACTATAAAATAGTGAAATATTTTTAAATAGGAGGATATAAATAACAGATGCTACACGTGTACCATAAAACGGAACATTTGATGGATTAACACTGGAACTACCACACACGCCAGTCAAATTGACTGGTTTTACAATTTTATTTTCAAATTCCTACTTCGTGTTATATTTTTTTCCACGATGATGTAATGACATTCGCAACGATAACCGAAAGAATTATATAATGAATTTTATTTTGTCTTTTATGTATTCGAACTGGAAATAATTTTGTATCGAGGCTACTCATACCAACACCAGTGAAAAAGACTGGTGCTTGTCAAAGTGTAAAAGGGTCCTGCGATCTGTTTATCGAAGCCCAATTAACCAGTTTCCTCGTTTCCTACAACTTTCCACACGTTTTTCAAATTTCTACCGCGTATCGTTCGATACGACGATATCGATTATCAGGAAAATTGCGGATAGATCGCTAGAAATACCACAGCAGTGAAAATGACTGGTTCAACAATTTTATAAATTTGTCAACCCTCGTTTAAGGGTCGTGGTCCTAGATGGATTGACAATACCAAAAATGTACCACATAATAAATCAATAAATATAAAAATATTCTATTATTAGGTATTTTTTAAAGACCAGTGATTTTCACTGGTTTTGGTAGAAATAGCTTCCCGTTAACTATCATCGGTAGTTCTAGTGTTAATGAAAGAAATTGCTTGAAACGCCTTCTCGTATTCTCTTCTCTTCTACCGTAAAAAGCATAGCCAATTCCTATGAAAAGAAGTTGTAAAGGGTACAATTTTCTTTTACATTATCGATCGACTTGTTTATAAAAATTGTTCTTAAAATGTACTTTACTATATCGTATCTTCACTGCAGCTACGTATTTTATTTTTTTCAATAGAAATTTGATATTTCCACGAACCTTGAACATGTTCCCCGTTAAATTTCACTGCAAGTTCGTGCTGTCCCTCCTCTTTGGGATCGTATCTGATGGAAACTGTACCATCCCGGTTATCTGTGATTATCGGTTTGTCCATGTTCCCGCTCGGCATCTTTACTTCCGCTGAAATGTAACAAAACAGCAGAGATTTAATAACGCAACGTGAAAATGTAGATTATCGAGAACGAGAAACGATATGCTCACGAACGATTCAATGCTCATCAAAAATTCCATGTAAATATCTTTTACAAATAAGAGAAACATGTATTTACTTCGAAGCACGTTTTCATTTGTTCACGTGTTCCTATCGGAAGATTATTGAATATCGTTTCTGCGGTTCGTATTTACGTAAATGTGAATTTTAAATAAATTAAACAAATGGAATCGTGACAAAGGATAATCTCGTTTACGTAGACGATTCAACTTGATATCATCTTGCAACTACAAAAGCTGTGCTATCGATTTATCCGATTTTTTATTCCGTTTACGTGTATCATCATCCCTGCTATGTCTAACACGATCCATTATACTATTCGCCTAACTATACGGAGATATTACACTCTAAAACGTTATAAACGTGAAAATCAAAATTATTATTCTTCTAAGAATATCCTTTCGGCAACGTCGTAACAAATTTGTAAGAATCGTGAGAAATTGAACGACTAAGATTCTTCGATCTCCATATAATTTGTGTGTGTGTGTGTGTGTGTGTGTTATTCAGTGATACACCACCGAATCGTGGAATATATGAAAATAAAAGGGATTTTTTTTCTTTTACAAAGAATTTACTTATCAACTATAACGCAATAGTCAGTGAGATTATGGCAACACGAAAGGCGAATAACAAATGTGAATATTTGTCTAGGTGGCGTGTACCTAAGAGGAATAATAAGCTAATGACTAGGAATAATTTCCGGAACACTGAAACCTTTTGTCGTTTGTACGTAGAAAACACTCTGAAAAATTAACGAAGAAAAATCGGTTCCTGCTGGCGCTGCTGCTTTTCCCGCATAGTTCCAGGTGTAACAGACCGGTCCACGTTCAGGATAATCGTACGAACTGCACGCAATAGTCTTCAATCCGTATTTGTAGAAGGTCGACACCTCCTGCCACGTGGTTTCGACCTCCTCTTCCTCCCAAACCATATCCAATAGTTCGATTCGGTCGACTCACTGATACGAATAACATTATACGATCGTTGACAATACGATTCGAACGATTATAATCGGCTGTCAAACACGATACAATGTCAAATAAATGACACATAGAAACTGGATATTTTTACGGCACTTTGCGCGAATCTTTGCAGAATTATAGAGTAAAGTAAAGATTAATTGGATCGTGTTGTTAACGTAAAACGTGTTTATTAGAATGTCGATTTAATTTGATATTCTAAAATTAAGTAGCTACTAATATTAGCTGATCGTTAATGGAGTGCCTTAGCGTGTACATGTAGCACGTGAATGATCAGTGTAATTATTATCTGCAATAATCGAATATTTTCCAAAATTGCAGAATATTCATATTGAAGGAATATTGCGTGCGTTATGAATGGCGGGTGGTTGAGAATTTGATCGTAAAAGATTGACGAAAAATTAGAATTAATTTCTAAGTCACTGCATTATCTTCAGCTAACGATTAACTGATTCACAAGCTGAGCAAGCTAAGAGGATTTTAAATCACTCGGAATTGTTTGAAAGGACTGGGTCATTTAAATATATCCAGGTGTATCGATCGAATCGAATCGAATCGAATCTAATTAGGTAGAACAAACACCATAAAGTTGATGCATAATGGCATGACGTGAATCGATTAATCCATCTTTACTATTGCGATTCTCCGCACCTTTGTGGGTTTATTGTTTCATACCTCCACTTTATTTCAATCGGATCGAATTAATTTACATAATTTAATGGGATTAAAAACGCGATTGTCGCGCGGAGGGACGGAACAGCGGACGAGAGAAGAACACGAGAAAGAAGAGGACACTTTCGAAGCACAAACTCTCGACCAGATAAACTGCATCTAATTCTGTTTCCGCACGATCTCGACTTATCTCGATATAAAAAAGAAAAAGAAAGATTCTTCTCGAACGTAATTTAATTCGATGAAACGCGAGTTAAACGCGGGACCATTTTAAAAATGTCCATTCGAATTTACCCGTTCGCCCACGAAAAGCTTGCCTCGGTACATTCACGTTGTTTCGATGGACGAAAATGACTTAAAATTCCAGCATTCGATGGAATCCCAGTTGATAAATAAGATTTCCATACCATCTGTTCGAAAACAACGTATCGTTTATTGCGTATTTTCACGTCTGGCTCTGATCTTCCATTTTCCACACGCACTGTATCCCTCGCACCGGGATTTTTACCAATCTACCGTGTAAAAATAGAATTCGATGTGTGTTACGTAATAAATTAGCAAATGAATGGATTAGCGATCGATTAATCAAATTCGCAATTATTCCGCTGCGAGAGAGCAATGGAATTTCATGTCTCGATATTGTCGATGAGGATCCTCGAGAGGGTGTGCGAAATATCTCGTCGAAACGCGAAGACAAGGAAACGTGTAAATGTTTTTTTCTTTTCTATTTTCTTTTTTCCTTTTTCTTTTTTTTTTTCTTTTTTTTTTCTAAAGCCAATGAACATAAACGAAGATAATACGTTCTAAAGTCGTGGCAGGAGAAGGACCGACCGAACGAGTTACACCGTAAGAAATCGTCTGGATTTCGTCTCCCCTTTAGAAATCCTCGTTACAGTAGAGTTGCTTCCAACACGAGAAAACGTTATCCCGATATCGCTTCCAGCTGGATCACGACGTTTAATCGACTTCTCGAGGGCACATCTCTGGCGCGACTGACGATGAAGCGGGCATCGCTTCGCGAGCAGACGATGCCAGCCCGGGAGACCTTCTTTTTTTCCAGAACACCTACCGTCGGACTTTATATCATGCAGTGGTCGCCTCGTGTCTAATAAATCTTTCTATCTCTGTCACACCGACCCCACCGTACGTATACGGTTTGCTTTCGAGTTCCCCGTGTCATCTAATTACGCGCTTATACGTAAGAACACGTCTCGCCCTTTAATCGAGATAAGAAAATAGTACAAGAGCTTGGAGTACACAAATGGTAGAAAAATCGAGACAGTTTGATCGACGTTATTTTATTGTTCGCTCTGGTGAAGTAAATTATTCGCAATTTTTTAATTTCCAGAAGAAGAAAATGTATTTTTTTTTTTTCTTTTTAATGACAGATTGCTCTTTGTGTTTGCGATGTGTAAAGAGCACGTTTAAGAGGAGTATCGAAGAAAAGGGAGCTTGGTATATTTCTAGTGCTCTTAGCGAGAGATCCTGTGACAAAAGTAAATCCTTCGAGTAAGAATTTTCTATTTTACGAAAATCTTGCACTATATTTACGTACTATTTTATATTTCGATATTTTGTAATATTTTCTGCAACAAGTTCTTTCACTATCAGTGACGAATTTCACGAAGCTCAATTTTGAATAAAGTAACACGGATTGTACACGACCTGGCTAAATTAGAAAATGAACAAACTTTTCGCTACAAATATCTTATCATCGATATTGTGACGAAACGTTGTCAGTCCTTGCGAAGGATACGCGTTGTTTTTTAAATATATTTGTAGCAGCACATGAGTTAGAGGACGATAAGTATCACGTTATTGTTTTGCCTCATGATACTGAAACCTTCTTGGGGTACAAAACGCAACGATAAACAAACTGCGGGCAAAACAATGCCACCGCTGCGTGCAACAGTCAACCGAAGTTGAATTCCTACTTCGTGTTACATTTTTTCCACGATGATGTAATGACATTCATTCAACGATAACCAAAAGAATTATATAATGAATTTTATTTTGTCTTTTATGTATTCAAACTGAAAATAATTTTGTATCAAGGCTACTTATACCAACACCAGTCAAAACGACTGGTACTCGTCAAAGTGTAAAAGGGTCCTGCGATCTGTTTATCGAAGCCCAATTAACCAGTTTCCTCGTTTCCTACAACTCGCCACACGTTTTTCAAATTTTTACCGCGTATCGTTCGATACGACGATATCGGTTATCAGGAAAATTGCGGGTCGATCGCTAGAACGCTAGAAACACCACAGCAGTGAAAATGACTGGTTCTACAATTTTATAAATTTGTCAACCCTCGTTTAGGGGTCGTGGTCCCAGATGGATTGACAATACCAAAAATGTACCACATAATAAATCAATAAATATAAAAATATTCTATTATTAGGTATTTTTTAAAGACCAGTGATTTTCACTGGTTTTGATAGAAATAGCTTCGTGTTAACTATCATCGGTAGTTCTAGCGTTAATAATAAATTTGTGTACGCATATCGAGCAAGTACACTAAGTATCAACTTGTCTCGTCACCAACGCGTTTAATCGTCCTCCACGCGTTTAATATTACGCACCAGTGTTGAACTTAATAAACGTTCAATCGCGTAAGATTAGGATACAGATATGCAAAAACGATTTACATTGGTGCATTGCTTAACCTTCGACCGATGTTGTACATTGTAAATTGCTTGTAACATGAGAAATATGATTGGTTCTTGGCAATACGAACCTTAATAAATCCAATCTTAATGAGACGTAGAGAATCTGGCAATAGAAGCCGTATTTTTAGATCGAATGGATATTTATACATTTCGAATCTTTTATAAACCCGTGACTCTGTCCACTATAAATTCATTGTATCTTCATATTATGTTTAAACTAGAAGAAAATTAAGCAACTCACAGCCACCTCCATAAACTCTCCATCGAAATGCCATTTTTGTTTTCAAATAAAATGCTATAAAATTTTACATAGAAACCTAATTATACGTATTCATTTTCGTCTCATCAATTTAATCATAATTATTTATATATAGCGTACTTAACACTCTCCTGCATTCTAAGTCACTTTCGAGCCAATCGTAGTTTCACATTGTTAACAAATCTTTTTAGTTCTCGCTCGTTACAAGTTTGAATAATAAGAAAATTTCTACTAAAAATTCCTAGCTAAACCATCGAATCTTTCCTCCAGTTAAAACGAGAAGAAAACTCGTATATTCAAAAATTCAAGAATTACAGGATTATCAAATACAAATTGAAAGCTTGTCGTCTGATATTTAATAAAAATCATCTCTATAAAATTTGTTATGGATGGCTGTGTATATTCGTACGATCAGACTCACGTAGCAGCTATTTGATCCACTTATATCACATCGATTTAAACGTTCGACACGCTTCGTCCACTTTGATATTTTTACGTTGTCCAACGAAACGGGTCATTTACGCAGACGGTTACATAATTCTTTATTATGTGGAAGGAATCGCGGAATTCTTAAGATAGAAGAGAGTGGAATTTGGCGCATAATATCCTTCCCTTCCACTGGCTCGCTGTTTCCACTTTGCGCAGGGAAACCGTCGAGCAAGGGGGTACGAGATCGGCCGATTCGTACGCGTTAAACGCGTGCCAAAGGTAACACGAGTCACACGAGAAATCCGAGTGCGAGCCTCTTGATTAATTGCAAAACACCGCAATACGTTGAATTTACACGACGTTACGTTACTCACGTGCGTTTAAATTGCACGAAATGTTGCAAAGATATCGACGCTAGAACGACATCCGCGAGAACCAAGGAGATTGATCACCGAACTTAACATGTTGGTGATTAACAACATCGATATATCTAATCACACACGTTCTTTGTAATAGTATTTTATATCTGACACATCGCACCGTGCGTCAGTCCGTGTTTCTGTCTGTGAGACGAACGAACATTTCGAAGGAAAATTTCGCTCGATCAATTCGTTCGGATGATTTTAAAAAATTGTTGCTCCGCAACAAATGGAGCTTGTATTGTTTAATTTATCGAACTGTCGTAGTCGTGATCTTTCTCTGGAATTAAAATTTTATTTTACGTTCGACAGAGACGCGAGACGCTTGTTGCAGCGAAAATTGCTATTTTATTTAGCGTTTCAGCTGATCATCGTCATCGAGCTGCGAGAAATTTGAAGATGCAAAATTCCACATAATACAAAAAGATATATAAAATATCCGAAGTACGGTGCTTTTTATAATAATCGACAGAAAGAGGAGATTTTCTACCTTTTCTTAATTATATTCTGAAAAGCGTAAATTTACGTAAAAATCAGCTGAAAGAGAATGGAGGAGAAGGAGAAAAGATATTTCCAAGATTTCCATCGTTCTAGTTAAAGATTTTGAAACTCGGTCTTCGATTTTTGGGCCAATGACGAATCCGTACATCCGGAGTCACTTAATCATCCAGTATTAATATCACCGCCTCGCTTCCGACACTAGCGTCGACATCACTCTCTCTCTCTCTCTCTCTCTCTCTCTCTATTTCAGCGTGTACGTGAACGAAGAACAAGATGAGTGGTGCTACAACTTGTGTTTATCGTTTCACTCGTCCTGTCTACGGTCAATGTTGCAACTTTGATTATACGTAACAACACGTTACAAGTTGTCTCCAATGATTTTGTTACTCATTTCTACCTTCCATCTTCAATTTCATCGAATCGTTTCCTACGATTTTGAAGTACAAAATGAAGTACATTTGCACTTTCTTTGGTCCAATCTTCTCGGTCGCATGGCAAGCTATTTACGCGTATTGGAATAATCACATCCGACAAAGATAACACTAGGCATATTAATTGTAATTATTCGGAAATTCTAATTATTTTCATGGACCAAGATTATTGCAACGTTTCAATCAATACCATGCAACTCGTCAATAAATTATCATCGACGTTTCTAAATAACTATTATCGATATTTAATCGTTAATACTATTATTTATCAATGTTATTTATTAGTAAAATAGTAAGGGAAGATTTATTCTTAAATCATCTCTCGATTATTATTTGTATACTTGATCACTTAATCATTAGAAATACTTTGAAACGATACTTTTATTTGTTTTGCAGCTACGCGTATCATTTTCAATCGGTTTAATCACGATGTTGCATTAATGAAAATTCTTTTTGTATAATCCGAGAAGCATTGAAGTAGAAACGTGTTGGAATTCTCTATATCTTGCCAAGAAACCTAAATACCGTCGTTCACGATGATATTGGTTGGTTAGCGCGCTTAAAAACACTGCCCCTATTGTTTGAGGAGTCTATAGGATCAAAAATATATTATCCTTGAACAAATTCCAATAATGATAGTGAAATAAACAGTGAGATAAACTCCGTTCGTAATTACAGTTTGTTTTTGTGTGTGAAATTTTGTCCACCGAAAACTAAAGGAATATAGAAATACCTTCTTTGTATATAAAAATTGTTTGTAAATATTTTTACAGTGAATTTTAAATGTATTTTCACTTTCACTGTTAATGAATACGTTGCTCATAGGACGAAAAAAGATCGACAATTTATATATTTTGCATTGTAGTTACGAATATTTTATCAAATATTGTTTCCCTAAAAAGTATTAATTTTTCTAATTTATTATACATATAAAATCTACGAATGCAGCAAATGTATTATATTTACTATAATTTACTATAATAGACTGTATACAGTTCCTATCGATTATGTTGTTATACAACGTGCAAATTTAAAAAGAGAATAAATTTTTATGAAAAATGAATTCCAAAATTCCAAAGAAAATATCCATCGTCGTAATAAATAAGAGTTACTCTTTGTTAAATAAACGAGCTTATTGCACAGTACGCGTCGACTATGTTTAGCCGAAAAAGAAATTCGACGAACACATCGAAATCGTTTGCGAATTCTGGAAAATTGTTAGCAATTGTTACTTACATGTCACGGTGCCGTCTAACAGCGGTAAAAGGATGTTATTCAATCGGACCTCGTTGAAATTCTTCCTCGTTGAAACACTGGAGCTTTCTTGAACGGTAGAACTGTGCTGTTTCACAACGTGTTGCTCCTGCTTCTGTCTAGTCCTCTTGGCTCTGTGAGTCTTGTGCGTACTATGTTCTCGATATTCCTCTGAGGCCTGGAACAATGTTTTAAAAACGCCTTGTAATAGCCAATCTCGCGTATAGATCTTTCTGCGACACAGAATTATTCAAATAAGAAGAGAATAACGTCGTTTGTTTGATAGCGTATTCCGTAAATCCAAGTGACATCGTCAAACGTAATTACGCGGAACAGAAGATTTGTAATTTTCTCAGGAACCGATAGGTTTCCCCAGGATATTTGCGTTACGTTTCTTTTCGAAGAAATGGCATTATAAATATGGGTGGATATGTCAAGATAAATGACGAAATTACAAGGGGACTTCTGAAATGAGGCGATAGTACTTGTTACAGGTCATTACGATAGAATCTACGTATTTTAAGACTGGTGCCAAGCCAAAGCCTGCTATGTGTATATAATTTATTATGTAACCGCGACAGAATTATTGCAAAACGTGTATCACGCGAAAAATTCATTAGAAAATCTTGTAAACACACCTGTAAAATTAAATCCTCTCGGCTTTTTCCGCTCGAAACGCGCAAACTTTTAGTTTAATATGCGATTCCGTACGTATTGTACGAAAGAAAGTCGATAGAATGTTACGATCTTTTGCACAATAAATGCTTGGTAATTTTATTTTAAAAATATTCGCTTTAAATATATAGTGCAACATCTTTATTCCTCGTATTCTACTTTCTTTCAGTCTGCACTGTGCGAGAAATTAAAAGATGATGTTACACATCTGCTTTATAATTCATATTTTTGTTCTTCAACTATGCCAACATTCTAATAGTTCGAGGAGATTGAAATTTGAGTGAAAATGTTTAAAAGGAATAAAACGATCTGTTCTTTCCTTTATTCCTCGTATTCGACTTTCTTTCAGCCTGCACTGTGCGAGAAATTAAAGGAACATGTTATACATCTGCTTTGTAATTCGTATTTTCGTTCTTCAACTATGCCAACATTCTAATAATTCGAGGAGATTGAAATTTGAGTGAAAATGTTTAAAACGATAAAAATGACCTATTCGTTCATTCTTTCTGAATTTATTCTTCTTATCAATTAAATCGATACAGTGATAATGAAGTGAACACGATGCAGATAAAAGCAGCTAAATTTGCAAATTCTTTTATTGCAAATAGATAAACGAAATGCCCATACAATCGGCTATCGGTCTCCGCAAATTATAAAGCGATGCACCTAATCATACTGTTTCTTCGCATCTTTTGATCGAATTTATGAGAATTACATATTATACAAATTTCTCTCGTTGCTACGAGATGTATTCAAAATACACGAAAAATTTCGTACAAACGGAAGATAACTACGTTGATTCACTTTCTAACAAAGTGCAGCTGATTCGTGTGAAGAAAGATTTTTTACTCCAAGTACATATGCGTTTAAAAAATAAATCCAAACTATCGTCAATCATCAACCAAAGCCTCAACCCTCCAGCTACAGGCGATTTTTATATTTTGCTACACAAAATGGACAACGAAATTTGTATGTTTTATGTACATTTGTCACAAAGAAACTTCTAATGTGCAGTAGAAGAAAGAAACCAAAATAGCTGGAGAGAAAGGAAATATTTTCGTACCGCGAACTTGCAATTTGGAAATAGCGTAACCCGTTGAAACGAACAGAACAAGTAGAAAGGGATTTCTACGTTGACCGCGACTGCAGGGCTAAATCTCCAACACGCATATACATACATACACATACACGTATGTAACTACCGTAGAAAACAAAATTTTGTCTCTCTTTTACCTTCTTTCTCCTTCATTCTTTTTATCTATCCACTTTAAATCACCTGGCCGATAGGGTGCTTACCTTAAGATGCGCGTCAAAGCGTTTTCTTGCAATATACAACAGCAGGAACCAGCCAGCACGATGGTCGTCACGAAACTCGTGCTAACTGAACGTAATTTCGGGCACAATGCTGTATTCGATGTTACCATAATAGCTGGCTAGCCCCCACTCACCCACGTCATAAAAGGGTAAAGGATAGTAATCGCGTAAAATTACACGCTAGTACTTCTGATCGAAGAAATTCGAAATGTTCATTGCTGTATCGAACTCCTAACTTACTTGCGCGTCCAATTTCGAATCTTCGATGTCGTTTAGTTTTCCAAAATAAAAACCTCACTTCCTTTGAACGTGTTCTCTGTGCTAATTTTCGCAGTATCGTTGTACGGAACTTAACGTTTCCGTAAACGCTGCGTTATATTCCATGTCAGAGGCGACAGTATGACAGAATTGCATTTATCCGAACTCTATTTGTTGTAACAAAATTTCAATCGACGCCCGAGTAACTCAACTTTCGCCGACTCGATTTACCGAATTTACTTATCCAAAAAATTATGAACTATTTCTATTGTACGAATTCCAGTTATTTATACTCCTTGTCCTCGGAACGGTTCAGATAAATGGACTTCTACCGTACTAATTACGCGTTTGAATTAGAATGTTTACTTGAATTGTGGAAATTTCACTGGGTAAACGTAACTCGATGCGATCGCCAGTCTCGCGAACGACGTAATTCCAACTAACTGGAATTCTTGTAGATCAAATGAGAAATTCATCGTAACCAGAAGAAGACTCGTTGCTCTGACTGAAAAGCAAATTGACGTTAAATATACAACAAGCCGAATTATATTTCCGTATAATTCAGTAAAAGCAAACGATATTTTATTTCATTAAAGAAAAGAGAATCTATGAATCTATCATCGCGAACGTAAGTTTGCAACGATATTTTTCCCTGCAATTTCCTGTACTTTCGAACTGTCAGGATTCGTTGTTAATACAGAAAGACGAACTTTTCATATCATTTTATATCCACGTTGTTTCAATATAATGGCCGGTAAGCGACGCGGCAGACAAATACAGATATTTAATCTCGAACCTCTCGTATTAATTTAATTCTCGGCCCCCTCTTCCACCCACTGGTCCAAACGTTTCTGTTTATAAATTTGGGAAAGCCTGACTTGCACTCGAAATAGTCTAAGAGACCTCCACGGTGGACCAGATGCGTATTGAATTTCAAAGTAGATCAGCAATAGATTCGCATAAAACTCTTGAATAGCTCGTACTGTATTCTCTGTATCCCTTCGATTATTGTTTATCGGTGAGCTTTACCCTTTTCATCTCAACGATCGTTCTGTCGCTGTTCTAATAAGCAGATGGCGATTTAAACGGGCGTCATTTCATGCTGATGTGGAGATCGTTCCTCTACGAGGATACGTCACGCATAATATTTCATACTACATTTATTCGTTTCGATAAAACGTTGGTAAAATTATGGATAAACATTGTGTTACACATATAAATTGTTGAAAGCGTTAAATTTAGTATCGAATTGCTTTTCTTCTCACGTTACACCAAGCTTTGGCATTTATTTTATACTCTGGTTATATAGCGCATTTCCCTAGCTTCTCCTGGCCGCTTTTTCGTCTTTCAAAAGCAACTCAGAAAGTTTTGCCATGTGCAAGACTGTTGAGCAAACTCTTTGCAGCGTTACTTCTTCCGTTGTACTACCTTTTGTCTACTCTGAATCACGTCATTTTTATTCTTCTTTGCTATTTATCTTTGTCCCAAATATCTGAATATAGTTCAGGTAACGTTGAGTACATTATCACAGAATAAATGCATATAGAGAACGAAAATAGCATTTATAAATATCATCAGAGTTCCAAGAAGACGTGGTTCCCACCGGCATCTTGATAAAAGTGATTCTTCAAAATATTTTCAAAACCAAAAAGCTTTACCCTTAATAGGATTGAATGAAAAAATAACATTGTATATTTTATTCATATTCCTAGTTAATACACATATAGGAATAAATTGTACGTTTCTTTATATGCTGATTTATGGTGTAATACTTTTTACTTTGTTCTTCTCAGTGAGTTAAAGATAAGTTTAGTTAAAGGAATAAAATAAAGAAATATTTATTATATATATAGTAAGTTTAGTGCCATTGGTGGAAAATTTGCATATGTACGAGTTAACAGTCATATATTACAAGTCTGGAACGAAGACAACTGTTCCTCTTTACATCAGCTTCAAGATAATTAACGAATTTGCCTGAGCAGTAAAGCAACGTGTTCTGACAAACTTCCAAGCGTTTATACTAACGACAGCTATATATTTGTAGACCGTTGGTAGTCAATTTGATACGGAAGGTAGCAGAAAATAATTTTCAGAAAAGCAGTGAACGATTCATGGAAACATTTCTAGCTATAAAAAGATTCTCGTCTTAAATATAGAAAAGAAGAAAAAGTACGGACAGTGAGCGATGAAAAATATGAATAGGACAAGTTGTGTAATATAAGTTTGAAAATACTGAATACCATTTTCTGCTACCAAACAGGACGACGATGTATCCAACATATTTCAAGAATATTTTGGTTAATTATTCCACTGTGAATTTTGCATTGTTCGCAGAATTGTTGAGAAGCTGTTTGAATGATAAATTTGCAAATAGAAAATATCGAAAAATTTCAAGGTGTCAAAGAATGAAATTTCAAGGAAACGACGAAGATCTGTTTGAAAGCTACATCAGTCTTTCGTTTAAAGTGTAGCTTTTTACTAAAATAACAAACGATTATACTGTTTCCTCGGCAGCAAGTATCATTGTGTTAGAATCGCTTACAATGATCGTATAGTTCGATTGGAAAACACTCTTAGTTGGAATTTATCTTTACAGATGTGCCAATACACAGACAAGAATGTAAGAATGGAACAGAGTCCAAAATAAATCAATTAAGATAGATAAATATGATAATTAAACAATTAGATCGTTGCATTGAAATTTCAATTGATTGTATAAAATAACTACATTTATAATTATAATTTATAAATAAAATAATTACATTTCATATTTTAAAAAGTAGTCCACAAATGGTCGAAAATCTTTTAGCTAAAAAATCTTATCATTGCTCGATATATTTTTACCTAAAATTGTCTTCAAACTTGCATAAGATTTTGTTAATAACGTATAAACAACGCACCAATGAAAGAAGAATGACATTATAGAAAGAAAGAAGAGAATATCTTCTTCTTGAATTTGTAAAGAATTTTGTCTTGCATTCCTGGTTATTTCTGCTGTCTCGAGGAAGTAAAAAATAGTTTACTGGAAAATATCTTATAGCGATATTTGTCAGAAAAAAAAATAATTTTATTCGCCTCTAACACGTCATCTAACTAAATCATATATTTTGTTACCTTCAATGAACGATCAGATTCTTCTTATTCCACCTTTTTTTTTTTTTAATATCCGCTATAAATTTCCAACCAGCTATAAATTTATTATTTTCCAAAAGTTAACATCCATTTTTATTACTGATACTCGTATAAAGTCAATGTAAATTCAATTAATATAAAAAAAAACGTACGTAAATACCCTTCGAAAGTTATCCAACGAATAAAATAAACGTACTTAGTTTGCGTTTTCTTCCTGACTAGTGTAAAAGAGCGATTTCTTCGTTTAAAGAGATAGGAATCATGGGAGATGATCTCGAGATATTTGCCAAGTCAGCTGTCAAGAGGTACTAAGATGTCTGGCCTCCTTTCTAAAAGCTGTTAAGTACTTACAAAGTTTCAGTAAGCTCGATACGATAACACTTGGGTAAGTTTCTAGTGAGAACGATACGATACTACTCGATAATGCACTTGGACGGAACGTTAGACACTCCACATGGAATGAGTATAGGGGTAATGTCAAATTGACAGACACTATTCCAATGAACCCTCGAAGTGAACTGTTTCACTGGAGACTAAACTAAAGTCGACAATATATCCTGCAGTATATCTTGTCTCTATAGTTAGATGCCTGCCGCCCCACCCATCCTTTAGCAAGAAACCACGCATCTCCTTCATAAAAAATTAATGATACATAATGCAACTTTATTGCACAATTGTTGAAGATGGCAGGTTCTACCATTTGGCATAAGCTCTATTCTGTCTTCAATTAACCAGTGTTTCTCGTTGTAGAAAATAAGTACACGGTCGAGGAGTCTGAAACGCTTGAAGAACCTGTGCCATTCAATATTTTCAACATCATACGTTGAATTATAAATTATAAATGCAAATTATAAGATTCCACCGAAGTCAACGATAGGAAGAATAATTGTTGCGATTCGCGCTTCAAACTGAGCAATTGTAATTAGAATTAGCATTATCGATCGTCCCTTCAAAAAGGATAACAGAAGATTCAATCGATTTCGACTGACAACGCGTAACAATTTTAGCGACCTCAGAGACACGCGTTAGGATACCTTAGGGTGCATCTCACACCTGCGATTATCTTACAGATTCATTTATTTAGATCTATAAATAAAATTCCAAATCGTTCGATGCTTCACAACACTTTCACTATCTAAATCCAGGCGATGAGGCGATGAAACCGTGAAACTACGTTTTATACTAGACACAGGGTAAACTTCAAAACATTCTAAAGATAGAATACACAAACATAATCCGTATTCTGTTGTAAGAGCATCGAATAAAATCGTGAAACATTCATTCGATCTCTGGCAATGAATTCGAGCCTCGCGAATTGTTAAAGCTCGCGCTGTTTATAGAAATTTGCAATTTAATTTAATTGGCTGTTAAAGTACCTTTACGTTTCTGTTGGATACGCACACCTGTTGTGCCTCTTCGATGGCAACAACACAGTCCAGATATCTCACTTTATATGCGAGCGAAACTTAAACGATTACTAATTCATAATTCTTCGTGAAAGAAAATCAAACAACGGTACACTTCATCGAATCTTTTTGCGTAAAATTGTCCACATAAGACCGCTCGTGCGCATTATTTTTGTACTAAATGAATCAATATTTTATGGTACACGATGTCAATATTATTATAGCCTTGTAGTAATGTGATTATGTGCATGAACATGTCTTATATGCATAAGAGGTTCTTCTAATCTGTAATCGCGTCGAATGAAAATAAGAACGAAATAATGAAAATTAATCGATTGGAAAACTGATGGAAACAGAAGAAGTAATGACTTACTGTGAACGTGTAAAATCCTTCAGGTATCGGTTGACCACCGAACTTAATGCTGAGGGTGTAATCGCCAGCATCCGCCACAGTGTAATAAATGTTCACCGTGCCATCGCCATTATCTTCGATATCAATGTCCACCACCTCACTGAAAGATAGCATACACAATAAAAAATAAAGATTGTCATACGTGTTAAAATTAAGAGGACATTTTTTAAATATCAAGACTTTTCTTCATTGATTCATACCTATCGTTAAAAATATATCATGAGTACTAACAAAAGAATTTTTATGAAACCAATTCACTATACTTGTTCCTATTGTCGCTATAGGAACGGATTAACTATCACGTGTGTAAATCAAGAGTAACGAAAATAATGGTGAATTGATGAGATAGGCTAAAATCATAAAAAAAAAAAATTCCTGAAAAATGTTTGTCCCACATGATCGTTCAAATATAACTTCTCTACAATTTCTCGCAGTTTTCTACTTTAATCTTGTCCTTTTCTCTCTCGTTATCTGTTACATTTCGCTAAAATAACTTGGACGTTCTAGCAGATTTTAAAAATTTCATCATGACCCCGATATTTATTTTTGAATCGTAAATTTATTGATGTTGAGTCTTTTGATACGGCTTACCAACTCCCCGTCTCGTTGGTATGTAAGCTATATTTATAGAGTCGCCAACGTTCCTTCTGACGCCTCGTAAAACGGCAGTAACACACGCGAAAAAGTTCTTCATGAACGAAATTTCCATTGTACACGAGTATTCGATTCTACGTTGCATTGTTCCTATGTCACGCTCTCTATATATATATTTTATAACACACTCGAACTAACAGTCAAACTGTCATACTGCTCATATTTCTTATCGCTAGAATGTTTATTATAAGCATCTTGTAACGCTGCAGAGAAAATTAAGAAATTAAAACTCGAAGAATTTACTCCTTGAACACTATCATGGGTGATACTTTGTTTTAACGTTATCGCCTTGTAATTGTCAGGAAATAAAAGCAATATAGAACAAAGATAATCAGAAGAAATCTGCCTATTTATAATACACCGAACTTCCATTGAGATTCATTATATTTAGAATACATATATATATATATATGTATATGTCGAAGAGAATTCTATAACTTTGATGTATAATCACGTACACAATGTGCAAAATGGGTTAATTCAAGATAGTGTTCATGTAAAACGTCAATAATGAAACGCGATATGTTAATGTTTCTATTGGCAATTAGAGATGTCAAGACTGGCATTTCTGCTATTACTTTAAACGACACTAGCCACTACTTTGTGCCAAAACGTAAATCGTTTATTTACTAAGGCGATAGCATGTCGGATAAATGCCAATATTTCAAACACAAGGGATTCTTCGAGAGTTTCGTGACTGACTAATATTTACACGCCGTCAACATCAACCGGATGATTGATGTTCGCTTAATAATAAATGCATCTAACATGATTTCTATAAACTAAATATTAACGAAACAAACGAACGATTGTTAGAATTATCGCGTAGAAACGACGGAGTTCTTCTCGACGAATAGAAATAATGCTCATCTAAATTCCGATAGAGTTATTTTTCCCTAAATTCGAACGATTCAGCCTCAACACTCTTCGTTGATTGAGCCATTTATTTCGAAAGTGGCGTAAGTCCATCTTCCTTTATTTCCAGATATTCGATCGTTCGCGTTCCCATCAATTGAAAAATCCAAGTCTTTCTGCGCTTAAATATACACCGCTTCTAAAATAGATGATTATGCAGTTTAATTTATTAACGAATCTTCGTTCGAATAAATAATTGCAATTGGAATTTGATCGAAACAGGGTGAAAATGTTTAAAAAGATTTAAATTGCGAATTGCTTATAAATAAAAAGTTCACGCGAATGTATGTATTATGTAAATTCCTTGTTTCCTGAATTTTTTCAAAAAATGGGCTTGCACCGTTTCTAAAATAAACGATCCGATTATTCTGAATGGAAATTCGCTTACCTTCCAGAAGTAGACCGTATGCGACAGGTCACTGCACCACGTCCTGCATTTTCGGTATCCACGGTGATACAGTACTCTTCGCCCTGAGCCAAAGTACGTTGAATACCCTCTTTGATTTTGCATTTCTCAGCTTTGCCGGTGGACACGCTCTGCACGTTTATTGGGCATCCTGGTATTTCTTTGTCGCCGTATTTAACGTTGACCTTGTAACGGCCGCAATCATCGGGCAAATAGGTCGCCTTGTATTTCCCGTCCCCAAGATCCTGAATTTCGACCTTACGGGGCACCTGATCTGGTCCCTAGACGCAATTTAATATTAAGATTCAAGAAAACTAATTGTCAGTTTAAATGTACTTGAAATTATACAGGTCGTTTTCTTTATTCGGGTGACTAAAATTGTCAAGAAAGTGTTTTTGTATATTATAAAAATTGATATTTGGCATAAATAATTTTGTTCTCGACAGAATGGCGAAGGATATTTCAATGTGAAGATAATTTTTCTAAACGAAACCTCGTATTTTCTTATTCATAACGCGATATATTTCGTTGAAACTACTTCAAGACGTATAATTTTTCTCACGTCACCGTGAAGCTATTCAATAAGTTTAATAAGCATTTAAAAAATTATACTCAATTTACTTGTTCAAATTCGAGTATCCTTATACTCCGTGTTATCACATCATTTTCTATATTACTTTTAAGAACCTTTCTTGAGAGATTTAAAGAATAGCCATCGTTGATTCTAAAATAAGATAGTTCTAAGATAATAAGGTTTCGTAAGGCTGTTAGATAAAATTAATTCATGGTCCCAATTTTGATTTATAAAAATGTGATTTAACGAAAACTGGAACAAAATGCAAATGCTATCAGAGAAGGCGCGTATGGAAAAGCTTGAACGTATGTGAACGCGAGTGATATGTATGTAGTATCGGGAAAAGGGCCTGAGGAAAAGGACCTACGCAACCCTGGCCCCGAGCGGTTGTGGAACACGGGCACGGTAGGCCTATTGAAGAGACAAAAGGGATGCGAGGTCAGAGAGAGAGTGTCGGCAGAGAAGCGAGTGAGTCTTAATAGGGAAGTCGGAGAGTGTGCGAGTTGTGTTCATAGTACGTTTTGAGATCAGTTCATATTGAACCACTATCGTTTTCTGTCCAACCATTATAAATAAATCAGTAGTATCACAACCATCTTCGGAGAGTATAATTAATATTATATTCCCACCACCCGTGATACTACATGTAACGTAATATAAACTGTAAATGAAGATGTAATCGGAAGCTATGCAAAGTGGAGAGGCATGGATAAAACAACAATAAACAACAATAAATAACACAGGCGGTATAACATTGATTTGTTACTTACCAATACTTGAACCTCCAGATCACCGTAACCAGCTTCGGAGGTGTCTACCACGAAATCAACGGGGAAAGATGCGGTACAAACAGGTGCCACACCAAGTCCCGTGACAACGACCTTATTTGGCTCTACAGTGGGCAGAACTTTCGGTTTGAAAGGACTTCCTGGAATATCTTCACCATCGAAAATAACTCCAACTTGCAGATCACTGTCAGGAGATGGCGGTTGATATGTAACTTCGAACAATCCATTTCCACAGTTTTTGATTATTGGTTTCTGAACTCGTCCTTTGTTGGTCTTCAGCGTGACGTTCAGTTGTGCTGGATTGCACTTGGAGGTATTCACCATGAACTTGGTCGATATATTTTCTCTTACTACTTCCAAGCCTTCGCCGTAGGCAGTCACGTTGTTCGCTTGCATGTCATCCACTACTTGGACTTGGAAGGGAGATCCAGGAATGTGTTGCTCGGCAAATTTGATGGATATTTCGTAGTCACCCGGCGACGGTGGGAAATACTCCACTGTGCAATAGCCATCGTCGTTTCCTTTGCAAGTCACCTGCGCGTAGTCGTTGCCTTCCATTAATAGAGATAATCCGCCATTTCCAGCATCTAAACATTTACAAATCATTTTACGCTATCTAATTATACAGTTATAAATTAATTCTACTAGCGGTAGTAGAGTCGAGAACTAATTTAAATATGACGAATTAATTCAACTAACGAAGCAAGTAAACAGAAGAGAGAACCATGACAGAGATAAAAGACAATGTAGCTAGGAGATTTATTAAGTTATATAAATTTGAAAAATGTGTAAATGCAACTAATTAAGTTCTATTGAAATTCCCTTCTATGTTCCAATGACGGTATCATCAGACTACCACATACAATCGATCAAGAATCGAGGGACAAATATTTTCAATCAAAATTAACTATCTTCTGTATGAAGATGACGTAAAGAAGCTCCCAAAGCTAATGTGCACATGTATTGTATATGTAAGTGCATAGCCACAAAAGCGAAATTACTTTGCCACCAACCCGATACTACTCGTACAGGTAAATGAGTAAAATTTGCTCGCTTCGCCTCTGAGAATTTTACCTTTCGTTTCTACGACGAACGTGTTGTACTTATTCACGAATCCTTTTTTCAAACCTGGTCCGTACGCTTTACATTTGCTAGGATCGCTATGGTATTTGACGTTAACTGTGAAGGGTGAACCAGGAACTGGAATGTTGTCATAACGTATGTCTATAGTATGAGGTCCCTCTTCAAATGGCTTGTAACTGACGCAATAAGTTCCGTCCCTTTGTAAAGCAATCACTTTCTCGGTCGTGTTGCCACTGGGATTGTTAATTATGCAGGAAAGTTTGTCATGATCGTTCTTTGCCTTTGGAAGCGCTCGAGCATCCACTGTGAACTCCGTTGAACGGTTTACGCACGGACCTGAAATTTGTCAAAAATATATTATTACAGTACGTATATTTATTATGTATAATTTAACGGATTAAGAAAAGTTGCAGTTTTTGGAAATTTCGTGACAAACACTCGTCAACTATTTACACAAATGTATAGGATAATTCAATACTTATAGAAATAAAAATGGACAATAGCAATCGGAAATAAATAGTTAGAAGCTATATTTATAGCTTCGTGCATGTATCTTGAAACATGTGAAAAATAGAAAACATAACTTCTAAAGGAGATATTAAGAACAAACGTGGCGAGCTAAACGATGCACAGGTGTCCGCTGCTTGTTACTTATAAACAGTGTAATTTTCTTTCTGTGCTACTAAAGATATTCAAGACTCAAGTAATAATCAAATAAATTTGAAAAAAAAAACGCTTGTCAAAAATAAGGTGGTAAGAACTGCGGCAGGAGATGTTCAACATATGGATAACGTAAGCGTAATTTGCTATTCGAGGATTAAGAAAAATATGTGAATATTTATTAGTTAACTGTCGAATAACTTCAGGATCGATTTAGAGAAAAAAAAAGGACATGAGTAAAAAAATTCGGTAGTATCATACATTCTAATAGAAGATTGACTCAAACTTATTGAATATGCGAACGAAGATTCAAAGGGAAATGGACACGATTGCCACAGACGGAATACGTATGATTTGGATCGAATTCGCAGACATAAAAAATTCTTTTTATACAAAATTCCGGAATTTTTCATAACAAAAAAAGGGCCTGACTCGTATATATTCGACAGAAGCGTATCTGATAGAAATCCTAAGCAATTACACATTCGTTTGCTATATTATCGATGGAAAAGAATATCCTTGGTATTCGTATATGATTTACATAATAAATTATAATTATAATTTATATAAATTATCTCGATATAATGAATTTCTCTAATAAGCAGCAAAAAAAAGAAAAAAAATTCAAAATACCACAAAGCATGCATACAGTGCACTTTCTCTATGTATCAAACTGTGTAATATGCATCTCTGTCATAAGTTGCAGCATAAACACTATCACAAAATCGATGAACAAACAAAAATACCCAAATTACGTTGGACAATAATTTGGATGAAATACATTTCGATGATTCACCTTTAATCTTTAAGACGCACGAATTATTTCCGATCAATAATACTCTTGATTTATTGTTATCAATTAAAAAAAAAACTGTTGTTTGGAAAGATGGTCGCAAATTTTCAAGGAGGCAAAGAAGAGAACTGAGAAAGAAACTACGTTCCTAAAAATGTAGGTAATATTATGTCTAATGACAACAGATTTAATAATAATGAAAAAGCTCGTTTAAAAATATATTCAGAAGCGCCAGTAAATTTTCTACTTTAAGTTAATAAAATATCCAACAGATGAAACGTAAAATTGTCATTGGCTTAAAAGAATTGAAACATCGATCGGTTTCAACGACATCGATAAACAAATTAACGGAGTCATCGTTGATTTGGTGAAAGAAAATTTCTTCGAAATATACTTCATCCGTCTCACCATCCACCTAATATGTACCTACGTTATAGCACACTACACACGCAAAAGAAAACACCCGGAACACTCCTGCTGTTAATAAAAGCGGAACCTTGCAAAAGCACGACAAACGATACCGTTTGGTTGAATGCCGGTCCCAGCGACTTTTATCTTCGACACATCCACGTCTTTTACAACGATCGCCTGGAAGGGCGAGCCAGGAATATGCTTCTCGTTGAAGGTAATATTGATACCATAATCGCCAACTTCCGTAGGTAAGTACGCAACGGAACACGTCCCATCGCCATTATCTCGACAATTAATGGCAGCTTCGCAGGGACCTTCGACCGTCACACCGAGATTGCCTTGTCCAGCTCCGCGAGTATCGATCACGAACTCAGCCGGTTTGTTTATTATTCCATGGGTTAAACCTGGCCCGGAAGCTCGGACCTTTTCAGGATCCGAGCCATGCACGCAGGTCAATCGATACGGCTGGTTGGATATCGGCACTCCGCCGAAACTAATCCCCAACAGATATTCGCCTAGTTCTGTCGGCGTAAAATTCACGAGATAGCCTTCGCGAATTGGTATCACGTGTGCCTTGATGCGGTTGCCCGAAGGTGCGGTTATCGTCACCTGAAAGTCCGCTGGCTTGCCCGCGTCCTGAGTTATCACGAGGAACTGCTGCAAGCTGTTCACTGGAGCCGCTGTGACATGGATTTAGTTTCGAATTGTTTAGTTTTCCTCCCATGTTCTCTGCTCTGCCTTTTATCTTTCTTAATTACAAGTTTAAGCTCGCATGCACCTTCCAAAGTGACTAGCGATCACGATGAGAGTAGTCAGTGGTGATAAAAACCAATTGATCTTGAGGAAGGTCAGATCTCTTTTGCAAAGTCTTGCTTTGTAGCGTATTTTTTTTTTTTTTTTTGTGAATTCGTTAAGTCATGCTACGCTCTTTTCATACCGTACTTACTTGGAACAGATAATTAGCATGTGATTGATAGAGTTTCGTTTGGTTAAGTGGAAACAGACGACCTGCATAAACCGACGTAAACGTTACGATCGCTTAGATTTCTTATTCGACTCGCTCAAAGATTCTTTCCTAGTCTTTAAGAAATCTTGGATACGAGCATCGAATTCACGATATGAACATTTACAGAACTATAAAGATAAGGCGATGAGTGTAGCCGAGAAAGATATGCGTGGCCTATGTCTGATATTCTATCATCCTGTGTTTGACTATGACACTCTCAATCTCCTGTAACGCTACTGTAAAACAATTCTCTTTCAACCAGAGTGCTTCTCGAATTTATAATTTATAATAATAAATCGAAATCGTACACCGTGTATAGCTCGTAGCGGTACATTTTAAAGATTTAGAAACTTCGAGATTTTAGAGATTTGTTAACAGTATCGTGAAAGAATGGTTGCGTGTTCCGACAGACTGCTGTTCCAACGTACGAAACATCTAAAGACTAAGAAGCGTACATTTGTGAGAATTTGATTGCTTCGACGTATTGAGTTTCTCAGAACACGCATCCACTGTAACCATAGCCTAAAAGCACTGGTATTTGACCGAACTATTACTAAAAAGGAAGTTTTCCAAGAAAAGTGTTGGAAATATTTCTATAAGGATCCATTTCAGTGCTTTCGTGTACATTTATCGTTCTGTTTTAATCTGACGATTTTGTCCTAAAAAATATTATCAATCTTCCCTATTCGGAGTATAATAAATTAGATTAATCGTAATATTCATAATTATTGAATTACAACGAATTGGACATAGGCACGATAATAGGCATAATAAATAGATAATTTTATACTTACTCTGAGCAAGACCTTCCACTTTGACCTCGGAGATATCTATATGCGATTCAACGTTCACTTTAATCGGACACTGAGGTGCGTTCAAGCCTCCATAATTCAAATTTACGGAGCAAGTTCCTGGTTCTCGTGCTACGTAGGTGACAGTATGCGTGCCATCCTTGTTGTCCGAAAGTGAAAATGGGATTTCTTTGTTGTCAGAATCTTTTATGCTCACGCGAAGTTCACCTGGCCCAACTTCGCGACAATCGACGATAAAATGCGTTGGTATGTTCGACTTGACCCCTTTCTCGAGTCCGGGTCCATACGCTGATAGCATAGCGACGTTTAAGGGTTCTTCTATCTTCACTCGATAAGGAGAGTTTTTCGTAGCTACGCCACCGTAAATCACCTGCGAATATTATCATATAATTATATAATATCAATTTTGTTCATATTTTTGTGTTCTAAATATTCCTAACGCACAGTTAGATATATCTGTACTTCTAAATATTTTCCAATATAACATTTATCATCGTCTTTATTCCCTGGTATTTGTTATTATATTAAAATTCCGCCAATTTTTCGAGTTATAATTTGATATCGTAAAATCAAAGCGACGTATGAAATTCTTTACGAATCGGACCAATTCCGAAGAAGTGTTTGGCCTTTTTCAAAGAACATTTAGCATCGATGAAATATTAAAATCAACAAACGCAGTAGAATTAATCCGTACATCTCCTTTCCTATTTCAGTTTCATCCATCTACGGATCTCGTACGAAGCATTCTTCTGTATTTTCTATAGTTTCCAAGATTATCCTTATCTTATCTCACGTATTAACTCGTCTTACGATTAAGTCATATTTTATAGGATATCGAAACGTTACGTCTGTCAAAATTTTCAATGCCTCACCATGATAACGTGATTTAATGAAGACGTAGGAGTATAGTGACATTGCACTGTGCCATCGTGATTATCCTCCAATCGAACGGGTACATCGTTTCCTTGAACGTCTTGAACAACGACTTCCAACGGTGCTTGCCCGGCTTTCTTTACGTCCACCGTAAAATTCGTCGGTTTCCCAATAGGAAGGGTCTCCGCTTGAATTCCCGGACCGTACACTTCAACCTGCAAATCATACTTCGTCGTTAAATCACTCGTCGTTCATTCACTCGGTTCGTCGAAACGATTTCAGGTGTGCACCGAAGAAGCGAACTACAATATTCAAGAGATGTCGGGACAAATAAGAATAGTTAGCAAAATTTTAATTAACCCTCAATTAGCATCGTTGTAATAAAAGAATTAACATAATCTTCGCTTCCTTAATTCCACGTATATACTGTATTTTAATTGACACGGTTTATCAATAGCATTCAGCAACATATAGCGTATACATTGAAATGAAATGTTCCACAATTAAGAAACTTTAATCCAATGTAAACTGAATGGCCATCTACCCAGCAATACCAATCGCGAGTTAATAATTTAGGCACGAACGAACGATCGAACGAGCGTTGCTGGTGACTTTCTATGTCAAAGCAACGTTAAGATCGATTGAAACAAAAAGTGTGCAATACTGTTATATTAGGACACGATCGAAAGCCGAAGGACCACGAATATATGAAAATCAAACCTTGTCAGGATCGAAGTCCCCTTTCGGCAAAATATTCACGACGTAGGGCGATTTCGGAATATCCTCGTTATCGCAACGAATGTGAACCGCGTACTGGCCTGGTGCAGTTGGTAAGTAGGATATGACGCCTGTTCCATCGCCGTTATCGTGACAGAAGATTCTCGCCTCCGAAGGTCCTTCGATCGCGAATCCAAGACCAGCGGTTTCCCTCTGTGTGTCTATAATGAACTTGGCTGTATGACCGACTATACCACCGTGAAGGCCAGGCCCATAAGCTCTGATCGCTGATTCCTTGTAAGGGCCAACATTCACCTCGAACGGTGACTTGTAAATTTCTTTTCCGCCGTATGTTATCATCACCACGTATCGTCCCTCTTTTAACGGTATGTAATTACACTTGTACGTTTTTTGGTCAGCTTTAACCACACTGGAAAAAAAAAATATATATATTATAAGTGATACTTCGAAGTCCATAAATCGGCCAAAAGAATCAATTATAAAAATCAAAAGAAAAAAAAATCAATTAAAAGTATTAATTTAGGAAGTTTTGCTACTGCATATTCCTAATTGAACCCTCAACTTTATTTCTTACACCATTTGAATCTCGAATTGCATCTGTAAAAGTGTAGGAACTTTCGATGCAAATGTACTCAGCTTGAATCTATACAATTTATGTTATATTAATTAATATGTCAATTTTTCTCGAGTGTCATTTACAGCATTTAAAGGTACTTCTATTATTACATAGAATTAAATTATATTTGTGGTCGTTCAATATTAGTTGGAATTCACAGTCGCTTTAGTTCCAATGCTCGATTCAATAATTATTAATAACCAATCGATTAAGTAGAAATTGATGTACAAATTTGTGTGTGAGATTTGTTCGGCTTTGTTCCGCGAAAATCAAACCCATACAACTTCGATTAATTCGAAGATCATAAAGAAATAGGCCTACTAAGTTGCTTGGATGATCATGTTCGTTAGATAAAATACATCTTCTATATATCTTCTTCAAGATTTTATCAAGAGGATAAAATTGCTTACTGAACAGGTTGATTGACTCCTCCGGGACCAATAACTTTAACTCCAAGCACATCTTCACCGGCATCCTTTGTGACGATAACGAAGTCCGCGTCGTCTTGAACACGAACTCCATTCGGTAATAATCCTCGTCCATAAGCTCTGCATTTCTTAGCATCTGTCGTCGAACCCACGTTAACATTACAAGGACTGCCAGGTATCGGTTTGCCGGCAAAAGACATGTTTATCGTGTGTAAACCAGTTTCGGTAGGGGTGTATTCGCACCTCCATACTTCTGGTAGAGTTTGACGTAATTTGAAAGGTACGTTTGATCCCTATAAAACAGAATTCGTAACAGGTAGTTAGAATATGTAATAAAAATCGTTTAATTAACAGAGAAATAAACTAATTCATACAATGATAATGCATATCCTCGACTGTGTGTAAAAACTGTTGCTTATACTGCTAATTATTTTCATGGGCAATGTTAATTTAAATGTCGAATCCACAGTCCGTCCAACGAATGAGAAGTCAGTGAATGCAAACAAACGCATCTATCACCTTCTCTGTCCAACACCGCTCATACTCATACCTCTGCTACACAAACTTGTTTTGTAGAAATTCTGATGCTTGTCCATAATCATTAATGACCAATTAACTAAATAGAAATTCATCTCCAATACTGTACAGTAACACTATCTATTTACTATCACAGTGTCGGATAACCGAACAGTCGAATAATAGGAGTCCACTGGTTATTGCTATCTTCGCTGCTTATCATTCGTATAATCGAAATTAATTGTCGTATAACCGGATCTTGTTAAGCTAAAATTTATAAATACTAGGGCAAAAACCTTCGTTTGTATGAGCAGTGCGTCGCATGGCTAGTTGAGGAACAGATTCGGTGAAAGTTGCTAGGGACCCATTCTTTGTTATACAACTCCAAGGCTGTACAAATTTATCCCAGAGATGAGGTAATTAGTGGATTAGACGTAATTTTTACGATTACAAAATTATTTATATCGTGTGATCGAATTCTACCGTGCAATACAGGTGTTCTCTGTATGAAATTCTAAAATTCTTTTGAATTCGATTCTATTAAATTCTATCTGGTAATTAATATTTCATTATTCTGTATTGATAACTATTGATATTATATTAATTGCATTGTTAAGACCTATACGCTATTTAATAATATACCTGTTCGTCCAAGACCGTAACTACTGGCGCGCCACGTCCAGCAGTCTTCGTGAATATATCAAAGAAAGTAGGTCTGTTGACTGAGATTCCATCCGCCTGTAATCCTGGCCCACTTGCTATAATTTTGCTAGGATCGGCTGCTGGTGTTTCTACATTCACCACGTATGGACTTTTTGGAATTTCTCTTCCGGCGTACAGTATTTTTACTTTATGCGGTGACGGCGTCTTCGGAGTATATAACACGGTATAGGTGAGATTTTTGTCTTTGTTGAACTTGATATCAACCTTTAAGGAAGACAAATTATTCAAATTAAATTAAATTTGATTATCAAGATAAGATTGATAAATTTAATTGCAATTAAAATACCATTTAATTAGCTTTATAAATTAAAATTGAAATAATATTCATATTCATTCTTTTCAATGATACAACCCATAACGGAATATTCCGGTCTAAAATACCATTATTTTGGATATTTTTGTAAATCAATTCCCAAAGGAGTCATAAGACTTTCCCTATCAGTCTTTTGCATACAGATCTATCAGCACTTTGTTTAATAACACGTAACTTGCGAAATTCTGATTATTCTCACTCGAAAAAATCGATGAATATTCTCCGATCGTTGATAAATATGTGTGGCAAAGATCGATAAAAAGAAGCTGAAGGTTTCTTTAGAAAAAAAATCCCAAATACCTAAACAAGTAGCATCCTGAATCAGAATAGCTGCTTAAAGCATAATCCTATAAAATCACGGATCGAATCAAAAGCCTATTTTAATTTATAGACCTGTGAGTATTTATCGGAAAGCTGTAGTTGTTAGAAGTATAATTTATACGAATGTACATTTATCCGTGTTTCTCGTGTAGCAAAGCTTGTTACGTGCCAACGTGTGATTGACTGACTAACAATTGAACTAATCGTGCCAAAATTAGAATCTCCATTCTATTCTTATTACATTAATTGCTTGTATCTGAAACATTTCGCTGTAGAAATTAAGCAACTCCTTCGTCCAATTTGACATGTAAACATATATTTTAAAGAATTCTTTCATTTCACACGATATACCAGATTTATCACGAATAAGCGTGTTATATTAATCCTATTAGCGTAAATCTATTTATTCGTCATGTTATTAATAACTATGAAATCTAATCTAATGTAAGAGTATTTATAGTATAAGTATTTGTATGTCAAGTATTTGTATAATATCCTATATTGATTTTGTAGGCATAACCACGTGCCAACCCTCTTTTCAAGGCCGAAAGGCAGCAAAATAGAGTTATCTATCTACTAAATCGTGCATAAAAATTTGTGTTACATATTTTTATATCGAAGTTATAATAAAATGAATTTCAATTAATTCGAGTACCGTAACTGTCGCAGAAAAGAAAAAAGATATAGAAAAGTAAGAATGAACGATTACATCACGTGTATCCTGGTTTGTAATCAATTTATGATTATGATACAAATGTAGCAATTTCCGGGATGGTGGTCAACCACATTGTACATGGCAAGTAGATAAATGGGTACGTGACGTAGCAATCGTAGCGCACGTAGCGATTATAAATTATATAACATAAAAATATTTGGAAGCTTAGTTGTAGATTCATTAAATTTCCCGACGAACTATAATTAAATTGCGAATTTTTTTGGAAACTTGTATTTTTATAAATGCTCCTCAAGAAGTAGAATTGAAATACAGATTCGTTTCGTTTATTAAATCGTATAACGAATATCCTATTTTAGGTATTTTATACATTTATGTAATAACACGCACTCTGTGCATTTTTACGTTTTTAAATTTTTAATAAATGGATTAAGAACCATAGTCGAGCCATAGCCATAAATATAAGTGTTTCAGTGATCGAATAATGTTTATGTTACGGAAAATCGTTCTCACCGGAATTTTAGTTCCTTGAATATCTTCCACAATGACGTCGACATCTCCTTTACCGGCAGAAACTGTTTCTATAGTGAAATTAGCTGGTGCTCCGACGACTAGACCACTTGGTTCAATACCAGGACCGTAAGCACGTACTCTGCAGGAAGTAAAAGATTTCATTAATACAGAAAAGATAAAGAATGAAAATAAAAAATAATAATATACAGAAAATAAAGAATCACATTGAAAGCTTACGTTCTAAATTAATTCTTTCTTTAAAAGAAAAACTTGGTTTATTATAATTAAAATAAACAAGAAACAACAGTAGCTTATATTTAAGCAGACTGAGGAAAAGCTATTTGAGTACAGAATTTGTTATAGCAATTCGAAAGTTTTTACACTTCATTACAATAATAACTGCCCTGTACAAGAAGGATGCAATTTTTCAATTTTCATTGCCTTAGAAAATAATATGTGTTGCATACCAATAAATTTAGCTAATTGCGAACTTTAATTAACCGAATGATTTAAAGTGGTCTATTAGGGAAAAATAGAGAACAAAGTTGTTACGATCTTTGAATTGAATAGCCAGGAATTAATTGCGCCAAACTATGCATAACTATTATTTTATTATAAAAAAAAAAAATATGAATGACTATGAAAGATGCAAGAAAACACGATATTTACGTAACTTACCGCGGTAGCGGGATACTGCAACCGGAAAATAAAATAGATTTATTAATTACACCACTTTGTGTCATTAAAACATCTACACTCTGTCTATTTATACGTGAGACTAAATATAGAAGAAATAATTTACATTTTTGCTTCTACATTCAGATGCCTACTCTACTGTAATTTATACTTCTTAATTATATTTCAATTAAACATTTTCACATAAAAAGCTTCTTCGCGCGATACGATACGATAATAGTTGACTGTCGTTTCATGAAATCTGGCTTTATCGTATAACAAATGATCGATGAGAGAGAATTTATTCATCGACTTACCTATTTCGATTGACACGTGGTCGAAGAGGTGCTCCTGGTTTTAGTTTTGCGTTAGGGTATTGACTCAAATATGTCATCATTGACATTTCGTCTATGTTTGGATTAACCATTTCCTCTGGCTTGATGAGCTATGTAAGAGAATGACGGAATTATGTAGTAAGGTAGTTAGTTTGCTTTTCTGTAATCGTTTCATTCGCTTTCGTGTCATGTCTCTCGTTGCAATTTAATATCGTTACTATGCTAGTTTATTTAATTCCTAAAACTAATCCCATTGCACAAAATAAAATATTTACAATCTCTTTCTCATCGTTGCAAATAATTTTTAATTAGAACGAGAACGAATAAAACGACGAATGATTTATAAACATGATTATAATTATTTTATCACGTAGCTGTATGAAACTATTATTTAACAGCGAAAAGACGAAGCTATTAAACGCAAGAAAAGAAGGATAACAGCTAATAAAAGTTCGGAAAGAAGGACACAAAAGTCAGAATAAACACAAGTAAATACAATGGATGATGGAGATAGGGAAGCGTAAAAAATTTTCCGATATATATTTTTACAAATTTTCCTCAAACAACATAACAAGCATTATAGCATTTACCTGAGGTATATTCAGCCAATCATCCGCTAATTGCATTGCTTCCGATGCATTTTGAATTGCGTCATTTTTATTCCACTCATGCCAATCAGGGCAAAGACCAGACGCAACTCCATCTACCAAAGCACCGATAGCACGACCATCGTTCCAATCAGTAGTGAAATTACCGATTGTCAATTCTGGTACTTTGTTCTTGATCCATCTGATGAGTCTTTGTTTTGGTCCCTCTGCTTGAGAACCCTCTTCTCCATTCCAGAGGGGCATCGATATCGAATAGTGTAAAATTAGGGTCCATATTAAACCCAGGATTAACTTGAGCTTAGAATCGACGATGTCCGTTGAATCTGTAAAATCATTTTGAAATACTACATGCAGTGGAATAATGACGAATGCGATTTAGAAAATTAATTCACAATAGATGCAGTTGTTTAATTTTACGCCAACGAAAAGGATAGATAAATGTCCACTACTATTATAATTATTGTTGAAAATGACAACGTGAGCTGGCGCTCGCCATCCATATGCATCTGCGCTAGTTACAATAAATAGTAACTAGAAGATAGCTCTAGATATATAATCGATAGATTTAATCGATAGGTTTGAGATATTCTTTTGTTTTTTATCCCTAGACCATGTAAGAAGGTGCAATAAAGGTTTTTCGGCTCAGAACGGTGTGATAGATTTATCCAAAGAATAAAATAATAGCTATTGTGATCCTACCTCTAAATACAGAAATAACAACAATTATCTTCATAGATTGTAACGTTGGAAATAAAACTACGTTTTCGACAAATATTTGGTTAAAGTTGGATCAATGAGACTGTAAATCGTAAAACTAGAAATAATCTTTGAAATACAGATTGTAATTTCATTTCCACTGGGATAGATTTTCATACCATTTATGGATTAACTTGAAATCAAGAAAAGAGAGAAGATAGGTCTGTTAGATAAGAAGAAAGAAATAGTTGTTCTCTATATCAATATTGGCTCAAGAGAGAAACTACCGAGGAGCTCTTATCACGGCCAGGGACGGTAGCTAATACCACTATACACACACGATCGGTGTAAATATAATCTACGATTAATTTAACATATTATTTTTCTATTTCGAGGTTAGTATGTAACAAAACATTGATTTCTTAATCCACCGATGAAACTATTCAACTTTTGCTTCTATGTATTTATATATGTAAATATGTATGTTGCTTCGGACATTTGCTTCTATGTATTTATATGTAAGAGAAATAAACGGTATTCTATTTATTTCGATCTTATTAAATCCATCTGTTCGTTTTCATATTTGAAGATACAACATTTATGTTTGATTGAAAACCTGCTTTAAAGGGCATTTTACGAACGAATATAAAATACGTGCAGACATATTTCTGACATTTCCGGCCAGAAATAGTCATACAGTGATACAATGGCTAAGAAATGACGCTTACACATCAAAATGAATCAACGCTGGTTCTGCGAAAGAAAGTAATTGCATTTGATGCGAAGCACAGCTAAAAGAAAAATAGTTATTTGTTATACTCACCATGCTTTATATTTTATTTTATTTAAGATCACGTCAGCCATGATTCACTGTACTTTATTACAAGATATACCACGTTGATTAGACAACGTAAACTTCAATATTTTCATAAAGGGATTGTGTCACCTGGTATGTCCATAAATATATATATATATATATTATGCGCACGCTATGTCAAAATAGCTTGTCAGACCGTAATCAATATACGCGATTACACAGTTCGCAAAATTTTTTTTAATCACGCTCTAATTTTATCTTCGGCGATGAGTCATACGAATTTCTATCGCTTCAAACTTTACAACCTTTAGATTTTGATTGCAATGCCAACATAGAAAACAACTCGTAAACATATTTATTACAATCTCCAATTGACACCGAATAAACGTATTTTACAAGCAAAAATATGGACGAATCGGAGTTGATATTCTTAGCACGACAGTACTGCCGTACAAATAACAAAGGAGCAAATGGAAGACTATATATTATGATAATGACTGGTGCAAAATATTTTAGGCGACTGCATCCTCTTTCTCATATTAGAAATGAGACAACTATAGAGTACCATTTGAATCAATATCACGGTAATTGCATTCGCTTTAATCAATTTTGGCAACTTCGCGGTAACCTGAGTATCTGACAAATTTATTTTCAGGAAAATACGTTCGCAACCTTGTCGGTTCGATTAAAATTAGATAAGAGTTTTCTACGTCGCCGAATGCGATATACAGCGATTGACGAAAACCATGAACCGTATAACAAAGATATAATCCTAATTCTTCAAATTTGAATGTAACATTTTGGTATTTGAACGTTCAAAGGACTTGGAATACCCTTTTTTCTCTTCACAAATATATCTATTTAAACGTTGACCTAATTAAAATAAACAAGAAAATGATCGTCAAATATAACTGAACAAATTATAAACGTGAGAATTATGCTTTGTACACAATAGTCTTCTGTTTCGAAAGAAACTTCTCTATTCATACTATACACAATAGAGTATCTCGTGTTACGTGGTTGCTATTTACACAGATCCGGTATAATGACAAGTATATTTCGAGAAATTATATCAAATGTAGTTCGTATCTGTGTACAATGTGTTAGGAATTAGGAATAAACTGTAGAACACGGAGAAACGTACTATACACATATGTGTTAGTACACTTAGAATTCGCTTCGATCTCAAATTTCATAACGCAAGAAAACTGAGTTTCCAGTTTACATAAATAGTACACGAAGATCATCATAAATAGCATATAAAAAATCGTGGCGACAATTGTGGTTTAATTCGATCCTCATTATTCACTTGTTGGCTCGGTGTTTCATCCAAATTTTCATCCGACTCCCAAGTTCTCCCGTTATAAATTAGTTGACATCAGATGTTTATGCGTTTATGGGAAATTTAGATAATGTGCAAATATTCACATGACGACTATACACGATAACAAACGTCTGCTTTTATCCTATTTCTTCAGTTTGTAGATCATAAAAATCTGAACTTCTATAGGCAGTCTAGAATTAAAATCTCTAATTACTCATTTTTAGCAATTATGTTTGACACACGTAAGATGAAGTAATGGACGGAGTCAGCGATGCTTGGAAATCGTCTCCTGCACGAGCTCCTAATGCGCGTTCAATCCATGACGTAACCGGTTAGCCACCAATGACGTCATCGTCTAAACTCGCCGCGGAATACGGTCGAGGAAAACGTCATGGGCACTCGAGAAGAAGCGTGATCGACAACTCAATACATATAAACAGCGGATTTTTTAACGAATTTCTACGTTTGTGTAGAAGATAAGATAATAATACTAATATCTTGCATGTACGCTAATTCTTTCATACATATACAAATTCATTTCACAAAGGAATTCTAAACTCGCACGAGGAAATACTTTTATGTGATAAAAATATTACTCATTCGCTTATTTTTCTAAAATTCTTTCAAGTAATTAGAAAGAGCAAATTTCTATTTTCTACTTCATCGTAAAGGGTAGGTGATAAATTTATCTACATCGCAAAGTGCAACCGTTATAGATAAACTATTACTATATATATATATAGTAATAGTAATATATAGTAATAGTAATAGTATAGTAATATATATATATATATATATACGTAGGTAAAACGAAAGAATAAAAAGAAGAAATCCAGCGCAATGAAAAAACGTAAATAAGAAGTTTCATTAACAAAAGATTGCCTTCTTTAATATCGTACGATAAAGATAATTATCATAATGAACAAAATAATTAGTTAAAATGATGCCACAGCAGATGCACTACGACAAATATAAATTTAAACGAATGACTTCGGCACAAACGCGTATTATACACGAAGTTAAGCAGAAGTAAAACATTCCATGCCGTGATAACCAGTTGTATTTTAAATTAAGAACGTATTGATAAGTTATAAGACGGAAAAGAATGCCATTATCATTTATCCTCGTGACAGTTATTGTCATGTTTCCACTAAATTAACACATTGTACAATTACAACGAACGAAAAGATTTGTTTTCTGATTTCATTTTTAGTCGATAGTGTATAAATATACACACACGCGACTAAAACATAATTGGTTTAGAATTAAAATGAATTACGTGGACAAGAAGTTTGAAGAGTATTTCTCTGGAAATTTTTTTAATTTTAAGAAAAGCCTATCTTATCGGGAGAAAGAGTTTGGCATAGGTGTACGCAAACTGAAAGCAAAGATGACGTCCCTTGTACCTGAGCAAATATGACCTTCACCTCATCGTGCGCCTACCTACCTGCCTTCCCGCCTACTTTCCATGTCTCCCTCTCACTCCCTCTTCCCGCTTCCCAAAATCACTTTCAAGAGCAAACTATTTATAGTTTTTACAATTATTTAGATATATAAAATAATTTACGTACATGAATATACTAATAAATTTTGTATGGCTGGATACCTACATATATATTAATTCCTTTTATATCTTATAAATGCTTAGAAGAGATTAGTCCTTGAGGGAAATTAAAGATTCATGACTATCATAAAGAATGGACGGAGCACGTTTTATATAATTGCCAATTCTCAGAAATATTTAGTGGGTACAGGTAACAAAACAACTATCGCTATATTCCTATCCTACAAATTTTGAAATATTTCAATAAAGCATCGTCGATTCGAGGATCTTTTACTATTCCGTATAATTATCTCCATTTTATTTTTATTTTAATTATTATATCTTGTTCTACAAAAAATCTTCCATTGAAGAATTTCAATATTCATGTGAACTTTCCTTTCTCTTATGGAACTAGCCGTCACAACCATGAAACTTCTGTATAAATGCTATTCAAGCCACCCGTTAGAGAAACTAAGTCAAATAGAAGCGCAGCTTCATAAAGCGCAAAAGTGTTTTTTTGCTTCCTTGCAATGAGTCATATCACAAGAAGTGTAAGTTATATTTTTACGTTATTCCTGTTCATTAATAACTTAAAGTATTTCAAAGAAAATACGTACGTATATTTATCTAACGTGAAGTGAACCCCCCCGCCCCTCCTAACCTAACCACAACCTAACCCCAATTATAAATTAATTTACAATTGGTTTTGCTAAACGTTGTTACACCAGAGAAAAAAGAAAACGATGACATTTGACAGAGTTCAACAGAACTTGAGATATTCTTTACAATTTCGTCGATAAACAATATGTGTACTACAATAACATTGTCCTCGTTCAAACTTTTATGTAAAAAACTATTTTACCTTCTCTTGCAATACAATTCTCTCTGTGTGTCAAAAGCGTATACGAAACGTGAAACTATTGTATTTCTTAATATTTTACGTCGATTGATATTTTGACGCGCACAAAATTTTTTAATGACCTGAACAAACCACCGATCACGTAAAAATATTTCTTTTCGTGTTATCACTTCATCGCCAGTCACGTAAGGAGATACGTCTTTTCCACGTTATTAATTAATCGCTGGTCACGTACGACTTCTTTTTCAGAATCCAACTGACTTTCCAGTTACAATAGCTTCTCGAAAGTGAAATTTTTAGATCGAAATACAAGTTGACAGATGCGACGCGAGATACCTGCATATATCGACCAAGTCTCAACTCGAAAATCAAAACAAAATGAAACGGTTCACACGGTATTTTATGACATAAAATTAGAAAACTGCAACATCGTACGGCTCGGAACGAGGTTCTAAGCCCTTATGCCCTCCAAAATGTCTCAAATTATTTGTTTCGATCCTCGAGATATGTAAACTTGAACTCCTAACCGATTTAACGACCTCACTATACTATACCTACCTACTTACATCTTGTTTAGTATCATGATTGTAATTGTATATTTCTATCCGCACATTTTTGCAACGGAAGAATAATATATTGTTTAATATGTATAAAATCTATCTTCAATATAGTCCAATATAGTAATATTCAACATTAAAAATTAAATGTGGGAAATGAATAAAATTTATGCTACCGTCGAACAAAATAAATTTGTTAAGAGGACAAACGATAATTACATCCGCTTAATTACACCGAGATATACATAACAATAATAGTTAAAGTACTGTCAAATATGCTTTACATGTACACTAGATGAATCACTGTATATGTATATTTATACAATGAAAGAAAACTACGTATCACATGTACACGTTAATTCGATCTATCTCATTTTCTTATTCCTAATTCTTTTTCTTTACTTTCTTTCCTCTCCGTTCGAAAGGGAAGAAAGAGGAGAGAATGACTGAAACGAATGATATGAACGGAGAAAAAAGCTGAACAGAGGGAAGCCTAAATGGGACAACAAAACACGAATGTCAGCCACTCACCGATATTAACGATTCTTATTCCCTCGTCGTCCAAAAACTTCAACGCCACCGAAACATTTTCCAATTTCTGTGACCTAAAGACGGGCTTCTGACTATGCTTCGGAAGCTTCTTCTGCGCGAGCACCTCGATCAAACTGATGAGTAGAAGACCGTCGGACAAATCACACTCCAAATCATCGATCTGTCTGTTCACCGTTTTCAGCTTCTCGTTCGCCCATCTCGTAAACGTGTTTTGCTGCGTTCGTTTCCACTGGGCATCCTCCAGCAAATCTTGTTCGAACATGTCGTCGTCCTCTTCCTCTGCGTTCTCGCACTTGACTGACTTATCGTTCTCGCACATTTTATCGGCCGGTTCGCTCCTACGGGATGACATTGGTAATGGTGAGAACGATGGTGGGGAGAAAAGTAGAAAACCTTGTGTGTGTGTGTGTGTGTTCACACGTTGCTGCTCCGTTCACTGTAATCTCCCCTCTCCTCATAAACCGAGATGAGCTCGCTACACGCTCTACACCGTGTGTCTTACTCACTTTCTCTCATTTTACTGTATCTTCTCTTATGCATGCACATACTACTTACAGCAGCAAAAGTATCGGCATTACCAATAGCCTTACTTTTCAATGAAGCGTTCTTTTTTTATCAACATCTCAATTTTATTTTTATAGTATCAAGTTTATATGTAGTTATACGAAAGTAATTCTAAATTGTATGAAATTTACTATTAATTAGTATGTATATGGTAGAATAAATGCAATAGCGTATCAATTATATCACATAATAGAGGGAAAGAGAGAGTAGAAATTTGTAAATCTGTAATACGTTTCCTTTTGCACGATAGTTCTTTAATCAACCTTTGATACTTCGATCGTTCAGTTCCTGATTATACATCATTTAAAAGATATGTAAATTAAAAGCCAAATCGTAAATTATAGATATTATTATAGCGTTATATAGATAGCATTAGGACAAAATAAATGCAATATGACAATGTTCATATTGCCTACACGCAAAATATCTTTATCTCAATTTACAAAATTGTACTTCTTAAAATTCGATTTCTTTTGATCTCCTTATAAGGAACTCCTTTAGAGTTCTGTAAAAAATGACTCGCATCAGAATTATTTTAATGAATATGCAATTTAAATAAACGAATTTAATGAATAATGAATATAAAATTATTTATTACAAACTGCAAGAAAATTGTTATGAAATAATGGAGATATCTACATATTTCCAACATCTGTGTCGGGGGGTCAAAAAATTATTGCCACCCTGTTGTGGGATTCTTGCAACCGTGCAACTTTGGTAAGCAATATTTCTGCTTATTACTTGAAATAACGAAGATATTTGAGATGAATAGAAGTGGTAAATCATTTCATATATCGCACAGGAACACTGTAAAATTTAATCAATACAAATGCTAATTATCCCCATAAAGTCACAAGGCCGAATGAAATATTCGTTATAATTTATTATTAGACGTTCAGCCACGCAATACGAATTGCTATCTAATTTCATATTATATCACGTTAGCAAACTAACAATTAAATAACAATTGCACTGTATATAATTTTAAAGTTTATCCTTGTTAAAGTTACAAAATTAAATAATAAAATTTTACGTGCAATGAAATATCTATCATACGTAGAACTTGACCCTGATAGTATAATAAAGATAATAATATATAAGATATATAAGGTATATAAGATGTATAAGATATGTGTATTTAACTATATCTGAATGACCAAAAAGAAACTTGAAATTGTGTCGCTAGCGGATAACATCCGATATAGTAAGTATTACAACACAAAGTCCTTTTGTGGAATAGTCACCTTCTTCTTCCTTTTCGGAAACGATTCCAGTTTTAGCAGCGGACCTTACGTTCCTTTTCAGCCGACTTACAATCAAGAGTTAGGTCAGTGATTTAACCGCCAAAAAAAAAAAAGATAATAAATTGATATACATATCCCGTTCAAAATACGAGGTTACAGTGAATGTATTATTTAAAGCAGGAATCGAAATAAATAGCTTCTTCTGTTTCTTTTTTTTTTTTTTTTTTTTTTTTTGAATTCTGTTGATGTTTCGTTTAAGAAAATATCTGTTCCTGTGGAATCTTTATGGGAAGAAATATTACCCTTAGAAACTTTTTTATAAAGTGTTCTCATGCAACAGATACTTAAGAATCTATAGAATGAAAGTTTCATGAGAACAAGCTATCTTAGAACGTGTATTAAAAAATATTTCAAAGGTACCAAATCATTAAACACTAATTTTACTTAACGTCATATCATCCATATGCTCAGTGAATAGAAGATATGAAAATCATAGCATGATTAATTCATAGTTTCATAAGTATTGGCCAGAAAAGAGAACTTGTCAAGAATAATACTTGGGTAACATTTTTTTTTTTCAAATTAAATACACAGAAATACATAGCAGTTCTACCGTATAATGTACAGATAATATTGTATATATAAATGTCATATATCCTGACTGTTCTTTCCAAACAAGCCTTGAATTGTGAATTATCTACATAAATATTACAAATAAATAACATATTCGGAATATCGATTTAACTCTAACAATAATCTAATATTATTATAGTACTATTATAGTACTATAGTACAATAAGGACTTTCTTGATATTGCTGAACAAAATATCTCTTCCCACTGGAGCTTATAACGTAAGGACGTTCTCCAAAAAAGTTTCACGGTGCATATTTTGAGTAGAACCCATTAAAAGGTTCCGTAACTTTTCCGATCCCTGATTTAAAGACTTATATGTATTTATAATTGCATGACAACATTGATTAATGGATTAATTAATGGAGTAATATCTTAGATTGCAGTATATTTTCATCTAGGAGGTCTGCTAGTAGATATACATTTTTTACTATGCGGAGAACTGTTTTTAAACTGAATATCATTTGATTGGAGGTGTCGCAAATTATCAAGAGATAATGGAAAATAATAAATTTTCTCGTTTTCTCGTTCGTGGTCGACTTCAAAATTCCCGATTCTAATGCATATTTCATCGGCTGTGTGAGGTGACCGCTCGCTCCGGCTAGTTTTACCGTGGTAGAAATAATGGCATATAAGTTTCGAAATTTGGCAAGCGAACATCTTCCGAAATACTACTGCATATGATATTGCGAGAGATTATTATACCACCCTATCCTGTTGTCGTTATTAAAAGAAATTCAGCAATTAAAATGACGCGTATTACATATTTTGTGTTGATATAAAACGTATAAATAATTCTTTATAATGGGCGATTTTATTGTACGCATGTATATTTGGTATTCGAATCGAATGTTTATCAGCAAGAACAAAACTCTTACTCCTGATCCATATTTAACTCTCGTGATTCAATGTCTAAGTAACTGTGACTCATCACACGTTAGTGACGGACCTGTTTGTGTAGCCGCGAAATGACGAATGCATAATTGTTAAGAGCGGATCTTCGACAAATAAAATAGTTGCTTGTAACATTTGTGAATCTACGAAATATATTAATCAGATCGATAAAATCATTTACTTAATTGTCACGTGCGTGATGTTTCCAAAAATGATCAATTTCTTACGAATATTTTGATGGAAACCGCCATATTAAAACGTACATGAACGTGCGAATTTGATATTTCACGTACGCTATAGTGTACCTATGAGAAAAAATTACAGACACGTGAAAATGGGATCTATCTCGTCGATTTCAATGATCTTGAAATATTTTATGAAGGTCAATGTTCTGAGTAATCTTACACAGAACATCCCACGCAACTACGACAGCTACATCTTTACGAAGACACGTTGTTAAGTTCCTTAAAACATGAATGACAGAAAGAATGAAACGTCAGAGATTATAAAAAGACACATAACTAGTGTATTAAATAACGTAAGGAACGTATGGGGAAATATTTCAAGTGCTATGGAGAAAATAACTTTGTAAATTCCAAACTCTAACATCCTTTAAATCGATAGTTTAGACGAATTGTGTGTAAAATATAACACTTCCAATTGAACTATACTTTCTCTCTCTCTCTCTCTCTCTTCCTCTCTTTCTCATGTATCATACGTAAAAATACATGCAGTTTTATAAACATCTTGCAATTTCGTTTTAGTTCCGTTCAAGGTAGATAAGCTAAATTCAATGATTCATTTACTTAATCGCTGGCAAAGCTTGTATTATAAAATAAATCTATAGTACACATAACTTGTAAACGGTATGTAACCTGCAAGAACGATTAGGATTTCAAATGATTAAAATGTCAATACTACGTGAATATGCATAGTGTAGTACTATATGTACATGTATATTGTATACGTGTACGGAATACGAGGTTGGGCATTGTTTCAAAGTTTTGCCGTTAGGTTCTAGATAATTGTCAAATAGGCGATCTGATCAGTGTAATAGGAAATTAATCAATTCCATGCTAAATTACGATGTGCCTCTTGCAAGTCAGAGCCAAGGTATTTTTAGAGTACGTAGACATACGTGTCTTTTTTCCCAAGGTCTAATCTTGTGTGTGTGCAAAAGATAAATTTTATCGTGCGAAATACTGTTCAAGTTAAAAAGTGCACAACGTGAGTACATATTTCATCAAAGTTCACTGAATAGAACAGATTAAAATGAATAGAGAAATAACGTGCATAGACAGTGGCTGTAGAAACATAATCACTGTTCTACGATTAGATAAGACAAATTTTACTGACACTAGTTCCGATTAATAGAAATTAGAAATTGATTAATGGTATTTACTTGTACTAATAATCGTTCAAATAAAATGCTTCTGTAAAGTTCTAGAAAAATGTTGGTAAGTGACGAGTTATTGAAAATTATTGCACGAAAGATTAGCAATAAACCAAGTGGAATAGGAAAAGAAAAAATTATTATAACACATTCGCAGATTATACAGCATGAAATAAAGTTTACCACGACGCTACATAATCTTGCTTCGTAATTTAAATTGAATCAATCGTTAAAAAATTATACTTTCCAATATCTATTATCTTGCTATTTGTAACGTCAACGAACTTAAAAACCACTGTACGCATTTGTCGCATGTTAATTCTCAATTGTTTCACTCACGTGGCATGCATATCATTTCATATAATTATCTGAAGCATAAATTGCCATTCATGCAATCACTGATTAACAGCGTTTATTTAAAACACATAGATAAGAATCTTATTTGCAATCTCAAAATCATCGGTTTTGATTGAAAGTATCAAATTATGTAGGATACAAGTAAACACTGGCGTGATAAAGGATGCATCTTCTCCCGTAAATGTAAAAAGCTTTTTAATTGTGACAAAATTCCTTAAAATTATAGAAGAAGAAAATGTATGGAATAAAAGCTAACGACCGTTTTTCTTTTCTAAACGATAAACATTGTTAGAAAATTACTTTACACGCTACCTTATTTACAGGATAAAATGGATCTATTAATAAGGTATATATTCGCACTAGTAATTCCCTTTCAAATATGATTCACACTTTTACACTTTTAACATACATTAAAGCACAAGCACAATTTACATTTGAACGATGTAATAAAGAGAAGAAACTCTTTGCACTGTTCGATACGATTTAGAAAGGTTTACTGACGTTTACCGCCACCGAATTTGGAAGAGAGGGAAAATGTACCGAACAAACTCCGAGAATAGCTATCCCCTCGTCTTCAACCCTCCCACTCTGGCTAGCAAACTATATATACACACGCCGATCTGTCTGTTTCTCTCGCTATCCCTTTTACCAATTCCTATTGTCCATTGAAACTTTACCATTTTATTTAAACCTTCTATTCTTACTACAATGTCCGTCGAACTTTAATTCAGTCTAATGGCATCATCAATATTTAATAAATACTTATAGAGTAGTCGTCCTCTTTCTAACGATAAGAACATTCTTCTATCAGATATAACAAATTTTGAAGTAGAGATATAAAAAAACTACATATGTTATAATGATAAAAGACATGTTTAATGATTCTTATAAAATTATAAAACAATATAAAATTAGCTTATTTTAAAAGCATCTATATAAATATATTCCATTTATTTATTTATTTATTGAAAATGTATAAAATATATGCAATTATAAATTAATAATACTTGTTTAAGGGTATTAATAAATAAATTAATAAGACTATTTATTAACGAGAACAGAGAAAACACCTATAACAAAAGGAATACGATATAATAATGAAGGGAAAACAATATTTTGGTACTAATAATAACAAAATATTTAATTCAGTAATTGACAAAACAAACCACTCGTTTCACGGAAACGTAAAAAAGAAATACAAATTAAAAGATTACTTAAATAATTTACAAGCAATAAACTAAAATAAACGATATTATTTTAAAAAAGAAATAGGAAAAGTAGTCTTTGATGTGTTGATATTATCTAGATATGTACTTGAAGCAAAAATTCCCAGTCTTAATAGACTTAATACACAAGAATGTTACCAAACTTATGTTTTTGCTGAAGAAACTGCTTTTTTTGCAGCCTCATCTAAATCATTTGCTGTAACAATTGATAACTTGCTCTCTGCAAGAAGTTTCTTTGCTTCTGTTACATTAGTACCTATTTTGAAAACATAGTAAACATTATTAAATCATATAACAATAAAAATAAATAAATAGATAAATAAATAATATTCTATAACTTCTGTAACAAAATTACAAAGTAAATAATAAGGAAATAATTACCTTCTAGTCTAACAACTAATGGAATTTTAAGCTTTAAATTATGAGATGCCGCAATAATTCCCTTTGCTATTGTAGCACAATTTACAATACCTCCAAATACATTTACAAGAATAGATTTTACTTTTGGATCTAGAGATATCAAACAGAATATTTAAAATTATTTTTTTCGAAAATATGTGAATATAATTCACAGAGATAATATATCTGATAAAATCATTAATTAAATTTCTTAAAGAAATATAATAAAATCACACATTACACAAATCACATTCACAAGTTTAAGAAATCTATTCAGGTCATTATGTTACATATATAAAAAGCATTTTTTTCGATTTTTCGATTTTCCTACGAATCTATTATGGTACATACATACCTTCACTAAGAATTCTAAATGCTTGATAAACCTGATCCTCTTTAACACTTCCACCCACATCCAGAAAATTTGCTGGAGATCCACCATTTAATTTAATTATATCCATAGTAGCCATTGCCAAACCAGCACCATTGACTAAATATAATATATAATTTTGAATTTTATGTTAATTAAGAAGAATAATAATATTCTGTTCAAAATACTTTACATAAATTTTTATGAATTAAAAATTAAACAATGATTATTTCAAAAATTATTTCTTTCTTTTATATATATATATGTCGGATTCACGTTAAGTCGTATCATCTCCGACATATATATATGTAATATAGTAATATATAATATATAGTATAGCAAATATTATCACCATATTATTAAACATACCCAAACATCCTATGTTGCCATCCATACCAATATAATTCAAATTGAAACGTGATGCATCTGCTTCTCTAGGATCTTTTGTACCACTGTCTTCTAAAGCAAATAAATCTTGTTGCCTAAATTCAGCATTATCATCAAATGCTATTTTTGCATCTACTGCTATAACTTGCTTATCTGTAGTTTCAACCAATGGATTAATTTCAACTTGTAAAGCATCAATATCTACAAATAGTTTCCACAAATTTTTTAATTCAAATATTGCTTTCTGTTGTATTTCTGAATCCACAAAACCAAGAAATATGCTAACATCTTTGGCTATCTCATCATCAATGCCATAGTATATGTCAAGAGGTATTGTTTTTATTAATTCTGGATTTTTTTCAGCAACTGTTTCTATATCCATACCACCTGCTGGTGAAGCTATTAATACAGGACCATTGTGTTGTCTGTCCATAAGAATACAAATGTATGTTTCACGTGCAATATTTACAGATTCTGCTATCATAATTTTTTGTACCAATATACCATCTTTTGAAGTTTGTTTTGTAATAAGACGGTGACCTAACATATTTCTCACAACATCTATGACAGCTTTATGACTGTTAAAAAATATGCAATAATAAGTAATACACATACTTTTGTAATATATATCATATTATCTACACTTACTCTTTTGTAAGATGTACACCCCCTTTGAAACCATTATCGAACCATCCTTTCCCACGACCACCAGCTAATACCTGAGCTTTTATAACATACTCATCTGCACCTATAAAAGTAAATCAAATTGCAACAGCTTCATTTAAAAACAGAAAGTATAAAACATATCTGTGTGACTAATAATAATAGACTGTTATAAGATTGAACTAATAAAGAATTAAATTTTGATAAATTAAAATGCTATAATCAAATCTGTATCAATAATTTATTATACCTTTATACAAATGATAATTAAATAAACAAGTAAATTAGAAATAGGGAAAAATACCAACTTATTTTTTGTAAAGCAGAATTCGCTTTAGTTAGATCATCCACAATAGCAAAATTTTGCACAGAAACTCCACAATCTCTTAGGAGTTCCTTACTCTGATATTCGAGTAGATTCAAGCTTCTCGTTTGTTTAGCATTAAATTTTAAAATTTTATTCAACACTTGACTTGGACATAACTTTCGGTTTGTAAATCGTAACATGTTTAATTTTAAAAATATGACTCAATAAAATAACAGTGAAAAATATTCTTTATGAAATCCTCAAGACTATTCACGATTCTCAGTCACCGGCATTAATTCAAGATATAATTTATCTCTGCAGAATATGTTTACAACAATTTTTTACAAAATAGGAGTTATCATTTGTATCTTAAGAGTAATCATCGGTTTCTAAAATTAAACTATATGGACATTATCTCAAGTATAACTACAATTATCTCTTATAACCTCTTTATTAAACTAAATCTGTTGTACCGACAATAAACTGATATCTACTACCAGCTACTTTATCTGCTACCACGTATGCATATGTATGCATATGTATGTATATGTATACGTATGTATATATATATATCTATCCAAAATATTTTATAAAAAATGAGATACGTGATATTTAAATAATAAAATATAAACTTTTTATTATTTTAATCCTCGCAATATATGTAATATTTTTAATATTCAGATTAATCAATTCAAATATTAAATTTAAATTAGCTAATTATCTTTTTAATAAACCAAATAAAATAATTCTAACTTTTTTATTTGAATTTTATTTCGAAGTCTTTAGAATCATTAGTAATTTATACTTATACTTTTAATTTAAAGATTTACATATATAGTTCTAATTATAGAAAATATTCTCCACAATTTTAGTTTTAGTCCGGTTATTAATAAAGGATAAGGAGTAAACTGATTTTTCTTGTAAAAAACATATATAAGATTTTATTTATTATTAATGTATTAGTATAAAAAGGTATGTATCCTATTTTCACGAATTAAACATTCTTACATCAATAAGTTATAGCTACCAAAATTTATTATTTTGTATAATTTTAATTTTCCGAGTTAAGTAGGATTATACAAATAATAAACTTTTTACATAATTGAGTAACAAATTTTTATGCATTATGAGATTTTTTTAACGAAGATTTTTATTACTGTCTATACAAGAATATAATATTAAAAAATATTAATATGATAATTATTATTTACACATTATTTGGATATTTATTCATGGACGGATAAACATGATTTCTTGTATAAAAAAATGCTTAAAAAATCATTTGTTCATAATATCATAAAGTCTAAATAATTTAGAAAAAAAATATTAATTTATATAAAAGTTTGTATGTTATATTTTTATAATAAATTATTTTCTAGAGAAAAGTGGCAAACTCTTCTTTTTTGCAAAAATAACATTGATTCGTATAGGCACCCTTGTCTACAAAATGGTTCTGCTTAGTACTTAAGTACTTCCAGTACTTATTTTATTTTTCTAATAAAATGTATTTGTACCACTTTCCCATTAAGCTTTCCATTACTTTTATTCTTAAAAGAACAAGTACTTGTTAAAAGTATTGAGATTTCACTTTATATTTTACATTCATATTCATATCAACATTATCATACCAATGTCATAAATATTTTATGAAAATCATCTACTGTCCATTTAATGTAAAACTTACTAAATATTACAATAAACAGTATTTTGTTCAAGTGAGCTCTTTAACTTTAATGTGTTACGTTATTTGTAAAAGTTTTGGATATGATTAATATTGTCTAGCAATGTTAGATCTGGTTAGAAAATAATTAAATAATAATGGTATCATAATTTGCACAAATATTTCTCAACAAATTAATGATTTGAAAACAGCAAATTATACTGGTCTATTTCTATCTTTTCATAAAAATATTTCATACACATGCGCGAGCATACACACATTCTCTCTCTCTCTCTCTCTCTCTCTCTCTCTCTCTCTCCCTCTCCCGCGTTCAATTTCTTACTAACAGTTTAGTAAATCTGTGATATATCAAACGTATATACTCATACTATATACTTATACTATATGTATCCATAAACTTTCAATAATAATAACAATGATATACCTAAAGCAGCATCCAAAATTTTATTACCAGCTCCGCTTCTGAAAGCAGCTGCGTCGCCCATTTGAAATGTATGAGTTGGACTCGACATTCGTCCATCTCCTCCATTGCTAAATGCAAGTACACGTAAATGGTATGCCTTTCCAGGACTGAGATTTGTGATATAAGCTTCTAATTTCGAGCCACCTGGTATAATAGTATCATTCGCGGTGCTCATATCTTGGTCTAGCTCCCAAACACGTATTTTATAGCCTATTAATGGTTCTTCTTCTAAACTTGGTTGTACATAACGCCAAACAACCCGAACTGTTGAAGGATTTACTCCATATACATTGACAGAAGATGGTGGTTTTTGCGGTGCTTTACGGAAAGTTCTTTCTAAATATCGTTCACTTTCAGGGCCCTCTCCAGCAGAATTATACGCCATGACTTTAACATAATAATAAGTATCAGGTTGCAAACCAACTACAAGAGCCCAAGGTCTTGCACTTCGAGATAAGTAATATACTGCATCTTCCTCTTTATTACTTTCTTTCCAATACTTTATTCTATGGCCTATTAATTTGCCCCGTATCCTTTCACGTGTCTGTTCAATTGGTAACCAACTAACTTTTAAGCTAGTACTATTGTAGCCATGTGCTATAACTTGCTGTGGAGCTACTTGGGGCATATCTTCAGCACTAAATATCGTAACTGCATTAGAAATTGGTCCAAAACCTAATGCATTAGCAGCTTGGACTTTAACTTCGTATTCTGTGTAATAATATTGTTGTTGTATCTGAACAACACTTCTCCCAGCATTACCATAATCTTTCAAAGATAATGACTGAAACTCGGTTTCGTGATACTTTTGACGCCAGTAAACTTTGTAGTAGATTCCTGGACCATTTTGTTCAGATGATGGTAAAGGATCCCATGTTATTGTAAGATCTCCGATTTTACCTCCTCCTCCGCCTATGTTGGATGGAACTTTTGTTGGTTTATCAGACGGTGTACTGTACTGTGGGGAGGGTGATGATGGTAAACTGTATCCTAATTCATTAAAAGCAGATACACAGAATTCATATGTAGTATAAGGATTTAAAACATTCTCCAAATAAGCCTCTTTTCTACCATTATATCTATCTACTTCAACAGCAGTTATATCTGAAATAACATTTACATTATGTACGTTTTTATTGAGAAAATCTATGTGATCAAAAACCATAAATAATTTTATTATACATACTTTCTATAATATTAGACCATGTGTGATTCCAATTTGTTCTTGCACTTACAGTATACATAGTAATGGGTTTGCCATTAAAAGCACCATCAGTCCAACGTAAAGTTGTAGAAGTTTTTACAATATTTACAACTTGTACACCACCAGGTGGTCCTGGTGGTCCCTCTATTGTAACTGTCGTTTTACTAGAAATTTCGCCTACTGCACTTTTAATTATGCATTGATATTCTCCTGCTTCTGCGAATGTAGCGTTTATTATATTAAGTTCTTCTCCGTCAATATGCAATCTAGGATTATTTATTAAATCCTCGTCTCTGATACGTAAACCATTATGTTTCCAAATATAAGCTACATCTAGCATTTCATCAACTACTTCCCCCATGCAACGCAGTGTTTGATTTTGCATCACAGCACTTGTAACGTGTTGTGGTAACTTTTCAATAAATTGTGGACCACCTTTGATTTAATAAAAATCGATATCTTAAATAAAATTCTGTAAAACTATAGTTGTATCGAATGTTCGTGAAATCATAGAATCGTGAAATCCCGTTATCAGAAAGGAGGATGATTCTTTACGCAAATATAAGTTTAAAATATAAAGTAACATTTTTTTATTTGTAGCTCTATTTCCGAAAAAATTGATTTTGAAAATTCGTCAAGTATGTATTTAATCTACGTTCGATTTCATGAACACTCGTATGTAATAAAATATATTGCCTTACGTAATACTATTAATCGACCACGAGTGTCATCGCTTCCGTATTGATTTGTTGCAGTGCAAATGTATGTGCCTTCATCATCCCTTGATACTGGGCTAATTATTAGATTACCAGTTTCTAAAATTCTACGTCTACCACCAGAACCAATCACATTTCCATCTTTCTTCCAGACAAATTTTGGTCTAGGTGCAGCTTCAGGATTACAGAATATTGTGACATTACCTCTTTCTGCTGCATAAGTCTCGGGTTCCATAGGCCGTTTTTTAAAAGATGGTTTTAATGCTAAAATTTCAGAATGATATTTAAAAATAATAATTTTTGAACGAGTCTTTCTTTAAAAGTTACGCACACATTTCCTTTTTATTGAAACTATATATCTAAATAACAACTTACATAAAATTCGAAGTTGTGCAGATGAATACTTTGTTTTTAATTGATTTCTTGCACGACATTGATACATAGCTTGATCTCGCTCTGGATCTAAATATTTTATACTTAAGACATTATCTTGTATAGAATATCGATCTCTATCTTGTGAAGGAAGTGTCCCCATATTTAATATTTCACCATTTCTAAACCAACTATAAGAAACATCTGGTATTCCAAATGCTTCACAAGTCCAAGTTAACTCTCCTCTATTATCCATATGTTTATCTACTAATGGAATTGTAAAATTCGGAGCTGCTTGAATAGTTAGTCTTACAGAATTTTCAATTGCTGATCTGTCATTATAAACTCTACAAGTGTACTCTCCTTGATCATCAACATGTACTTTTGGAATTATTAATACTCGATTATAACTAGTTGTGTATGATCCACGTGGCAGTGATGCACCTCTTCTTGTCCAATTGTATGATGGAATTGGGCTGTGTTAAATTAAAAAATGTATTATGTAATAAAATTATATACTATTTCACACAATAATAATAATTTACTAACTTAAATATTCTAAATTATCGGATGATATAGTAAATTTATTTTGAGATACAATTAAACTTACTATCCAAATGCAACACATTCAAGTCTAACTTCCTCTCCTGCAATTGGAGCATCTGGAAATGCCTTTGGAAAATTACCAGCGAACTTTAATTGTTGGAAGGAGGCTGAAAATAAAGAGATTCATCAAAATATAAAATACTGACTGAAAAAATGAAGATAATTAAAGGAATATAATTACAATGTGGGTCAACCCTCAAAGGGAAAAATGGTCCATTACGACCAGTATCAGAAGCAACACTTTGAACATTACAAGAATAATTGCCACGATCGATCATTTCCAATGCAGAAAAATAAAGTGCTCCATCATGAGAAACAAAGACACGTTTATCTTCTTCCACAAAATTGGGGAAATAGTCGCGTGCCCAATAATATTTGACTCCTGGAAAATGTTGTGGTGGATCACAATATACAACTTTACCCCAATTTTGTTCTCCACGTTCTTCTGAACGTTTTAAATTAAATTCCAATATATACCCAAATGACAGTTCCACGCTTTCAGATATAATTGTACCAAATTTATTGGTTGCTTTACAGTGGTATGAACCTCTGTCTTCTGTCTAAAAACAATAAATTAGCGTTGTGTAAACAACATTTTCTTTTAGTATATAATGATTATAATCCAAGATATTATTTACCTGATCAGGTTCATAAATAATTAAAGTGCCACCACTGACTGTATATCTATTATTATTTAGTGGATCTATTTTTGTTGCAATGAGTCTGTCATTCTCATAATCTTCTTTGAACCATTCATATGTTGGTGCAGGATAACCACCTGCTAAGCAACTCAGTGCAACATCATTGTTTATTTTTCTTTTTGACAGATCAAATACTTTATCAGTAGGTTGCTTGATAAAATATGGTCCTCTGGGAATTTCACGAGGATTATCAATTTCAATACCATATTGATAAGTACGATCATCATCTACTAAGTTATGCAAATTAGAAATTGGTGCTTCACAAATGTATAAGAACCTATCTCTACCAGTTACTTTTTCCAGTCCCCATCGTTGTAAATTATTATGATAAGAATACACTAAATAATCTCCTCCAAGTGTATTATCAAATGGTTCAGGTAAAAATGCATTTTCCATATTTAATAATTGAGTATTATCAGCTTCATTTATCCAATTTCCATTCTGATATTTTATACCAGTATACCATTTACGGTGTTGTGGATCTTGCCATAATAAATGATATAATATGAATCCATGTTCTTCTAAGGAATTAATTGTAATAAGATCACTTTGATAAGCTTCACAATTTTTTTTAGCTTCTTGTCTGTCCCTAATAGGACTCTTTATGAAACGGTAACATGATTCTTGAAATTTTATCCAATGTTGTGGACACTGATATTGTTCTCCATATAAGACATTTTGTGCAAATGTATAACTTGTTACGATAAGAATGTATGTTATAATCTCTGATACACAATACATTATTACTTCAATATAATTGAAGATTATAAATTTATCAAATTAATGGTAATCTGAAAAAAATATTACATATTCTTTTTAAGATCTATTCTTGACAAAAATAATATAAATAATTTAAGAAAGAAATTAGCCGTTTTGGTGAAGAATAATGTTGAAAGAACTTAATTACATATGACAGCATATTATATTTGACCATATAAACTAGGGAGTGGCACTATAATCTTAAAGTAATTTAATATAATACTTAATGTAGTTTAGACCTTTGCCTTTTAAAACTGTATTACTATTAACTTTTTATCACCTTTAATTAATTTCTATTTACGTATGAAACACTATGAATTGTTATTTAATAATTGTAGAAATTAGCGTCTTTACTGTTGACACAACACATGAATAAATGTAAACCTTAATACAATAGATACACGATGTCAAAATTATGTTCCAGGAAATTACCATAAATTGTAATTTAAAATATAAAATCAAAATGATACAAAATAAAACGATTTATAACATAAACTTTAATATAATAAATATTTTGTTACACATATATAATTAATTCATACAACACAATAATAGATATCCTATTTTGCTGAGAACAAACCTTTAGTACATACGCTTCGATCCATTACTAATAAGGGTGGGGTCCTTTATTAGAGATGAGCAGGTCTATTGCCGATGCAATGTTAAAAAAGTCAGTCAAAAAATGGATACAAGGAATAAGAGTCTCCAGCGGCCAACGGTTGAACTATACGCACATTTTTTCTCTAGTACTCTTTGTAGAAGAAACGTACATACGCACGGTGAGCAGGGAAATATTTCAATTATTAACGAAGGAAATTTTTCTTGATAGAGATAACGTCAAATTGTCAAAATTGTGTCACCTCCTCTAATCACATTCTCTGTTATGTTCTCTTAATAAAACATCCAAATTTTGGCGAGAAATTCCTCCGAGAAACAGAAAATTTTAATTTTCAAAATTCTGGGAATCTGATGTCAGTTTCTCTAATGTTATGTTCTCCTGATAGAAAAAAAACCGCTATTTTTATTTTTATATTCCGCTAAGGAATGCCTCCTTATTTCAAAAGATTTAAACGCTTTGTTTATTTATGAAATAAGATTGTATTATTCATTTCAATCCCCAAGTTTACAATATTTTGAAACGAACTTATTTCCCTTTTACCTCGATGCCGTGTTTATGCACGTTTCTCTCAACAAAACCACCGGTGGAGAAATGTGTGTATAGTTCGGCTATTTAACCACCAGAGGCGGTAATTCATAAAGCGTACTTTTGGCTGAGTTTCTCCCATGCACATTGGCAATGTCCCTACTCTTCTCTGGTTTTACACTAATTTACACAGCTGCGCCCTATTCTACTTACATGCTACCGAAGAACAGTATTGTTTGTTTATAGACAAGATTCTTTATGTTGTCTTGTTCCTCTGTTTACTAACACTTCAGGGATCTTTTATGCATTTTACAATCACGTGTTTTCTCTTTTCATATTTAATTGACACACGCTTCATTCAATTATTTAAACCATATTGTCTAACCAATGTTAATACATTTCAAATTTTCCATTTCGCAGTACAAGACTCGTATAACACGTAACTAATAATATGCTATTGGTTTTCTTAAATAGGTACCAGAAGTTTATTTTACTTGTGAGTAAAGTTTACAAAATATTATTCTAATGCTTCAAGGAAGATAAATTACACACGGTTTTTTTCTTTTCCATGCGTTTCGTAGTAACATTTTTTCGATTTAGGATGCACCTTTTCACTGTTTAAGATGTTTTCTTCTATTAGGATCAAAAATTGATTTCATTGATAAAACATTGATGGTATTGGTTTCATTTTAGATAATAATAATAAAGCAAAAAGAAAAAAGAACAATGCAGCGAGAACAGAAATAAAGATATGGTTTTTTTAGAAATACATTTATAGAAATTTGAAACATACACAAGCAATTAAAAATATTTATTTCTATAAAGTTACTATTTTTGCGTATAGTAAATGGTACCATATATATTGCAGTGTACATATTTAAGCCATACGAATCTACGAAAGGTTTAAAAAGGAAACTCAGGATGATTCGTTACTCCCTTAAAAAATTCAAAACCACAAATTCTACCAGATTCACCAAGATCAAGATTTTTTAATTTCTGCATGTCCTCTGGTTTAAGTTTCCAATCGAATAGTTGGCTATTTTCCTTAATTCTTTGAGGGTTTGTACTTTTAGGGATAACTGCGATTCCGTTTTGTACAATGAATCGCAATAAAATTTGTGCAGGTGATTTCTTGTACTCTTTTGCTATTTCTAGTACTACATCGTTTTGTAACATATCTGGGAACTTCTCCGTTTTATTTAGCAATTTAACAAGACCGCGCGAACCAAGCGGCGAATAGGCTGTTATAGAGATGTTTTCCTCTTTACAATACTTCACCTGTAAAATATTATTTTATTTTATGTCAAATAATTTCGTAATAAAAAAAAATGCGTTTAAAGAAAAAGGCATCTTACCAGCTCTTTCTGTTGGAAAAAAACATGTAATTCAATTTGCAGCACTGATACTTTTATTTTCGCATTTTTTAAAATTCGTTTGATTTGAGGGATATTAAAATTTGACAGCCCAATTGCTTTAGCTCGTCCGCATTCTACTTGTTTCTCCATTTCAGCCCAAACTTTTACATGATCTGTACTAAAATCAAGTAATATTTGTCCATTTTCATCCGTAGGATGTAACTCTTCTCCAGCCTTCTTAAAAGTGAATGGAGTGTGAACCAAATATAGATCTACATATTCTAACTGCAAATCTTTTAAAGATCTTTTTATCCATGTTTCAACATCTTCTGGTCTATTTCCGACAACAGGAAGCTACAAGTGTAAAAAATAATTTTTACTGATCCTTTATATCTCAATGTTATTTTTAACAATTTCGTTAACATTTCCTCGATCCAATTATATTACAATAAACATTTTTAAGTAAATACGACGTTGAATATATAGCCGATATTACCTTCGTAACAATGAAAATATCAGATCGTTTAATTCTTCCAGAATCAAACCATTCTTTAAGAACGTGACCGATTATTTTTTCATTTTCATACGCTGTTGCTGTATCGATATGTCTGTATCCTGCCTCTAAAGCAGCGTTCAGTGCGTCCTGTAATTCTTCTTCATTTGCCTAAAACATTATAACATGCTTTTTAAACCATTAGGAAATATAACTTTGTAGGAGAAGTATTTTTTTATTAATTAAATTATAAGTGTGATAATACCTAAGATGCAGAAATAACTAATTATCAAGAACTGAATCCCACTTATGAGATAGAAATTCAATAATAATTATTTTCCTTTCCCGCAATAATTGTTTAAATGAAATTATACAATTTGAAAAAAAGATAACTAAAACAATATTGATGTATTTATGTTCAATTTACATCTTAAAATATAGTCAAAAGAACTAAAGGTAGTATATTCTTATACATAATTATTATTAAAAATACTGAATATTCAAACTATTTATAAATATGATTTCAAACGTTTGTATGCTATTACGTTACGCTTGAATGTTTCTGGACAATCGCTATTGCATATAGTATGTACCACGGCTATGCACATAAAGAGATATGTACATAGTATTCCATATAAAAAACTAAAAGTTACCTTCGTTTTTCAGAGAAACATTACAAATATAAGAAGTACTGTTGTATTGATTTTAAAATACTGTAAAACCTTTTTCTCTATCATTTTTTGCATATTTGTAAAAAAAACGCTAGCAGTTATACGAATATCCTGTGTATGGATAGATATTTTACATTGTTTTTAAGTCCTTGTAATAATTTGTTTATTAAGAGATCAGAATATCATATATGTTTGTATCTATTTCCTCGACAGTTTTCAGTCAACGTAAATGTACGATCAATTTAATTAAAATAAAACGTCAAATCGGTATTTAGATAAATAATTTAAATAATTTGTGTATTTTGATAATATGATCATTATGAAAATGGTGTTCGACAAAGCTGCATCATGCATGCGCGCAACTATCAGTTGCGTTCAATCTAGTGTTCTGTACATACATGTATGACTAAACTAAATATTTCCTGTAAAAGTTATGTTCTTGTATTTTATTTAAATTTTATGTAAAAAGTGATCTTTCTTTCTTTCTAAGACATAAGCTAATCAAGATTATAACTGTGTAAAAGAAATATGTAACCTGTTACTAGGTATAGTATTATTACGTATTACTTATTCTTTTAACAAAATTAATATAAATATTAGTAAACTATGTTTATAGCTTATTCTAACTATTGCTATAGAAATATTGAAGATTAAGAGAAATAAAGCTTTTAAAATTGAATGTATAAATTAGCGATACTTGTGCTTTAGAATGTGAGGTTAGAAACTATACTAATTATATGTATATATAACTTATGAGTACTTTTATTGAAGTTTCTACAGTGTAATAAATTGAAATTATGTAGTTATTAATAATAAATATTTAATAAAAACTATATGTTACTGGTCTTAATTTTAAATTAAATCTATGCATATGAACATACTATAACATATGAGATTATTTAATTGCATGGTGATATATATATCTTTTATTTTAATTAAAGTCATATGTATAGTTATTTGTATTCTATCTTTCTTAAGGCATTTGTGAATATAATTTTGATATTCCTTTTTTAATCAAAGATATGTGGGACATAAAAAAGATAAAAAATATTCAGTAACCCAAATAATTTTGTCAAGATACATGTATAAATCAATTCTTCATTCTTTTGTAATATATATTGATATGTCATATTAAAAATTTATGATTGTATTAGAAATTTTTATTACCATATTAGGATAATGATATATTTTGATCTACATTTTCATAATTAAATAGAAAACATTTGCTATTACTATTATATCATTGAAAAAAGATATTACACTTTAAATCAAGCAAGTTGATACATAGATCTATGTTCAATTTTCATTTACACAATTAATTTATATAATACCACAATATACATGTACATTCATGAACACACAGTAGAATGTTGTATCTTTGTTATTGCAATACTTGATACAATAACAATGTGACATTAAAATTAACAGTTTCCATAATTTTGAAATTAAAACTTCATAGATGTAATTTGTAATCAAACTTTTCTCACTCAAAGAATAGTAGATTTTATAAAATTTCATATTAAATAGAAATTAAATTTACAGACTGTAAAAGAAGTATTTCATTAAGAAGAAGATTATATACAACGTTTAAAAATTAATCGTAGCGAATGGTACGAAAGTGCATCTGTACATTTTAATATTTGATACATTAACGTTTGTGTTTGAGTATTTAATGATAGTATTATATTAAAAATAATTTTCTTTGCAAAAACTTTTTATTTTACAACAAGTTTACCTGCCATGTACCAAAACCGACTATTGGCATTAAGTGTCCGTTCGGAAGCAAAATAGTTTCGTTCTCCATTGCTTGTGTACAGTAGGAAGTTTGTAGAATAACTGAATAACTGTAATACCGATTCCAGTTTCTTAAAACTAACTTGACTTTCTCCTTAAGCATGTACATACGATCGTATACAACCTTGGTCAGGTAGGCATACAGCAATTGCGGCATTTTCCATTCTTTATTAATCAGATAAAATAATCATCAAGAATTTTCAAGGTTAACTATTTATGTAATCATTCTTAAAACAATTATATTCATATGTTTACATACATATCAAACATTATATGTTATAATTATTTCTAGTAATGATAAAACAAGGCAGGGAATATTCATTTAACAATAAATATAACGAATAATTGAGAAAACAGTGAAATTCCACTTCTTTTCTCTTTTTTCTCTTATTAATCAAAATTATCCAGATTTGAAGTTCATGAGAGAAATGATGTAATGTTATGAATTTTAGGTAATGTCTGTTTACTGCAGATGATCTGGAAATATTACAGAGCAAAACATAAATTAAAACGATAAGTGATCTTATAATGTATCGATGTGTAAATTGTGGAGCTGAGGTGGAAGAGCTTTATAGGAGATACTGTCCAAGTGTTCTAAAGCTTTTAAAATGTGTATGTCATATATTATATAAATTTATTTTTTATAGAAATTAAAAATTAGTTTCATTTCTCGAAATAATCGCATACGAAAATTGTTTTATAAATAAATGAATTAATATAGTAGTCAATTTTTTATTTTATATCATATTTCACTTATTTACAAATAATAATGCACAGTTTACAGAATAATGTTCCAAAATAAAATTTATGTAAGAAAATTACAACTGCGTTTATGTCAAGATAACATAATAATAAATAACAAAACATTTAAAACTGCAAAATATCTAAATGTTCGCTAAATTTAAAAACTCTCATTTTACTATCAAATATATGAATAGTCATGTCCCCTGATAATCGCGGAGCCCTTTATATGGAAGAACAACGCGCATTTTTTAGAGTAGCCACATCAACTGGACAAAGTAAAACCATATGATGTCTGGTACGGATTTCTATATCCGTGGTTAATTGAGTTTCACCATTTCACAGTCAATAAATTAATACAACCTATGCTTACATTTAATTGCATTTATTTTCTCGCTCAGTTTACTTGTGTTCTAAGCAACAAAGACAATTATTCCTATAACAAATATTCCTTATGTTCTTGATCACTACGTTAGCTTCTATTATTGTTCGTATGATTGTACTCTTTATAAGAACTTTTATTTTAATTTCGATTTATGTAGTTTATTCAAACGAAGAGAATTGGATGTACTGCTTCGGCGATTCGACCTCAGACAAAGGTATTAGATGATGAGCAGTTTTTTCGTAATTATATATAGTCATCGATATGTGATACTTAACCGCACTTCTGTAATCTAAGATTTAAAGTGCATCCATCTACAAGACTCATGGACGTGGCCGGCTAAACCAATTGACTGCTTAATATATTAATTTATAACGTACTGCAAAGAAGTGCAGCGTTAGTTGACCGGTAGCTTGGAGTAATATCTGACCAACTGTCAAAGGAGATAGTTATTCTAGGAAAAGCCGAGTATTTTTCTTCTCCGTTAAGTGAGAATGAGATACAGATACCTGACACAAAACATCGAGGTTAAAATAAATATGTTAGGTGCCTCTCTATGGAGTCACTTCCAAGAACTGATAGAGATAGTGGCCATCAGCTAACACGGCAAACTCTCAGTCAGCTAACGCGGCACTACTACATATCATTCCTATGAAGTATGTAAGTATTCATATAACGTGCAATAGGTTTGAAGCGGACACGAAGTGAACGAAACACCCGGAAAAATTATGCTTTGTTGGAGAATTAACGTCAAGTGATAACAAGAACAAAATTTATTGAACTTTCAGTCAATGCGATTATAGATAACTTGATAGTTCGTGATGACATCCCCTTCTAGTAATAACACAAGCATAGCAGATCGGCTAGATATCCTAGAAAAACTAGAAGATGGCATGACTGTGAGTAGTATTGCCTGTGAATATGGACTCAGTAACAGGACAATACGACGATACCGGCAGCACTCGAAGGCGATTCGCAACTTCGCGGCGAATCCAAAGTACCGGGAAATGAAGAGGCAACGGATACCAATATATACCGATTTGGAATCCAAATTGTATTGTTGGTTTCAGCAAAGGAAGTTATTAGGAGACTGTTTAACAGATAATATTTTAATAAATAAAGCTAAAGAAATAGAAACAGAGTTTCCCAGTACATCGAATTTTAAAGCAAGTCGGGGTTGGCTCCAGAACTGGAAGAAAAAATATGATATTGGCAAGAACACGACAGATCCGAATGAAATCGCCGCGAATAATTTTATACGTGAATTTTTACAAATACTAGAAAAAGAAGATATAAACGAAGAGGATGTGTATAACATGGACGAGACTAGTTTACTTTGGAAAGCACTTCCGTGGAAGACACTAGTTCATGAGGAAAAATATCTGATCATAAAAGGAGAAAACAGAAAAACAGACATAGTGACTGTGGCATTTTGTGCAAACACTAGTGGTACACACAAATTACCATTACTCTTTGTAAATAAATTCGCAAATCCCCGAGCATTGAAACATTGTAAGGATACATTACCGGTGGTATATAAAAGTCATTGTAATGCCTGTGTTAACGAAGATATTTTTCGAGAATGGTATACTAATCATTTTAAGCAAAGTGTGAAAGAGCGCCAATTACAGGAACAACGTAAAGGAAAAGTAATATTGCTCGTTGACAATTTCAAGGCACACAAACTTGAAAAAAAGGAACTGGATGATGGCCACTTTATGTTAATATTTTTACCACCGAATACGTCGTCGTTGATCCAACCTATGGACCGAGGCGTAATTACTCAATGTAAAAAGATATTTCGGCTTGAACTGCTTCATCGGGTATGTTGTACGTTTAATACTTCGTTTAAAATAATATTTACAATAATGCAATTTTCTCATATACATTTCTTCTTCATAGGTGCTCCAGTATAACGACGGACTTACACAGTTTTATGCTGATTACGATATTAAGGATTGCATCGATTACATTAGCAAAGCATGGAATAATGTTACACCACAAAACATTCGTAGTTCCTGGGTGAAAATTCTTAACAGACAGTTTGAATTTAATAATATTAAAACGGAGAGTTCTACGGTCACCGATGAACAGAATGCAGAGCAATCGATCGACGTGATGTCTGCTGAAGAAATAACAGAGTGGATTTCCGGATGCGAACAGGCGGAAATCATTCCAGAGGAAACTGCAATTTTGAAACAAATTTGCAAATTTGAATCATCTCCTTCTTTGATAGAAGACGAAGAAATTGATCGTCTATTATATAATTTAAGGATGCTGAGTAAAATCGAACCAGAAATTGAAGCCGATGCAAAACGAATAATAGATCATTTTAATAAGAAGCAAGGAAGATAATATTGTCCCTGTTATAGTTATTGTTATCATTATTTTTACACCAGCGATGTACCATATTTGTAGATGTTTAGTAAGCAAATACCAAATAATTTTAATATTCGTGATAAGTACGTTATTACTTATTCATGTTGCCATGTTTTCTGCACTTCTATGTTTAGACCTTTACATTTGTTTCTATATCTTTTTTGTATTTTGTTATTGATTTCGTAATAAAGTGTTCATAATAAAATTACATATAACATTCTTTTCTCATTATAACTTGACAAATAAACCTCATCAGACATTTGTGTACATGAACTTTTCTTATTGGTTTAATGTTTGAAATCAATACTCCAAGTTTTTCTAAAGTTACTATTTTGGAACTTTATACTGTAAAATAACTTCTATTATAAAAAAGAATTATTTCTTGCTTCTAGATAATTAATAATTTATTTTTATTCATTTCAGGGAACATGTGATCTCTTGGCAGATAAATATATTGAATACGATCCAGTAATAATCTTGGTTGACTTAATATTGCTTAAAAGACAAGCATACAGGCATTTGCTTCACAATTGCGATATAACGCCGTGTTGGAAACTAGTAATAATTTTGTGGCTTATTGAATCTTTCCGAAATTTCTTTCTATGTAACAATAGCAATCAGTATGTTCAATATTGGAAGATATTTCAACCTAATTTTAATGGACAATGTAGTGTTTATCTAATATTATTCAACACTGCTTTTGCTCTCGCTACTTTCGTCTTCATCGTAATTTTCTGTACTAAAGTGAAGTGGTATTTTTACCCAACTAATTCAAACAAATGTAGTGTGATACAATTAATGAAAGCTTTAATCATTGGTGGATCTGGAAAATTATTAGGACTGTTAGAAATTACTTGGGGACATATTTTTCTAACGCCCCATTATTTGCTTATATTAGGATATACTCTTCTTTGCTTACTTACAACCTATTCAGGTAAGAAATTTCATATAGTTTATATTATATTTTATTTATTTGTACGTATGAATCTTCTAGGATGTAGTGTTTAAGTCAAAACACCTTTCCATATAGTGGTTAAACTCATCCTATTACTATAATCGCATAACCGCACTTATAATTAGAATAAATTATTTATAGTTATTATTAATATATCTATATGTTATATAATTTCAGTGGCGACCAACAATAGAAGACTGGAATCTTTAATAATTTTGGGAATAGGCATAGTGGTTTACAATTGCACACCTAATTTTTCCTTCACGACGTTTGAAGTTTTAAAATTAGTTTAATTATTTATTTTTAATTGAATTTGATTTTGTAAAGCTGTTTGGTATAATATAACATTAAACTAAACTAAATAAATATATTTGTAATATACATATATTTAACATTCCTTAAGAGGTATGATACTCCATCCAAGGACTAATCTATCAAAACCACAAGAGAATAAGTTACAGACCCCGCTATCTTCAGCCCAGGCTACAGACGAGACCATTCTCTGGTGACCCTGAAATCAATCGAAGTCAATTTCAAAATCAAATTTAAAGTATTTTTATTTTTATATTCTAAATATAAAATACAAATTCTTTTTTAAATTCACAGTGAAATTTTAAGTCTAAATTATCACAAGATATGCAAAGAAAGATTAAAGTAACAACAAAGAAAGATACTATAGGACATAAGGTGAAATTTTTACTTACCTGTCTGCTAGTTCTAGGCAATCTAGCTAATCGTTGACCGTTAAGATCAAATAATCTAATTTGTCTATTATCATGTGGAATTGCAACGATGCCAGTGCTTGATACGGCTAATCGGTTAGCGGCACTGTCACCTCGAATTGTAGCTAAAGGACTTCGTATATTTCGTAATTCCCATACTTTTACACTTCGATCATCTGAGCCGGAAACGATTTTATCTTCACGCGTAAAGACAGCTGATGTCACAGTCCTGTATTTTAAAAAATTTAGTGTTTAAGAACATTTCATTTTATACCATGATTCATCAGATTTAACAAATTCATCATCAATTATTACTTACTCGGTATGCGCTTGGAAGACGGAAACCGAATGAATGGGCTCCCTAAAATCCCACAGACGAAAAGTACTGTCCTTACTCGAAGTAACGCAAAGTCGTTGCGTATGATGAGTTGATACATGAGAAAGTTCTTGATCGTGTCCACATAATGTGTGAATAATTTCTCCAGTTTCTACATCATAAAGATTTGCAGTTCTATCCCAAGAAGCAGTGACTATCTGCTCTGCATCAGGTAACCAATCTGCAGCCATCACGACACCCGTATGTCCTAATAACTCTCGTATTGGAGTTCTGCAATATTTTACAAAGTATAAATATATACCGAAATGTGGATTTCCTATTTAGAATTATATAAGAACAACTCTTTGTATTGTAACAACTTTCATTCATTAAAGTGCAATTTAGATTAAAAATTTAATTGAATGATAGGGAAATTTAAATTGGCTTTCCATAAGTATTACCTTAGTGTAGGTGGTTCTTCTTGTTCCTCATTCAAAGTAATCACACCACTAAGATTTCTATCAGAACTCAACCCTGAAAGGTCTTCAGATGAATTCTGTCTTTTAGGTAAATCCCAATCTACAGCAGCTTGCCACACATGAGCAGAATTATCTCCACTTGACGTGAGTGCCAACTCTTTGGTAGGATGAAAACGTACAGAGTTAACAGAGCCAGAATGACCTATAAATTAAATGAGAAATATTCTATTTATCAAGTAACAGAGTTATTATTTTATGTATAATGTGTACTTTATAGAACTTATTATACTATAAATATTACTACCTAATGACCAAATCCGCAATCACTTAGTTGTCAACCCAATACTAATGGAAATATTTTTATATGTAGTTTGCAAATGCTAATAAAATATATAAGAATACGTAAAACTGTAACTTAAAGAAAAACAAACCAATATACTGCAATAAACAACGCCCACTGTCCATAGCCCAAACTCTAGCGCTGTGGTCAGCAGAAGCTGTAGCAATAATTTGACCTGCTCTTCCAACAGAAACTTCCCAAACACCATCCCGATGCCCAAAATATTCTCTTTGCATACTACATGTCATAGTTGGTGTTTTAAAACTGGAAACTATTTTACTAGTTTGTGCTTTTAACTTATTAGAAGTTGTTTTTGTTTTTGGTGCTGAATTCCCTGCCATAGCTGTAAACAACATATATATTTTTAATATTTGAACATAAATTAAAAAGAATGAGATAACTTTCTAATTCTCCCTTGCTCTTAATTATTTACATTCTTACATTTTTGTTTGGAAAGACTTTTTGTATCTGGAAAGTCTGCAACATCTCCAAGAGGTAAGCTCCGTTCGCCAGAACCATAACACTCTCTTTCAAGCCTCTCATTAAGAGTATCTATCTTCTCTTGTACTAAATTGAGATGTTTGGAAACATATATATTAATAAGATTATACTTTTTTTTAGCAACATAAAGTTAATAAGTAAAATTTACTAAAAATTATTTTAATCATCTTATTTGACATTGCTTATTTATATTCTTAAAAGCCTCAATTATAAAGATATTTTTTTATATTAATTATATAAAAAGTAATAGATAGAAGCTTTCTATATTTCATTATAAAAACTAATATTCATAGCATATAACATATAAAAATATCAATATTTTCATACATCCCAAATTTTCTGTGTAAAGAACCTCAAATTCTTTTTCTATTTGTTGAAATAATTCAAAAAGTCGACATCGTAAAGCTGGTGGAAGTATATTATCATCAGGGTCTGTACGAAAAGCTGCATAGTGAAGTGCAGTTGGTTGCAATGGAGTAGATCCACTTTGTGATTGCAATTCTGTATCTGTACTACTTTGTACTCTTGGAATAGAAATCCGTTTGATTTTCCCAGCACTTTTATTTCCACTGGTCATAGATGGTTCTCCAGGCATCTTTGACTCTGAAATATTACAAATTTAAAATGATGTACTTATGATGTATTATCTTTGTTTATATTATATGATTATAAGTTTATAATTAATAATTTTAGCTCTGCAAAGCACTATATTTTAAATATTAAAATTTATTTTAAAATGTATAATATAATAAAATTGTAAGAATACGTGTAATATCTATAATATAATAGAATAATTTTCATTATTACACATACTAACCACTTAATAAGTACTCACTGTGCATATACATATATTATTTTCTTCCTTATTATATTTATATTTATATAAACACATATCACTGTATAATATGGTACAACAATTATATTTTTTACATTTATATTTCTTTAAGTACTTTAGATAGATTCGTTTAGAAATACAATAACAACAACAATGTATTTAACTAAATTACAATTAATACATTGAAATTGCAATATGTACATAACACATCATGTGTACATACATAAACACACATATTTCAAAGATTTATGAATTTATTGGAAATAATTAAAATAGGATAAGTACTATCTTATATGTCAACTACAATAATCCTAAAATAATAGATATTTATAACATCCAGATGGTTAACTGGATTTTTCTTACCATGGAATACTACTTCGCGATTGCAGGGTTCGTCAGTACTTGTTTAAAGTTAATCTAAATTACAATGTCTAAACTAAAATATTTGGAAGCTATTACCAACTTTAATAAAAATATAGGAACACAATTTATACATAATGCAAAATAAAATTAAATGACAAATTCAGTTGTGAATTGATTTCGAATATACCATACTTACATACGGTATACGGTCAATATATACAGAGAACAAATCTAAATATAATAAAACCACAACTAAATTAAAAAAGAATTTATTAGAATTAAAAAAATAAAATAAGGAACTGTACATAAATGTACATAAATATAGCACTATGAGCTCAGCTGTATCAAGTTCAAATTACAGAAAAGCTTTGTATATATAATTACTAATAATACTTTCTACTCGCATAAAACACATATATAGAGTCGTAAAAATGTAAAGTGAATGTAAAATGTAGAAAATTTTTAAAACTGTTACAAAGATGTACTAAACAATCTTTTAACTTTTTGTTGGCTTGTTATAGCAATTGTAACTCTAAACTTTTTGTTGTGTATGATCAAAATGAAATCACAGATTTTGAAATAGTAAAAGTATTCTAATTTTGTTTTTGTAAAAAATGTACGTTTTTATTACATCGCATAATGTTAAATTTCTTCGAACCGTTTAATATTTTACATATCTTTGTGTTAATACAGATGAAGTATTTTCGTGTTTTGTTAGCACTCAGAGGATTTGATATTTGTATTCATATGTATGTTACAATTTGATATTCGTTTATATCGTGAGATTTATTGTATACTGAGATGTATTAAATACTAATTAAAATGATTTTTTCGTATATTTTATTGTAAATAAATGCGTTTATATTTTGTAAATCGAATTTTAGTATTTTTCTTTAATATATTCTCTCCTTTCATTTGAGGTTATATATCATTCTTTTATTTAAGGTTATATGTCATTTTTTAATTGATTGCATTAGACTTAATAATAATATACATTTTATAATTCTTTTAATATTTTGTTTTATATAATACTCATACTTTTTTTGGAATATCTTAAATAATGTAATTATAAACATAATGAATCTTTGTAAAAAATATGAATTGTACTCTTCAATAATCATATGCTAAGTATTGTAATTTGTTTGTAACTTTTAATACATCTTCTAATAATATAATATTCGTTTCGTTATTATATAAAACTATAAAAGTATGTCAAATATGGGTAAAAAGAAAAAACAAGAAATTTTGGAGAAAGAAGAACTTCAGTTGCTCAGCAAGATGGTAAATATATTTAAATAAATTATATCTGTTAATAATCTGATAAATAAACTATCAATTAAGCTACATATATTTTTCTTAGATTAGAATATAGAAATCTTATGATTATGTTGCTTTTTTTATATCACTTCACTACTTTGCATTATGTTTTACTATTTAAGTCATAGTTAATAATGACAAAAAATATATAATTCCTTGTTGAAAGCAACCATTTATTATAAATATTTAATTATAGTATAAATATTTTATTCTAAGTAACATATTTTTGTTAGGAGCTGATAGAAAAGATAATCAAATTGGAAGAAGAAAATAAACAACTGAAAGCAGCAAGAAATAAAATAAAAGAAAAATCAAAAAATAAAGATATTCATAAATCACAAAAACCATTTGATTTTTCAAAGTATGTAAATCTATATAACTATAAAAATAAATATTATGATAAAGAAACTATTTATTTCAATATAAACTATTTTAATTTTAGGTGTAATAAGAGACATATTCTTTTAAAATTCTATTATCTTGGGTGGAATTATAATGGTTATGTTGTACAAGAAAGCACTGATAATACAATCGAGGAGCATTTGTTTGAAGCATTAATAAAAAGTTGTTGTATAGAGTCACGTGAAACATCAAATTATCATAGATGTGGGCGAACTGACAAAGGTGTCAGTTCATTTTCACAAGTGATTTCCATAGATTTAAGGAGTAAATTAAATCCAGAGGATCAATGTAAATTAGAAGATGAGCTTCCATATTGTAAAATATTAAATAGACTGCTCCCTTCTAACATAAGATGTATCGCATGGTGCCCAGCATCTAGTAATTTTTCAGCAAGATTTAACTGTAAATTTCGAACCTACAAGTACTTTTTTCCAAGAGGAAATTTAAATATAGATTCAATGGATAAAGCTGTTAAATATACTATAGGGGAGCATGATTTTCGAAATATTTGTAAAATGGATGTTGCCAATGGTGTTACTAATTATCAAAGAAAAGTTATTGATGCAAAAGTATGTCTGTATCGTCGAGATTTTAGAAATATTTCAGGTAATTATTGCATTTGATCTAATCATATGTAATTAAGTATTATGCCTACGAATATTGTATTTATTTATATATTTATAGTATATTAAGAATGCATTGAATCTAATTGTAAATTTCTTTTAAAATGACTTTACTATTAGTACAAATTTTTGGCATTAAATGTCGGAGTAGTAAGTATAAGAATTGCGATGTTTATTTTTTAAAAATGTGCTTTTTCTATCTTTTGTACATACATGTTATTTCCTTATAATAGCGATTTTTATTTAAAAGATTTTTTAATAATTATAAACGAAAATTTGTCCTATTGCGATTTTTTATAATATATTTATTTATTCGTTAGTGTACTACGTTTGTTTGTGTATTGTAAAATATTGTATGTTATATGTTTCTTTGTAGGATATGACGTGTGTCAATTGATTATAACAAGTCAAGCATTTTTATGGCATCAAATTCGTTGTTTAATGGGTGTTCTGTTTCTTATTGGTCAAGGAAACGAGAAACCGGAAATTATTTTAGAGCTTCTAGATATTGAAAAATGTCCTAGGAAACCACAATATAATTTAGCTCATGAAATACCATTAAATCTTTGGTATTGCGAGTACGATACGATGGAGTGGTATATCGATAAGGATGAATTAATAAATACAGTAAAATTTTTACAAAGAGATTGGACTTTGAACACAGTAAAGTACGTAGTAAAGCACTCTAATAAATTACGTACCTTAGTTTATTAAAGTACATAGATATGATCTTATAAACGTTTTCAGAAAAAATACAAGTTGTACCTGTTTTACCGCGTGAATTACATACGTCTCATGTACATTCCATTTAGACCAGATATTTTAAAATGTTTTACACAGTATTAATTTTTACTATGTATATCTTATTTTGAATATTATTTATATTTTTTATGTCGATTTTTACAATCTTATATGTGCATATTATGATTCTAAAATCGTCGATATAAACAGAACGAAAGTGATTTCTCGTGCAAAATGAGATCCTCCCTCATTAAGAATTAAAACATTTATCTCTTTTTTAACCCGGAAAGGGTTACAAATAATTGCTCTGTCAATTTATATTTTTTTATAAATAAAAATAATGCAATTTTAATTTTAACAGATCAGTTATGATTGAAAATATGTTATCGGATTTGGAAGATACAACGGATTGTAAAGATATGCTTTTTCAAAGTGATTGTCTATTACTTGGTATACAACCTAGAGTGTATCAACGTTTAATGAAACGACCTACTTGTGGTTAGTATACAAATCCGTTAATATTCTTTTACCAATTTTTTGGAAGAAGATAATCATATTAAACGTAGAATTGATTTTCAGAAAGCTTAGAAAGTAAAATAAAACATTATGAAAGTAAGAAAAAGAAGAAAGAAGACCCAGACAATAGCGACGATAAGTAAATGTATCAGTCCTTTTTTTAACAATAAAAGATTTTAATTTTGTTAATTTATTATACATACTTTATGGTTCATAGTGACCTTCTTATACTTCCAGCCTTGTTCAATCCTTTCTCATCTCTAAACACGCATTGAACACACTAAACACACTAAAAATATGTACGAAATACAACCTGCTTGTGATATGCCTTAGGTTGTTCTAATACTGGCAGCACACTTTCATTCAAAGTAGATTAAAATGGCGGCAAAAAATTGTACATCAACTTTTAAGGCGTTACTGTAAAGTAAACGCCTCAATTACGTGATCAAATTCATATCGACTTATAAAAATGGATTTCGAGATGCAATGTCGTTCCGTATCAATGCCAAAATGAATCGAAGCTGTTATACAAAAGCATTTTGTGGCTTAAACACCTTAGCATCTTTAATTAGTTTCGTATAATTGCATTTCATCTATATATTATATTATTAAAGTAAAGTTTTAGTTATTGCTCGATTAATTTCTCTTTATAGCTTTTTCTCAAAATTATTTCTCAATTCATTTATCTGTATGCGGACTCCTATTGACAGAATAAGAAATTTTCAGCTAAAATGAAAAAGATCTCAGTTCACAGACCCAGACAAATGCAATTTTACTGGAACTATTTTACGTTTAATACATTCCATTAAATCGTACAGATTCGATTGTTTATCGTTAATTTACCCCGTGGTAGGAAGAAGGAATCTCCTATTTCTTCTTATATTTTATGAAATCAAAAGAATTAGAAACTAATATGCCTTCGATAAAAACCACAAAATCTATTTTACAAAATTGATCGCATCAGTCTGACTGCAGCTGTAGCTTTGTTTTGGTTTCTACTTCGATCCATAGGCCCGGAGGAACATGCGCTTTTGCGTCTCCCAGCTTCATACTTGCGCTCTTTAGTATCAGTCTGCCCGAGTTTGCGTTCTGTTGCTTCCTTGCTGCTTGCCTTTAGCATGGCCATGAAAAATAGAACGTGTAAACTAATGAACGATCCGTAATTCGTTCTAAAATGGTTAGACGATCACGAAAATTAATTTGACGAGTGCTTGTTTATATGAGCTGCCGAACATTGACATTTAGAAAGGTATATATCCCTTATTCTGTTTTATTTTCCATGATTATTTGCTTATTTACTTACTAAGTTCAATGTTCTCCGTGGTATATTGTCATTTTTACCGTTTGATATTCATTTTTTTATTTACGTAAATCATTCTTTTTAGGATGATACCACGTACATTCATTTTCTATTGTTTGAAAATATTTAAGATTTTATACCAATGCACAACTGGATCTTCACTTTAGTTTTTCAAAATTGCACTTGAACAATTTGTAAAAAGAAATTTTTATGTATATATATATATATATGCACAACTGCACTAAATTGATTAGGTTCTTTGTTTATTCAATACAGATGTTGTTAAACAAGCAAGTGGACCGTATATACATAGAGATCCTTTTTATCTTTTGTATGACGAGTGTCATAAAATGCTATAGCGTACCATGTACGTTTAACACCATGTGTATGTGTTGGATTCAAGACGATGAAGATTTCACGAAGATGGATATCAATTGCATAGGAATACCATTTGCCAGGTTTCCAGGTAGGTTTATCATATTTTACAAACTTAATTTTACTGAATCATCACGTTTGAAAGTTATAGAGATGGATAAAGCTACGGGTATGGTATAACTATAATTATTTGACGTACAACGAGGCAATAATCGTCAGCTTTGATAGCTCAAAAACTATGAAAGTACAGAACAAAAGAAAAATTTCTGTAATAAAAATTACATTGCACAGAAGTCATTGTCTTCTTCTTCTTTTAACGAAGAAACTGTTTAATATTAATGAAGGAAAGATATTTCTTAGATCTATTTTCATTTTTTAAGGTGCAATGCTATATTTCTTGCCTTATTTTTAAATATTAGCGCTTACGACGAATACAATAATTTATTTACTGAATCATTCAAGATTGGATGGTCCTTCGTGCTTTCGTATTTTACGCACAAAATCCATATTTAAATTAAAAAAGATATATTTAATAATAGATGTCTCCGTAAGTTACGTGGCTCAGTTGGATGTAGTTGGATCTGGGATCCAGGCGTTGGACAACGACGCGCTCACGAGTTCAGTTGGTGTCGAAGCTTTGGGATTAATGAGCAATCGATTGTCCAACATTGGTGATAAATCCTTTTCGTAAGTTAGTACGACGGAAGATAATGAAATTACATATTTTCGATGTTTGTATTGTTTTGTTTCATCTGTTTAAATGTAATATTTTGTAACAAGATAAGAGAATAATAATTTGTAAGTATCCAATTATTATATGTTCAAGAGGTGCATTTAATACTTCATTTAAGGGAATATATGTTATTAGAGGTATTGCGGATAGTTTACGTTCACTGGATCTCAGCTACAATGCCTTGGAGGAAGTGCCATTTAAGGTTTTTCGCGACCTAAAGAAACTAAACTGGCTCAACATGCACAGGTAAAAATGTAGAGGAAATTCGACAAAGTTTCTAATTAATTCAATAAAAGAATCAATCTATCAAATCATAAAACTATATAATTATAACAGAAAAGTATTTTTGTATTTCTAGCAATCATTTAACATCGCTGGATGGTGACTGGGGACACCTGAAGGATGCACTAACAAACGCCTTCTTCGGAGATAATTCAATCATCGAGATACCAAAAATATTCAACACGTTCGAATCCCTGGCTTGGTTGAATCTCGACAATAATAACATCGAGGAACTATTGGAAGACAGTCTACCTCCCAATATACACACTCTAAGTCTCAATAGCAACCTTTTAAAATCCTTTCCATCCTCCTTGAAATCCTTAAGACATCTCACGTGGTTGTATCTGAGAGGCAACGACTTTAAAAGCCTTGAACTGCCCGATTTCCAAAGTTCAAATTTAGAGCTGGTCGACGTCAGCGAAAATTGCATCGAATGGATTGGTACGCTAAGCCTGACCAACCGAACCTTGAAGATTAAAGATTTCAATCTAGACAGCAATAAGTTAACGTCGTTAACTGCTGGTATTTTCGATGGTCTCGAGACTAAAAGGATTCACTTGTCCTCGAATTCGATCAAGAACGTTGACGATGATGCTTTCCGAGGGCTTGAGGATATGCTGGAATATCTGAACCTGGAGAATAACGATCTTTCCAGTGTTCCTGCAGCAGTTAGTCGATTGAAGAAGTTGTCGTACCTGTATCTTGCTAATAACGACATAAGGAACATATCCGGCGATGCATTTTATGAGTTTGCAGAGAATTTGCGAGCCCTTTCGTTGGCTACGAATAGCTTGGATGCAGTACCAGTTGCCGCTGTAACCAGGTACCTTGCTTCTTTAATTTGTGTGTGCACTTGACCGTTCGATGTTTAGAGTTCGTCATGTTTTGCAATTTGGTAGCAAGAATTGCTTAATATTGGAGAACTGAGAGATCGATGTACAGCTTTAAATATTCTTTACGCTATTTGATATCCATATTTAATGGTACGATGTTTTACGAAATAGGTGCCAGAGGTTACTCCATCTTAATCTCGGCTACAACAAAATCTCTCATATTCAGCCGGGTGACTTCGAATGGGCAGAGGATCTTGAAATTCTCTTGCTTAGAAACAATATCTTGACGAAACTGAAGGACGAAACGTTCAAAGGAGCAAGTAAGCTTCAGTTTAAATCTTCCTCTGTCGCAACTATTTGGTTTATTACCATATATTATCATAAAATCATAGGATAAGTTGCTATATATGTGATTAATTGAAATAAGATCTTAAATAATTTTGGTCACGAGATTCAATGGTCAGTGCAATCTTACATTTAAATATATTTCTCATTTGTACTTGTTTTATTCTTTTACATAATATTTAGTCATTTTATATAATATTTTACAGCTTGTTTATTTTATGGTAATGCCGTACATAGAGAAAGATGAGTAAAGAGGAAATGCCAATCTGTCGATCACTTTCAGGGAAGCTGAAAGAGCTCAGTTTGTCTTTCAACCACTTAACGGAGCTCGACGACGATTGCTTCGTTGGTATCGAGGAGAGCCTCGACATTCTCGAGTTGAGCTTCGCGTTCGCGACCGACGTGTTCCCTCAACGGGCACTCAGGCCCCTTTCGAATTTACTGTGGCTCGTTTTGGATAACAACAACTTTCAGACAATCGAGGCGACCGCGTTTTATTCCTTCCAGCGATTACGCTACATCAACCTGGAATCGAATCGACTTCACTATCTGCCTGAACGAATATTTCTGTCCAGCGTCCATCCCGAGCTTCGAGATGTGAAGCTCGGTTACAATTTCCTCGAAGCCATCCCAGACTTCAGCTTTCACAATCTGACCGAATTGAGATCGCTGGATCTGACCGGGAATAGAATAAAGATTCTTAATTCCGATTCCATTATGGATTGCCCGGAATTGGTAACGCTATCGCTGGCTTACAATCGGATCACTAAAATGGAGAAGAATGCATTTTACGGTCTGCCTAGCTTGCGTTTCCTTCATTTGGAGTTCAACAAATTGGTGATGCTAGATCTGGACGCGATCGCGGAAATCGGCGGACCAGATTTTGCTCTCAACGTTTCATATAACGCGATCTCGACCATAAATTCTGGAAGCTTCACGAATAATTTGACAAGATTGGATTTGAGTTTCAATAATATTAGTCATTTGCCGGCGGACACGTTTTATGGAACACCGGAGTTGAAAAGTTTGGATCTGCAGAGCAACTTCATCGTTGTTCTTGAATCAGGTAAAATAATATTTTACTATATCGTTATTATCCAGTTCCTTGACTACAATGAAACATCGTTAATGCATCGTTGATTGGTCTTTTCGTTCTCTCTTTGCAATATGATGCATCTTACCAATAAAAATTTCGTTAACTTTTTATTAACAGCAAATTTTTCTAGGCACCTTCACGCTGAGACACTTGGAAACGCTAAATCTGCGAAACAACAAGATAGAAAGCTTACGGAAACAATCTTTCCACGGCTTAGAATTACTGCAACAGTTAGATTTAAGCGGAAATCAGATCACTCAACTATCCACCGAGCAATTCCGTAATCTAAAGAATTTACGAATCCTGAATTTGTCTGGGAATAAAATAAGATCCCTACCAAGGGACGTTTTCGAAGGGACAAAATTGGAGATCCTTGACCTAAGTAAGAATAAATTCACCGTGGTACCGTCGCCATCTTTTCTCGAGGTTGGCTATACCTTACGGGATCTTAATTTAGCGGACAATTTTGTGGATCATCTAGACTCGACTGCTTTTCCAACTTCGCAATTGGTTTCTTTAAATTTGGCGCATAACAGGCTAACCATCCTGCCAGACAATTCGTTTGTTTCTTTGGGGAAACTTCTAAGCCTCAATGTATCTCAAAATATTCTTCAAGCGAATTTTAAGGAACTCTTTCATTACTTGCCTGGTTTAAGGCAGCTGTATTTGGCTAATTGCGGTCTTAGAGACATACCTCTACTTCCACTGACGAATTTAAACGTCTTAGATCTGTCTTTTAATCATATACACTCGACGTCTGACAAGCAGTTCCAGTATTTGAAGGATTTGAAGATCCTGTGGTTGGTGAATGATTCGTTGACTTCTATGCCCAATGTGAAATTAAGTCTGTTGAGAGAACTTGATGTGTCTGGCAATCCAATAGAGGTGAGTTCTTTGATCGCCTTTTTCTGTTGATTTATACAATATTTTCATTTTCGTTTAAAAGTTTTGAAGAATAGCAAGATATAATACTTTAAACTTTGAAACTTATTTTCTATAGACAAATAAAATTTTGTCTACTGTCTTTATAACGAAATGAATGTGTTTTATGTGTTTAAAAAATTGTCAAAAAATATTCGCTAATGAAATTAAAAATTTAGGAACTGACGAAAGAGAGTTTCCTGGGTTACCCAAGACTGGAGAAACTGAATCTAAGAAACCTGAATAAAACCAGATCGGTGGACAAAGATTGCCTTCGCGTTTTAAAATATCTGAAACATCTTCGGATTCAAACGTGGCCTGAAGCGGACGGATTTCATCTCCGACACCTGTTAACTGGATTACCATTAAGAACCGTGGAGATTCAAGTAACAGAACATTTGCTGAAACATCAGATACAAAACGCTTTCACAAAGCAGCTGAGAGAATTGACTATTTCGGGAAGTGATCTCGAGGTAATTTCCTCAGAAGCGTTCTCTACCATCGAAGGTGGTGAATTGATATTAAGGATCAGGGATACTCGAGTCCGGAGACTGCAGTCCGATATGTTTCTTTCTTTGACGAAGAGGCTCTCCCAATTGACCTTGGACTTGAGGAACAATCATATCAACGAACTTAGTCCTTCGGTTATTTATGGGAATCTTTCATGGGAGAGCGTTGGGACCAATATGGTTGCTGGTACGTAAAGCAGTTAAATTATTTAATATTTACGGCTTAAAAAACGCAGGCTGATCTTTGGTTCGCGCAGTAATGTAATTGAAATTTTTATATTTAAAGAAAAAGAAAACACAACTGTGTCGTTGTTTTTCAGGCGGTTTACAGGTATCTGGAAATCCTCTTGAATGCGATTGCGAGATCGCTTGGCTCAGCTTATGGTTACGAAGATGGCTACGAGAGTCTCGTCAAATTCATACAGCTTCTCAATCGGATGCTCGACAGCTGAGAACGATCGCTGGAAGAGCCGTCTGTACCGAAACCACGCCGTCATATTCGTCTGACAAAGTTCTGTTAACGTTAGGGACCCCTCACACTGCCTGTCAAGCCTCTGCTCTTAGCTCTGGTAACTACGAAAGACTAGCCACCACTTGGCTGGCTATAGTGGACATCATTCTCCTAACGATAATCGCGCCTACTGAATCGTTTACTTTATATTAAAACGAGCAGGTTATTATGGTTTTACCATCTCCCACATATTTTTTATTTCAACATGTACATCATAAGGGAATTAAATATATTTAATTCCTATATTTAAATAAATATAGGAATTAAAATATAGTCTTTTCATAGTGGTTTTCGAATGATTTAAAATCATTGTCTTCAACGATAATTACAGAGGAGAGATTTATGAGTGACAGAGTGTTAAATTTGTATTTACAAAAATATGTAAATATGTTGTCTTAAATAATTTGATTTAATTTAACAGCGTTGATGAGACTTAAATATTAATGTAAGGAAAGTATGCGCACAAATGATGTTACCTTTACTAGTGGTAAGTTTAATACTAGCTGTTTGTTTAACATGTTACTATTTATGTTTGAAAAATAAAGGATTTTTATAGTAAGACTGTATACGTGGTTGTTACAAACTGATTTCATAATTTAATTTCAACTGCGGGAGAACTAAGTTTTACGACTTAAACTAAACCTGTTATTATTGATGGTATCGATATTTCGGTTTTGGATTAGTGGTTATAATTGCAATGATTAAGGGTTAAACTTCGTGTTGCTACTTATTTATATCGTTGTTCTTATTGAGTTTGAAATGAAAATAGCGGGGATAAGCTTAAACCAAAGACAAAAGCCATACGAACAACAAATTATCTTCTTTTTATGTAAAGTTCTTCTTATGTAAAGTTACAAAATAAAACGAAATTACTAGTTAATAGTACGTACAATTTACTTTCATTCGCCGTTACAAGCGAGATATGAATTCTTTTTCCGGAGAATCTCATTTCTTTTTATTTACAAAAAGGTATCTGTCACAGTGGTTGGACATAGTGCGCGGTTTATACACATTAGAAACGCATAGTTAGACAGAATCAATGGGAGATAGGAAGAGAATTTAAGGGGAGAAAGTAAAAGCTTTAAAGAGAGGGAAGAGGGGAAATTGGAGTAAGGAGAAGGAATAAAAATTCTCGAATAAAAAAAGATTTCTTGATAACAAAACTCCTCGTCGATTAACGATTATCGTGTTTCTGCTTTTTTTTCGACGAATTACGATCTTTTTTTTTTAATTAACGTTACTATACTAATTAACGTCGTGTGAATGTTCTTCGCGTTTTACAGTATAATCGCGAGCCGCAGAAAAATATCCTTAAATAGATATTATCTTTGTTTCTTTCCATTTTTTTTTCTTTTTTTTTACACTGGTGGTGCCTGCGTGTGTTGTACGCATCCGTCAACGTTTTCAGGCCAATCGCAAACATTTTCATTGGGATTAAATACCAGATTTACCGGACAGGGCATGTGATGCTTCCTTTCGCCCTCACACATATAGTACATAGTACAGTCGTTCTTGTCAGGATGATACGATATGTGGTTGTCTTCTTCATCGCAGCTTACCTCATTCGCTGAAACGATTAACGCACTAAGTCATTCAGATCAATTTTTCGAGAATTGGCCAGTCGCGATCAGTTCTATGAAATTGATCGAGCTCCATAAAATTGTGACAAGATAATAAATAATAAACACTTACGATCTTTGGTGGTGTACCTCCCATTCCTCAAATGAGATTCGTAAGGACCATCGTATTCCAATTTCACTTTATAGTCTCGCAGCTCTTTCATCATAGCTTTGATTAATGGATACTTGCCAGCTCCGCAACTTCCCCTGAAGTCATCCATATCCACCGACCAGATCATTATACCTCCAAAGCCTTCTTCTTTCAGCCATTGCATCTAATGTAATAAACAAAAATTGCGAGTTAATTAACTCACAAATTGACGCGCGTGTCTGATATTTTCGTTGATTTTCAAAAGAAATGTTGACATTAGCGTTTCTCTTACCTTATTTATAAGGCTTCTTTCGTCATCGAATCCAACCCACTGATCTTCTCTGTACGCGAAAGGAACTTGTTGCTCACTATCCCATACTAGCGTAGTGTTCTCTTCACCGAGGAAGGTACAAATCTATACAAATCATTTAGTATTTCTGTTAATGCGACGTAATTGAACAAGAGGTTAGTATACGCTGGTGTGTAATACCTCGTAAGACGAGAGGAATCCGGCTTCGTTGGTGAAATTGCCAGCTATTCCGCCTCCTGAGGCTGGGGCTCCGATGTCGAATTTCTCTTTGTCCACTAATGTGAAGGATCTGCCATAAGTTGGCATGCCGATCATTAATTTCTCCTTTGGAGCACCTTGTTTCACCCACTCCCTTGCACTGTAATCCTATAGTTTTTTCATATACATATGAGGTATTATCATCTATTGACAAATGTACATTTTATGGTGCTGATCATTCACAGTGCCAAGTTATAGAATTTAATCGAGTATTTAAAATGGTATTTCCTTATAGAATTAGAATATTCGTTAAGAAAGAACATTACTTGTCAATTGCGTGAAAGAGTGGAACCATACTTAATAAAAATGTAAGAGAAAGTAATTTTCAATACGTACCACTGTCAATTTTTTCTGGTAACTGGTAGCACTTTCCAAAGGATACAGAGGACTATTGTGACCGACTTGTCTCTCCCACTGGCCGTGAAAATCGTACGTCATCACGTTAATGAAGTCCAGATACTTAGATATTTCTGGTACATCGTACCTGAAATTAACGAACCAGCTCAAAGGAAGAAGCTAGAAAAATAATGTAGTTGCGTTTCGAAGCCATACGCTCGATAGTAGCCACACGTTGTGAGACATTGAAACTTGTTTTCGTTAAAGATAATTAATTAATTATTAAAGAAACTCAATAACTGGAATTTACCCTGCGGCAATAGCCTCAAAACTAGCTGGTACCGCGGCTGATAAGATTAATTTTGGTTGTCCAGAACTATTTGCTTCACCCTCGAATGCCAGTCGAAGTTCCTTCAAAAGGTTCACATAGGCCGCTCGGTCGTCACTACCCCTAATGTAATAAATAAAAAGAAGAATATAAAACGAAGGAACGAGGGAACATTAAACGCGAAGAAATTATTTTCCGAAATTTACCGTGGATATTCCCAATCAACGTCTAGGCCATCAAATTTGTATTCTCTGAGAAATTCGATGGCTTCATAAACGAACTGATTCATACGGAAAGTATTACTGGTCAGTTCTTTGAACGGGGTCGATCCGAAAGCCCAACCACCGATCGCCAATAATATCTGAAAAATCATTAAGACGATTGATATATACCATGGTCTGCTTGGTACGTATCAAAATACGTGTCAAATGTATCGATATCGATCAATATGTACGAAAAATAGGATCCAACCTTAATGTCAGGATTCTTATTTCGCAGAGCGATCAATCGTTCATACATCTCTGTGTCCTTCTCGCTTTCTTCTGCAAGCAAGTAATTTTTCAAGGTTGCGAACGAATAGACTATATGTGTGCAGAGAGTTGGATCGATGTCTTCCGGTACAAATTTTCCGGCTCCAGGTCTCCTGTGCGACCAATTTGTTAGGTAGCACATTGATTGGGCTGCCCTTTCTACGAACAATAATTAAGTTATCTATAATGCGTTAACGGAAATCAAAAAATTCGAGGAGAAAGGTTTACCATTGGTAGGAGGATTAACGACGAGTTGCGTTGTCGGTTTTTGAAGTTTCTTCGCCTTGTTGATAACATCCGAGACCGATATCTTGTAAGGTTCTGGCTTTTTCAAGATGCTTTCAGATACAGTGCTAGCCACGGCGCTCCAATCGACGTCCTTGGCACTTGGACCTCTTGATATTCCGAGCAATTCCTCCCTCATCGCACCGATTAAGGGGTACTTGACATTTCCACCGCAAACTGTGCCGTTGAAGTCATCCATATCAACCGTCCACACCATGGCACCGCCGTAACCTTTGCTCTTCAGCCAGTCCATTTTCCCTCGAATAGATTTCTCGTCGTCGAAACCCACCCACTGCTCGTTCTGCACCAAGTATGGTACTTTCATCTCGTCGTCCCAGATATAAGCTGCACCGTTTTGTAACATCTCGCAGATCTATAGGAAATAGAAGAAAGGTGTACTTATGGTTAGCCCTGTGTACGAAAGAAAAATTGCTCTTCTTTCTTCTTCAAATTCTCATTCAAAAGTTAATCAAACTTCAAAATCATTCAAACATCTCTATACTGTGACTCACTGAACACATACTTGAACACTTACTCTGGAGAATTTTCGTAAATGTGCAGATATTGTATTAAACTTTCTGAAATGTTTTGTGTATTTATGATGAGTTTCTATCGGCGTTCAAATACTTTCGCGAGCCACTGTACCCACATTTACATTTTTCCTTAAAACCAGCATTTTAACTATCCCTTTGAATCACACAACCCAGTAATCACCATTCCCACTTATTATTAGAATCAAACAGACAGCTAAATTGCTCATCCTTTAACTATCTTCAACTGGGAATAAAGCGATAATAAATTTCTAACCGCAAGAAATGGGGAAAGCGTCTAATAGATCGATTATCTAAGGACCTCGCGAGTCAAAAAAAATTTGATTTAAATTTACGACCCACGCGAGTTTCAGCGAGTAAAATGGCACTTTCGGTGAAGCAAGAGTCACGTTCAGAAGCAAGAGATCGCAGGTACCTCGTAATAGGCAAGAAAGCCGGATTCCTTGGTGTATTCGCCAGCCTTGCCACCGCCACTGGCAGGTGCATGAACACGGAAATTGGAGACGTTCGAGAGAGTGAAAGATCGGCCATAGGTCGGCATGCCGATGATCAGTTTCTCTTTAGGGGCACCCAAACGGACCCACATGGAGGCTGCGTTATCCACACTAAGCTGTTTCTGCCATTCAGAATCCAACGAAGAAGCGTACAAAGGTGCGTTGTGACCCGTTTCTCGCTCCCATTTTCCGTGGAAATCGTATGCCATCAGGTTGATGAAGTCTAGGTAGCTAAGTAGATATAACGATTCTTATCGACCCATTGTCAATGGAATTAGCAAAATCGTCTAAACGACGAATTTTATATTTCTTCTTTTTACAATTGAAGATAGCTCCATTTTGCAATAATTTGTGTAACAATATAAAAACGTATAGTCTATAAGTTTTCGTATTTTATTTTATTATTAGATTTTATATATTTATCCTTCTATTAAATGAAACGTGAAGCTAAGAAATTTTAATTTCGTTACGTCAATTTACCTAGCAACTGCTGGTACATCGTATCCACTTTTCACATTGTCAGGACCAACCGGCACAGCGGCTGTTAAAAGAAGTCTCGGCATTTTCTTCTCCTGAGCTTCGGCTTCGAACGCTTCTCGAAGCTCTGTAGATGTAAATAAATGAAATAGTATAATTAAATAATTTCTGTGAAGTTTTACAATGTAGAAGTAGATTTTGTAAGTGAATTCTCTGTGAGCATATAGGCACGGGTAATGAGAATCCAATTAGCATTAATTCTGTATTTACCTTTCAACAGAAGAACGTAGTTCTTCTTGTCGTCTCCTCCTTTCGGATATTCCCAGTCGATGTCGAGGCCATCGAAATTTCGATCACGCAGATACGAAATGGCACTGTATATGAAGGTTTGCCTTGCGTACCTCGTCGAGGACATGTCTTTGAATTTTTGAGTGCCGAACGACCATCCACCTGATTAAAATTGTCAACGATGACACTCATAAATCTTCATATACAGAAATTTAAAAAAAAAGACTATTTAATGTTGTGATAAATTTTTTAATAAATAAATAGATATACTTTTCTTCCTGACATATTTGAATCTATCTATATTCGAGGAAGATATATTCCCTAAGATACTCACCAATCGCAAGTAAAACTTTCAAGGAGGGACTAGCCTTCTTTAAATTCACGATTCGTTCGTATAGTCCAGTTTTTCCATCTTTCGTTTCGTCATTCGACTCGAAGCTGGTCAACTTGTTCTTCTTCAACCAACCGAAGGCGAATATGATGTGCGTACACAAGTCCGGTTGTATGTCTTCGGGTAAAAATTTCCCAATTTTCGTCCGGTATTGAGACCAGTTTGTATAGTAACATACAAGCTGTACAAATTAAAACTACATTACGATCCCTTCGTTGCTTTTCGTCTCCCATTTATTTCCTTGAGAAAGTAAATGACGAGGAAATAACAAATAACAGAAAACATAAGTTTTTACGTTAAGGAGGATCATTTTTGTCTTTTAAAGTCACTTCCTCGTGAAAATAAAATTTCGCATGACAAAAAGGTATTCGTTTCAAAATTATTATAAATCAAATTTTACTGTAAATTGTATCATAAAATACACCATATTTTGTAATATTCTTTTTTCAAAGAATTCGTTTCTTGGAGTACAAGTAACAAAGTTGTTGAAGCGTAAATGTAGATTTTTTTAAATTACTAATTATATGACACTGAGGTAGTTGAATAGTTTCAGCGAATTGCATGAATCAGTACAGAATTCTTTGTACCATTGTATATGTGACAATAATTATCATACCTACCTTGTAGTCCTCCGGTTTACCAGTCTGAATTTCATTCTTCTTGTTCTTATTATTGATACGATTTCGCGTGACCTTGAATCTGTTCACGCTTGCTGAGACTTCCTGATCGCTCGAGATCGATGGGGCGGCGGTTGCCGGTCTGCGAAATCTTTTTCTTGTACCTGTTTCACGCATTATTTTTATACTAACGCGTTGCAAATTGATTTTTCTTTTTGAAATAGAGACAACAGTAGATAGGTAAGATATTGGCACTGCGTGTTCAACTCTATTTGTTCTATTTACTTAATATTTGTTCTGAAGATATTATAAAAATTATTCAAAAGAATTCATTATTGCAAAAGGCGAAGAATTTTCGAAACAGCAGCTACAAAGGCAACGAATAATACAATAAAGAAAGAAAATAACCAACATAAAATATATACTGATCATTAATACAAAGGTACGTACTGTTAAATTTGTCTTAAATGTTCGTACAAACTTTTCTGTGCAAATTTAGTGTAAAAGACATATTTAACATAGATACATACGTTTATGCAAATGCTCTTAGAAGAGAAGTTACGTTTGTCTGAGAAAGTTTTTCGGAATATTAGTACCAGTTTACATAACTTTGATCATTTGAGAATATGTGGGCCATTCTTATATAATGACTCATGTTTGTAATGAAGAAACGAAAATGGAGATTAGCGCCTTTCGCTCATTCTACATAGTGCTTTGCTTCCGCAACCTTGTCTTTTGAAAAATAAAAATGATTGTAGAAATAATTTAAACCGAATGGTGAAATACACGTTACATATGCTTTTACGATGAAATAATGTAAAATCGATGATTCGTTCAAAACGATATCACATATATATACATTGACCAGAAAAATATTTGCCTATAGTTGAAATATATGGAATAAAAGTTTCACTTTTAGAACGTCCACTTTTAGAGCGTTAAAGAATTTGAAAGAAACATTTCTTGAATGGAACTAAATATAAACTCAGAAAATAGTAGACTTTGAGGTACAGTGAATCGAACAATTGATCGTACGTACTCGGATTTGAAACAGAATTATCTTGACAGGGAAACGAATTAACAAGAACAGGAGAAGACTGAAGTTATTGATCGAATTATTTATCGCAACTCTCTCCTCAAGTTGAATTAAAAATGTAAAATCTGAACAGGTCCAAAACTGAAGAAAAAGTTGACACATAGCGGACTAAATTACGGCTGCTTTTCGAGCACCATCCGTTAATTTATACCGGTAACGCATTCACATCACATAATACACACGTAAGAGGTGTGTTGGCACGCGATTACCTTTTTGAGACGCTATGTTTGCAAAAATAAACTCTGAAAGCGAGTTAACGTCACAATTATCAAATGATAATTAACTGTTTCCTACGTAAGAAACAATATTTTACCATTTACAGGGATTTATCAATCCAAAAATCACTATACTAACTAAATTAAAAGGAAAATAAGCTATCAGTAGATGTGGGAGTAATTAGTAATTATTTATCTCAAACCAAATTCCTGAAAAATTTACTTCCCTCGCTTGTATCGCTCTCTTAGCAAACCGTCGTCGATATGCCGTACCAATTACCCTAATATTTCGAAACGAGAGGAAACGAACTGGTATTACGTTAAGAGAGGAAAATAAGCGAAAGATTCATATCATTGGAAAGCTGGTAAGTGATTACCTTCTGCATTGTCGAGAGTTCCGAGAAGTACGATCAAGCAGACGAGCAGCAGCCAACAACAGGTCGTTCTGCTAGTCGACACCTGAAAAGAAAGTGAACGTGTTACTGATCCGTGGAACCTGTCGCTGCTATTACGCCTAAATGTTTGGACCGGGAAACAGACGCGAAATATCGGAATATTTTCATGGATCTCGATCACCGGGAGCCGATTCAGTCCGCCTCGGAGAGGCCATTTTCTTCTTTGTGCTCGTTCGGGTCGATAAACTAAGAAAAATGCGGTCACCGTTGAGGAAACGTTCAGATTTATACCGCGTGTTGCTCAAACCTATCGATCACCTAACTTAAACGTCGCATTTTTTCTTTTCTTTTTTTTTTTTTTTAGAAAAACGTATTAGACAGGTGGAAGTTTAGCTGGTAGACGTTTAATTAGCTTCATGTAGCGAGCAAGCGTTCGATTGTGGCAAGTTATTGTCGCATTACTATTCAGCAATGTGGACGACTTTCAACAAGTGGAAAATTATTCAGTGGTACGTGCACGTGTACCATACGGTGGTACATGTACTTAATAGGAGAGAATTCATAATGCAGAGAATATTATTCGCTGATATATTTAATGATGCAGAAATGATTAAACATGCAATAAATAACATACTTTACGAAGTGATAAAAATGTTGCAGGGTAATTGCTGTTATTTTGAATAATGCAACTATGTAATTTACATGTGACTTTAAAGAGAACTTCGTTGAGAAATACAAAGTTGAAATTAGTTCGACAAAGTTTCATTAATCTCCGGTAGAATTGGAAACATAACATTTTATTTCTTTTACGATTAAGCAGTCTCGTTCAATACGTAATACGTATACATAGCTGTTTCGCAGTATTATGCAACCTTTGTTGAATAACTTTTGTTGAATAAGGCGAATCTTCTGTCCCCATAAAATGAATAGTGAATATGTGAAATGAAATCAGAGGTACAGTGAAAATGTATTTCGTTAAGAATTACAAATATTATGAAGGGAATCACAGAGAAATAGCTGGCCGTTTGACTTGTGAAATTTTTCTGGCGAATTATTCCTACATTTGAAGAAAGAAATGTGGGCTTACGATGAAACATTAGTCACGACAAACGCCATTACAAAAACCAGAGAAAGTTATTTGCGGTTTCTACGATCAATTACCAAGACCTACTGTATTGAAAATTGAGAATCGTAAACTTCCCTATTTAAGCGAAATGGGGTATAATAGTCCGCGTGGGAAACGAGAAGCTGTCACATTCAAGAAAGGTTTTATGGAAAGTCTCGTTTCATTACAAACAATCGTAAAATTGTAATATCGTTTATTTGTTTAAACGTTTCCTGGCGCCGTGAACAATTTCTCCTATCGAGTTTCACAAGCCATTAATAATTACGTTATCGAGACACTGAATGCTTTCTGCAATAAGGAGGCTTTATTTTAGAAATTTCATTTATATTTAGCACGAATAAAGAGCAACTAGAGAATAATACCGTTAATATGCTATGTATATCATTTTCTAAAGGAATGGAAACAACTTAAGAAATTAATTCTCTTTTCAAATTAACGTTATAATAATAATAATAATAATAATCAAGTATAGTATTAATAATTAATTTTTTTTAATATCCTATTATAATATTCCAAATGTTAAATCTTAAATAAGATCGTCTGAGTAAATCCCATTAAAAATTTCTACGAAATTTATACTATTGATTAAAAGGTACGTCTGACCTTTCCCATTTCTAAAAAAAAATCGATCCTTTCTTGTTCCTTCTTATTCTCAGAACAGGACGCCCACTTGTGAATTTATCGTATATTTTATAAATTTTCAATCCCTTACTTAATCAACGTATCGCGATAAAAGAATATTGCGACATACGCTCTCTGAATTATCTCGTGAAAGCGTTTCCAATTGTAATACTGCATCTAAATAGAGTTCTGCTTCACAGAGCGTTCCAGAGTTGTTTCGAGATAAGAGAGGAACTGGTAACTGATTAAAAATCCGATTACATTCTCCGGCGAAGAGAACTTTTTCACAATATTTTCACTCTATTGTCATTTGCGTGGCAATTAGCCGAGTCTTTATTAGGTTTGCAATTATTCCACGTTATACATTTTATGTTCATTATTCGCGTAGCTTAGCTAATTAGCACAATGCGCGTAGATTAACGAACACAACTAGGAACGGATGCTTTCAAAACCACTTTGTATGTACATTTGCAGACAACTGCTTTTGTTTCCCTCTTATTTCCACTTTATTCCCGATACAAGGATCGTAGACCAGTTTCATTGCGTAGAAAAATTTATATCCATTATTAAAAAACAAAAATAAATGGTTTTAACATCATATTCTTAACGAATAACCGAATGTCTTGACTTTGTCTACTATTTTATAGTAATAGTAATTTCACTTTTCGCACGATCCATGTTGCTTATGAGGATGACCTGCTACGAAAAAAAATTACGGAAAGCAGAAAACGAAGCTATTAAGAAAATGTTGCAGTCAAAAGCGGAGCAAAAGAAGCGATAGATAAAATATTAATTACTCTGAATTACATCGAAATACGTAGCGTAACTTCGGCGTGAAATTTTGTGGTATTTCATTTTATTATAAGATCCTTTTTATAGAATATACGAAGATCTTTATGAGCGACTCTTTAGTCGCGTACATCAAAATTTGCATAATTATCCATAGTCTAGCAACAACAAAATAGTTTCTTCGTCTATGTAACACTTTTGAACAGCGCTGTAACATTGATGCGAGTATGTATTTTGTTTAGGTCGTAGTAGCGAGTTAATTAGCGAAGAAAAGGAAAAGAAAAGAGAAGAAAAAGGAATCGGTTCGTCAGTGTCGCAGTTGGCTGACCAGCCAAGATCGACCATCCGTGAAAATTTCACTGGCGTTACAGATTTTCGAAAGCCAAGAGCCAACGTCGTATCGCTAACTGTCGCGTGGTAACGTTCGATCGCCGATTCTCCACGATCAGAGAAATCGATTCTCAAGATCGCCTATTAAGGGGAGAACGTAATTATTTCGTCGATTATACAGTTTGCCGATATCGGCCGCAGTACGCGCCATTCCCCTTTTTCTTTTGTCTTCTTCGCCGCCGCTATTTTCTTCTCTTCCCTCATCGCGTTACATAAATCCTGTTATTTTACGAAATTTCGTAACTTTATCGCGGAACATATTGAAACACAGCACATATTAAAGATTATCTTAACTCGTAGCCATTATGTCCCTACTTTTCCTTCTTTTTAAGTGACTTTTTCAACATACACAATATACATACGTGATTATTATTTATTTTTAACATTTCAGTACTATTCAGTACTATTTCAATAAATTCAAGAAATTTCAATAAATTCAAGGAAAAAGTGCAATTTCGTTATTCTCTGTCTCGTGTTTGCATCGAATTTTGACATTTTTATATCTTACTCTTCTTTCAGCACTTTTCCTTTGATTAATCATTAAAAATAAATTTCACGTTCTGGTACGAACACGGAATAATGTTTAAGTGATACGAACATCGCTCGTTGTATCATATTTTTCTCTTCTCATATTTACTCACAGATCGTTAACAACATTAAGCGAGTACATTTGATACGTGACACCCCGTATATGTTGCAAAAGCAAGGCACAAAACATTTCTGTACAATCTAAAGTGAAATCAGAGCGCACATGTTCAGATGCCGAATAAGTTGCCAATAAAGATTCAAAGGTAAATCCATGAAATTTTCGGTTAATGAAATTTTAACAGTAGAAACGACGCGACGCTCGGCCATAATGTAATAAGTGTGTCATATTTCTCGATACTGTTCGAACGTGACCGAGCACAAGTGAAACGACACGGAAATGAGCGAACAGCCCGGCGAATGTAATTAGCGAGGCGGGAAGGAAAGGGACGAGAGCCATAAAAAGCGATTTTTCTCTTCGATCAATTCGTTTGTCGATGCGTGAAAAATTGCGGTAGCCGCGTAAAGCCGCGTTCGTGAAGTCTCATTCTACTGTAGCGTCACATTCTACAGCAACGTCTCATTCTACTTACGCCTGAAGAATAAACACCTTTTATTATAGAGTTTATTGTATAGATATTTTTTATTACACGTTATATTAGCTTTTGCATTATTAGGAAACGTTATTCTTCCTATAAATTTTACAAATCATTAATTATAATTTTGTGTAAAGAAGAAGATTTTAAATATCGTATTTAATATTCTCCAACAATTTCGTATCAAATTTTAGTTATGTCAAAATCAAATGACAAGTTCAATTAAATTCACTCGAACCAATAGGAGTTAATAATTGACACAAAAATTAATGTACAAATTTTAGCTCCGTCAATACAAATAATTTGAAATTTCTTCATCAGGATATACCTGTTATCTACTTCACGTGAAGTATCACTATATTTTACTATATTTTATATGTCTAGTCGTATGTTTGCTCGTATTTCAGGCCCACAGCCTATTGCAAAAGGAATTATTCACACATACATTCTATATAAATATTATTTATTATATTTATATAAATTTCTACTTTTGTTTGTTCTTATTGGTCAACTTGGTCACTTGACTTTAAATAAATTGAAATTTCCAATTTGTATTTACTAGCAGTTTCATATTAGTGAAATGATTTCAAGATCCTTGACCTGGATACGGGGCACTTGCTGTCGAACGATTTGACTAATCTAAACGAGCCTTAAGGTTGGACTACACCGACCAAAGCTAGTGGTCTAATGGGAAGAAAAAAAACGTTTTCTTGTCGGGAGAAAAGTAGCATAAAGTACCGTGAGAGACCGCGTTTAGCTTTCTTCTTCGCCATATTCCCCATTCTCAGTCGCGTTTACCCTTTTCACCTCCTTTCTCGCTCCCGTTTCGTTTCATTCCGTTTCATGGAAACGCCGCCAACGACTACCCGCGAAACCGCGATGCGAGAAATAGCTACGTTGTCCAGTTTAACACTGTAATCACATAACTAGATGAATTATAGGTGAAGTTTCGTATTTCTCTTTCTTTCGTTCGTTGTTTCTTTATTAGGTCATCCCATAAGTTCGTGCCGTTTATGTTAAGATCGTTTACATACCTTTCAGTTTCATGAAAAAATGTAATCCCCCTCTCGTTGTTCTTCTTGTTGATTTTTCAACAAGATCCCGAATTTTATGTTCGTCTGTCTGAGGAGTCGTCTATTCCATCTAAACACGTATCTTCGTATAATATCTTCCTTTTCCTTTATGCCAATTTAAATATCTTCATAAGTGTTTCTTATGACTGTGAATGTTCAAGCATATCGAACCAAAATTATGAGTTCACTTCTGTATGGCTATTTCTTCTTCTTTTGGCTCCATCATTCGTTTCATTTATTAACAAACTGTTGTTGCTACGCTTTTGTAACCAACATATTCTATCTAAACACGTATCTTCGTATAATATCTTCCTTTTCCTTTATGCCAATTTAAATATCTTCATAAGTGTTTCTTGTGACTGTGAATGTTCAAACATATGGAACCAAAATTGTGAGTTCACCTAAGTATGGTTATTTCTTCTTCTGTTGGCACATCATTCGTTTCATTAATTAACAAACTGTTGTTACTACGTTTTTGTAACAAATATATTCCATCTAAACACTCCTCTTCGTATAATATCTTCCTTTTCCTTTATGCCAATTTAAATATCTTCACAAGTGTTTCTTGTGACTGTGAATGTTCAAGCATATCGAACCAAAATTATGAGTTCACCTCTGTATGGCTATTTCTTCTTCTTTTGGCTCATCATTCGTTTCATTAATTAACAAACTGTTGTTGCTACGTTTTTGTAATAAATATATTCCATCTAAACACGCATCTTCGTATATCTTCCTTTTCCTTTATGCCAATTTAAATATCTTCATAAGTGTTTCTTGTGACTGTGAATGTTTAAGCATATCAAACCAAAATTGTGAGTTCACCTCAGTATGGCTATTTCTTCTTCTGTTGGCACATCATTCGTTTCATTTATTAACAAACTGTTGTTGCTACGCTTTTGTAACCAACATATTCTATCTAAACACGTATCTTCGTATAATATCTTCCTTTTCTTTTATGCCAATTTAAATATCTTCACAAGTGTTTCTTATGACTGTGAATGTTTAAGCATATCAAACCAAAATTGTGAGTTCACCTAAGTATGGCTATTTCTTCTTCTGTTGGCACATCATTCGTTTCATTAATTAACAAACTATTGTCGTTGCTACGCTTTTGTAGCAAATATATTCCATCTAAACACTCATCTTCGTATAATATCTTCATTTTCCTTTATGCCAATTTAAATATCTTCACAAGTGTTTCTTATGACTGTGAATGTTCAAGCATATCGAACGAAAATTATGAGTTCACCTCTGTATGGCTATTTCTTCTTCTTCTGGCACATCATTCGTTTCATTAATTAACAAACTATTGTCGTTGCTACGCTTTTGCAGCCAATATATTCCACCTAAACACGTATCTTCGTAACAAGGATCTTCATAAATGCTTGCCTTGTGCGACACATATTTAATCTGAGGAACATGATCATCCAAACAACTTCGTAGGTTTGTTCCTTTACGATCTTCGAATTAATTAAAGTTTTATGAAAGGTCGGCAACGATCATTCCTATTGGACATGGAATCGTTTAGATTGAAAGCTAATATAACGTTCGTCTGAAACGAATGAACTTAATTGCATGACATATTATCTATTATTTCTTATTTATTGCTGTATCACTATGGCATTTTTATTCAACAGACCCCTGTCATCCATTAAAAATTTATCCACATGTAGGATAATGTTCAGGTGAATTAATTCCACTTTTTCATTTCATTCAGAAAGATACAGATTTACATAAATATTCATAGTTCACTGATTTATCGTGGAAATTTTCGAAGACACCTCATGGCCTGCGACATTGTATAATAAGGTCGCTTATTCGTGAAAGCTTTTAACACCACGAAGGTCGATGTTCTCCATAATTAATGCGAACGGCATACATACGGCAACTTGATCTTGCAACATGTTACAAATGAATCATCATTTCGTGCACATACGGCTCGTCCGACAATTTATATAACGATTTGTGTATCTCGTTTATCAACGTGGTAAATTAATTGTTATACTTTATTAAACTGGGAAATGTTAATTTGCGAAACGCTTGTAAACTTTTATAGACGTAATTCGAGGTTCGAACAGTGTAAGAAAGAAAGCTGACAGTTCAAGTGGCAAGATGCAACAGCAAAAGATCGTAAATTACTCCTCCTAATTGGCTTCTTTTCGAAATCAAAATTTGCGCCATTTGTGGATAACGAAACACTAGCGTCACGTAGCGATAAGAAGGTGCAACTAATTTCCATATCTGTCCTTGTCGCACAGTGACCGCTCTTTGTCTACGATTACAGCTGCCATCTATTGAATTTGACTGGAACTGCGAAAAAGTAACAGGAACATAGAATGTGCGAGGAGGTATCTCAACTTCTGCTAGACAAGGAGCGCACTACCGTGCGACAAGGACGGACATACATGACGTCACAGACAAGGAAAGCTATATTGCACGACAAGGACAGACATACTTCTCCCTCTAATTTCACGATTATTCGTTAATTACGCGTTTTCCTGATAAAATTCATAAATTTTCAGAATCGTATGACAAAGCTAGAACCTCTGGCAAGATTCACATACCAATTTCGACCGGAATTTCCTTTTAATTAATTAGTTATTAACAATTTTCGTTGGAAGTGTCCCGGCTACCGTGGTACGGGCCTGCGATTTTTTATAAATATCAACCTTTCGCGGCATTAATTCGCTCTACAAAGAATTTTAGAAGCTTCCTTAGATCCTACGCTAAGTTCTTCGTGCATAAAAGTTGGTAAATTAATTACGCGTGACGAGAATTATGCGAAAATTCACGGCGTCGCCCCTGGTCGAGGAGGGTACGCCGTGGATAATTATTAAAAACTGAATAATTAGGCACAATTTCCGGTCGAAAGCGGTGCGAGAATGTTGTCAGGGATCCCCTCTGTATTCTACGATTCCAAAAGTGCGGGAATTTGTCCCAGAAACGGAGCAATTAATGAAAATTCAATGAATTAGAAAGAGACGTATGTCTGTCCTTGTCGCACACTGGCACGTTCCTTGTCTAACAGGTGCTGAGTTACCTCCTCGCACATTCTATGTTCCTGTTACTTTCTCGTAGTTCCAGCCAAATTCAATAGATGGCAGCTGTAATCGTAGACAAAGAGCGGACCGCTGTGCGACAAGAACAGACATACTTCTCACTCTAATTTCACGATTATTCGTTAATTACGGATTTTGCTGATAAAATTCATAAACTTTCAGAATCATACGACAAAGCTAGAACCTCTGGCAAGATTCACATACCAATTTCGACCGGAATTTCCTTTTAATTAATCAGTTATTAACAATTTTCGTTGGAAGTATGGCGGCTACCGCGGAACGGGCCTACGATTTTTCATAAATATCAACCTTTCGCGGCATTAATTCGCTCTACAAAGAATTTTAGAAGCTTCCTTAGATCCTACGCTAAGTTCTTCGTGCATAAAAGTTGGTAAATTAATTACGCGTGGCGAGAATTATGCGAAAATTCACGGCGTCGCCCCTGGACGAGGAGGGTACGCCTTGGATAATTATTAAAAACTGAATAATTAGGCACAATTTCCGGTCGAAAACGGTGCGAGAATGTTGTCAGGGATACCCTCTGTATTCTACGATTCCAAAAGTGCGGGAATTTGTCCCAGAAACGGAGCAATTAATGAAAATTCAATGAATTAGAAAGAGACGTATGTCTGTCCTTGTCGCACACTGGCACGGTCCTTGTCTAACAGGTGCTGAGTTACCTCCTCGCACATTCTATGTTCCTGTTACTTTCTCGTAGTTCCAGCCAAATTCAATAGATGGCAGTTGTAATCGTAGACAAAGAACGGACCACTGTGCGACAAGAACAGACATACTTCTCCCTCTAGAGTCCATCGAATACATTACATGGATTGTGGAGTTTTATGCATGAAAGGTAAATACGAAGGTGAGAAAGTTCATAAAATGCGCATAATACGACAGTGCTATATGAAACATTCAAAAGTACTATGCTTTCCATAATTTTTGGTAGGTAAGACAATTTTTCCCCAAGATTCAATCTTTTTAATTACATTTTTCATTACACCTTGTACTTTTATATTTCTGAGAATTGCATTAAAAATTCACTGAATCTAGCAACAACATTGTCATTGGTAAATAATTCGTGAATTCTGCCGTCGGCCAATTAACAACCTTTTCCCGGTGTCTTCCTACTTTCACCGAAATTTGAATTTCGAGCACGATCGACGATTTTTACACGGGACTTTTAAAACAGGCCTGCGAATTTTATTAACCGGTACAATTAACACTTAACCTGGAATCAGGTGAAAGCAACCAGCGAGCCTTCTATTATTCTTCGGCTCGTTGTAGATCATGCTCGACGCCTTTGGCTCGTTCAACGTTCTCGACCGAGAAGAAATTCTCTCACGTTGATTTATGTAAAATGTAGGAACAAGCACTCTGTCCCACATATATTTCATCTATTTGCTTCCTTTCTGTCATTTCGTTCTTTCCCCTGCTACATTCCTATCTTTTCCTTACTGTTACCGTTCCTTCCTTCAGTTGACTCCATTTCCTGATTCTCAATTAATCGTAACACTAGGAACAAGTCGAATTCCTTTCTTCAAGCGTCTACCTCTCTTGCTATTTCATTTCGAAGTATGTACATTGCAACTTAAGAGTTTGCCATCGATCGTAATTAACCTGTGGATTCTACAGAGATTTATATCTTTATGAAATTATTACTTTATGCAAAATAATATTCAAAGGAAACAAATAGCTATTTAAGTGGGCTTAAATTTAAATATAAAACTCACTATAAAATTTAAACCTATTTAAATAGATATTCGTTTTATTTAAATATTATCTTGCTTTAATACAGGCTAATATATCCTCCCTCTAAATAAATTCCAATTAGATGAAATAATTGTGCTTAGAATTTACTAATTTATTATTTACTATTTAAATGAAACATTGTACAGTATCAACCTAAGAAGCTAACCTCAACTTAAGAACCTAACCTCAACCTAAGAATCACAATGTTGCTTGTTCTGAACCAACGAACTTTGTCTTGGCACAATTTGACAAAAAATGACAAAGATATCAAGAGAAACGAAAACCCGTACGAAAAATCTCGTACGTATGCATTTTTTTCCACATCAAGATATTCAAGTTCTCTTCTGAAACGATCAAACGTAACAAACGATCTCAAACTTTTGAGCGATAGTGTATTTATTTACGAATGTACATCCTAAGAACCTAACCTTAACTTAAGAACCTAACCTCAACCTAAGAATCACGATATTACTTGTTCCGAACCAACGAACTTTGTCTTGGCACAATTTGACAAAAAATGACAAAGATATCAAGAGAAACGAAAACCCGTACGAAAAATCTCGTACGTATGCATTTTTTTCCACATCAAGATATTCAAGTTCTCTTCTGAAACGATCAAACGTAACAAACGATCTCAAACTTTTGAGCGATAGTGTATCTATTTACGAATGTACATCCGATCAAAGACGAATGTTCATTTTTATTTTTGCTGAAAGCAATGAACTCTTTTAATGGCCTGTGTATGCGTTCTTTTATTCGCTTTCACTTTCCTCGATTGACGAGAGAAGACACGATTAATTTTTTCTTTTCTAAGAAAGCGAAGCCTAGGTAGACCGCGTGTGATCTTTGAGTCGAAGGACATCGAGAAACGTAGAGATTTGGTCTGTCGTTTTAACTTCATATTAAATTACTTCATACGTGATATAATATTCTGAACGCTGTACACTAATTATATCATATCACACGAGTTTCATAATTGCGAAATATGAAGGAACTCCAACAGATTTGACATTGACTGCCTTAAGACACGCTTTAACGTCCAAACTTCCTAATTACGTCCTAGTTATAAAACAACTTATACAATTATGTCAGTTACGTAACTGTTTCCATTGTTACACCTGACGTATTCTAACAAACAAAATAACATGCAATATAAATCACATAGCGTAATGTATCGAAATATTTGAATATAACAGGTTTCCTATGATCCAAACTTTCCAATGAGCCATTCTTTTTTTTATCAAGCCCTACGCTTTATTTTTATAGCGTTAAATTTTGTATACTCGTACGAAAATAATGAATCAGCCTGTAAGTAACGCGGTCGTTGGTTTTCGTATTACTAGATGAAAATAAACGATTACCTTTTGCCGATCGGTCAGTGATGAATCTTCACGTATCTTTTTATAATTCACTATCTATTTCTATAAAATTTCCTTAGGAAATTTTCTATTCCATTTTTTTGAAACTCCGATGGTAACAACTTCCATTGTTTTCAACTTAATTTTGAGAAAAATCGCGTTTCGTATTATACGATGCAATACCATCGAATGATACGAATTTTAATATACTTAGACTTGATTAGTCGATACTTTCTCTAGCCATTCTAGTTCGTAATATCTGTGAATCACGTAGCGTAATGTGACAAAGGAAAAATTGAAGTATTTTAAAACAGGTGGTCCAACGAGTGTCCTACAGTTCGTTTCAAAGTTCCCTTCGTTCCTATTTCGTGGCGTCCCATCCCGCCTCGTTCCATTTCATACGGTTCCCGCATAATTCATCGTGGCTCGCCTTCCGACGTTCGACAAACACGGTTTTCGAAAAAAGAAGTTCAATCTTCATGCGCCTCGTGGCCTGCCTTTCTTACGTATATAACGATAAAGAAGGCAATGACCGACTTTCGTGGCCTCGCTTCAATACGAGCACTTACGAAGAAAAAGTACGCGCAAGAAACGCGAAATCACGCGCGTATTTCTCGATTCTTCATTTCCAGACCCCCTGTGCCGACCAATTTGTACACGCGAAAGTTCAATCTCTGTTCAGATTATCCGAGTTGCTTGAGTTCGAGGTGGTTCAATTCGCTAACTTCGCTTCAAGTTCACTTTCCAGTCAAATCGTTCGACTGTACAGTAGAATTCTACTTATCTGTTCGGGAGACACATAGTTGAGTCGATTAGAATTTATAGAATAGGAGCTCACTAATTTTCATCATCGTCTACTATTTCTCCTTCGCGTAATAAGAACCCAAACGTTCGGATAAGTAAATTCTGCTAGCAACAGTTCAGTTCATCGGTTATTAACTAAAAGTTCGTTCGAATAAATAGAATACTGCTGTATGAATTTGTGCGACTTCATTGACTTATTAAGGACCGACCAAGCAGTGAAATAATACGTGTTAATGTGTAGAAAAATATAAGTAAAATAAGTCATCATTTGTGGTCAACGTATAACAATTTTTTTGGAATAATAGAAACATGGCACAAGTTCATTATCAATAGAAAAATAGGAAATTTGACAAACTTAGTAGGAAAAAGTTTGCCTCTTGCGTCATACGCAACAATCAAATTAATAATAATTTAGTTTTGCAGCTATGCGCAGACCTAACTTGTGTTGAAAGAGTCGTTTGAAGCGATGCGTAACGAAAGAAAATGGGGACGCTTCGTGGTGAAAGAGTTGGTGATGTTTTCTCGATATCTAACGTAATCATAAACCGATATGTTGCTCTGTTCTATAAAAAAAAAAAAAAAAATTCCTAACGCACATAGGATTAATTTCAGACGAAACTTCGATTCGCAAATGTTTCTTCTTGCTCCTGTCGAATCCTGTCTTCGGCTCGTCTCGAATCTTCGACATTGCAATTAATAACAGACCCGTCGTATTGTTTCTAGCATTTACTATTTCCAGATATAGTGGCTGTGTATAATAGCGCGATAATCCCGCGAAAGGTAAATTCACACATAAATACATGCATACAGGCGTATACGTAAATACAATGCACACCAAGTCACCGGTGAAACTTACATAAGGTGCAAGTTGCCGGACCTGTTGTCAGGTTGAAGCGAGTGTATTTTAACCTGAAAACTTCGCCGGCTTGCTAGGAGCAAAAACTTCAGATCCGAGCTCCGTTCAGGCTGGTTCATTCGTTGTGATCGCGCGAGTATTTCTTCTGACCGGAGCAACGTACCACCACTTATCGATTCGTATCGTTTTCAAGCCACGCACGTTTGCGGACCGTTTTCACTCGACTTCCGCCGGAGGGGCCCGCTCGGCCACCGCTTATGAAACTTTCAGCAGTTTCCTGCCGCTACGGGAAATCTATCGAATTTCTTCCATTTCCTTTCTTCCTTTTATCTACATCATGACATACCATGCAATACCGATGCATTGCTTTTATGGCGATGGAGACTTTCGGCCAACTGTTGCTTTGGTTCTCGCGCGAGAATTTTCCCATTTTTATACCGTAAGCTCTTGTTTAAAGGATCTGAAGATTTTGCTTTCATTACAGTGACAGATTTTTGAGAACTGTTGATTCGATTCCTCTGCGAAGACCTACATTTTTTACGCATACATGTCCGCTCAAAATTCCTGGAGTATCTTCTATTTTTAATGAAATTATACTATTTGATGTAGAATATAAACTTGCAATTTTATACATTTTACCTGATCAGTATTTTATTCGTGGTATTTAATATTTTCATATTTTATTAGTATCCGTCAAACGATACTCTCAATGCATTTAATCTGTTTGGATTAATTGAAAGATCATATTCTTCTCTGTTAGAAGAAATATAATTTTGGTAAAATAAAGATGGAAATACACTCGACTAATTACGGTTATAGAGCAGAGATTTATACTTTTGTGGGCACGTTTTTCGACTTCATCTAATATTAACAAACTTGTTAATTTGAAACTCAATGTACAAGCATTTACAGTGAATGGTGAAAAATAGTTAGCGCTTTTAGGCATGCCACTTTACGCACTACTGTGTGGCTCAGATACCATGCTACATTCCTTTCACCAAAGTATGCAACTTTCAATGTCTGCGATTCGTAGAGAATGCATTCGCGAATCTGTGTTGGTAGAAAATGTTGCTATTGTTTGGTCAGTTGCTTCAAATATATCGTCCATACATATGTGACTAATTATTTGAAGCTTGAGACAGAAAATAATCAAACTACAAAATTAAAAATTTCTATTATAAAATTTTCAGATGAGGTTTATCAAATTATTTTCGTATTAATTAAGTAGATTAGAATTTAATCGAAATTAGAGGACCTTAAGATTAAATTAATTAGTCTTAGAGGATAGAAAAACTGTTTTATTTAAGATTAGCGTGATCCAAATAGACATTTGTGAATTTATAGATCGTAATTAAGAGCTAATTTAGAATAGATTCATAAGCGTAATTAATTGTGATCATTCTGGAGAAAACTTTCAAAGTCGAGAATCGCGAAATTTTATATCGAGCTATGTCTAAGATATTTTATTCGTACTGTTCATTTATATATATTTGAATCCGTAGACACATTAATTAAAATTTAAATATTTTACCAATTTACTATTTGATACGTATGACATATAAGTTAAAGGTAACAAGCCACGAATGATAAATTTCAAATTCTTTAAAATTTTATGCCTGTAGAAATCAATCTGTACGTGACTAAAATTTATATGTAACACGATATACTCTAGAATTTATGAATGATTTATCTAAATGTTCAGTCAGTTATAAATAGCTCATTAAAGCAATTCTATGACTTTTTGCAGCAGTAAGATCAGATTTGTAAATAGGATTAATACAATAGTAGATTGTAAAATATTCCCAGAAAGTCTGTTCCACGTATCAATCCCTTCTAACGTACACGGCGGCATCTTTGATGCTTGCTTTGATTATTCGTTACATATCATTGACATAATCCCATTCCATTCGATTGTTTCAGTCATAGAGATCTATTTCCATAAAAAGATGAGCGTACTTAGGAACGATATACATAATTAGATCAATAATTACAGAATGAATTCAAGTCGATTTATCCATATCTACTCCATCATTCTAATGTCATTAATTTTTCGCAAAAACGATGTAAAAATGGTATCGTATTATGATAAAAAAGAATTTTTTCAAAATTGCACGAGTGGAAATTTAAAGAATGATTTTTCAGCCACACAAGGTAGACCAAACGATTCTAGTTTTCACGGCCGGCTGATTTTTACCAGGAATAGAAACTACGCTCGAAATCCTAAGAGATGTAGCGTTTACTTTTTAGAAAACGTCAACTGAGCAAACGTGCGCGTGCATTGCACCGTGGATGCGTGTTTATCGCGCTGGTAGAGGAACAAACACGGCGAGGACGGGATGGTATCGCGTGCTTCGATAGAAATTCCACCGGATTCCGACTGCTTTCTACCGAATTTTTTCCTGGTCACTTCTGCACGCATTTTTCCGCGTACGAACGAATTGCTAGATGAACGCGTTCTTTCTTGTCGATCCAATGTAAAGGCTCAAGAACTTGAGGCATGCGTGTAGAATAACAGAAATAGGATAACACTCATCAATTGGAAAGATACAACTAGATATTCAGGTTTTGCTGCATCAATATAAACTTAAAAATTTGAAAAACGATTTTCGAAAAAACGAAACGTTCCGTATGATTTTGTTCAAAAATTGAAGGTATTCTTTATGGTTGGAATGGCGACAATAGCATGATAGTCGACATTGTCATTTATTTTTGGAAGTATTTTACGAATTTATTGAGCAACTTTTGTGACAACTTCTGTCATTTGTTGTGTGTATTTATTATCATTATTAGTTATTTGTATATGTAATTGGATTCATTTCTTCTTAGAAAAGTTACAATTAGATGTATATGTGTTATATTAGGGTAAATCTTTTGGAAAATTGATAAACAATTTTCACGTTGCAATATGTTGTAGAGTTCCTTTATCTAATCCTGTATCGCGTAATAATTTATTATTCATTTGCAATCATCATAAATTTGAAAGAGATCCAAATTTCTTATGTGTCAAAGGAAACACAAATAGAGACACGGCCCAACCACATATATTACGCTTCTTACAACTACAAATCACATATTAAGCTTCTTACAGCTACAAATCTTTCTTTATGGGGATGACTCACAACGTTTGAATCACCAATTCAAGCCTCAATGCAGTCTCGCGATTAATAAATCATGCACATTCTTTGACTACTTTCGTTATTTTATCTTTATTAATCTTTGTTAAATAGCATGTTGAACACAGGTATTTTCAACACCAATTTGTGTAAATTAACTGTAAAAATTGTGAACGCTTATTGCAGCTGTGTATCAAGAATTATTTGAACGTTCGCTTGTCAAAAGCATGGCTAACGTGAAATTCATAAAGAATGTAGTATATCTTACGCGGATTGCATAATCGACTATTTTTTAGACTTGCACGATTCTTCTCGAATGCCCGATCGACCGCAGACCGATAAAAATCGGCCTTCGGTTTCCTTAGCACCGTGTACGCATGCACAGGTAAACTCCGTTTATATCTTGCATTACACCGTCTTGCAAATCATAAAGCCGTTAATTGGATAACAAACAGATATAGGAATTATACATCAAATTAGTATTGTTCTTTCACCCAGAATTACACCGTTTAATATTGATATTTGAATTGTAAATACAATCTGCGAGACAATCTTAAGAATCATGAATTATGAATTTCTTTTGGCTGGCTTCATCATTTCATCATCATTAATCTCCGTGAATTATCTTTTTTTTTCGAATATTAAGATCTTCGTAGAATTGATATTCGTAAACGTCAATATATTAACTAGGATTAACTAAATTGCCAATATTTGGCATTTCATAATTCATATATACACAAAAATCAAAGATTATCGGTAGATTATCTTGTTGATTTTAAATGACGTTATATGTCTTTAAAAATTATGTATCTATATCTTTAAACCACTTCATGTATAAATGGACGAATTTATTAAGCAATTACAGCTGAGAAAAATAAATCGTTTAATAATTCTTAATTCCTTGTTCAAAATGTTTGTTTTTTTTTACCTTTTCAAAATAAGATATCTGATACGCCCACTATTTATTTTATGACCATGATCTATATACAATACGATCATTTAAATTTAGTGATACTATAGGTACACATACTTCAAGAATTCATAATCTTGGTCCATTATGTGATACTTTAGTATTGAACAGAGTAAAAAATAAAGTCTATTTAATGTATATTCCAAAGATTATTTGTCATAAATTATTTGTCAATCAACGAATATATTTTATATTCAGGGTATGATTCTTACGTTTCGTCATACGTAGACAACATTATTTGAATGATTATAAGCTGTAGCTAAGGTTGATCAATATTTCAAGATTTTATTCATGTGTGATATTTAAGAAATTATAAAGTGAAGCGGTTACATAAAATTACATTATGTAATGCGATAATAAACTGTTCCAGTTAAATATATAATTAGATAACAAAATTACATAGTGTAATAAAAGAAATAAAATTGAAAATAATCTTGAAACTGCACCCAATTTAGCAAAATTCTACGACCGATTAAATTTTATTCAAATATACTAGAATTGATAATTAATTTGCTTCCTACATAAATATTTCAAACGTTATGAACTTTCTACTGATCAAATGAAATTTTTTAGGACAGCTATTCATATTTGACTCTAAATGTTATAATGAAAACGTTGCTACTTAATTAATCAGTGAAAACCTGCAAATGGCGAATTCAGAGAGGCCAAAATTCCTGAGCGTTCTGACCTGTCGCGAACCAGGTTGTCGCAGGTTTCACCAATCGGTGTCATTGGATGTAGAAAGAACATTTCTCTTTTTCTTTACCGTTACGCGACTAGTCACGATTAGCGATTGCCAGGGACGACCATTAATAATTCAGCGCAATACGTTGCATCCGAGGATGACTACGAACGCTCTTTGTGTGGGTTGTTTGCGTCAAATTTTTCGCCTATACAAAAAACAAAATATATTCCGCAGAATGGAAATGTTTTGAACGATTTGCAAAATAATAAAATTTATCATGCGTTAATACCCTGTCTTGTTGCACGTTCTCCAACATTCAACATTCAACGTAATAAACTGAACAGAAATATTGATCTACAGTGGGGTCCTTTAGATGAAAACATAGATACACACAAACCAGATGAATATTTAATATGAATTTCTTTTGGAACAAAACCTTGTATAACAATCATCTCGTAAATTATGAAAAATAAATATAACTTCAAAACTTCATGCGTATGATATGTTAACACAGGTATAAAATGTCATCAAGCAAAAAAATTCCATAATTGGAAACATTAAAAAAACGAGGAAGAAAAGTGATCAAAATGATTAACGCCTAGGGGATTCTAATGTAGCGTTAATGCAATGGAAAGGCAGCAATTTTCTTATTTACATACCCGTTACATCGCTGGCAAATGAAGGGACTCGTTAGCTAAGCATTATGAACAAGCCGAATTTGCATTGTTTCACAATGCAACAAAGCATTCGTGTGAAAACGGGCTAGCAAACGTTATAACAAAAAAAGAAAAAAAAAGAAAAGAAAAGAACACGAGCGAGAGAGAAACGAAACGTTGGCAATTCAATTCTTTCGAAGGAGGATACCGTGTCAGTTTCCTTCTCTTCGTTTCGTAGACTTCGTAAATCAAGATCGAGAGTTCACTCAGCCGATCGACGTTTTCACCATAGTCCGGTGATTAATATCGCGTCTAGTCCGCACGTTTTAACGTCGAATTAAACCGCGCACGATCGTCGTTACAGGTGTTCACGAGCCATCTTCTTCGTGATTGCAAAAGGTTCTCGCCTCCTATACAAGAAAATGAAGTTTATGATCCGTGCTAGGTAAATGTCAATGAAAGAGAAACAGTTTGAAATAGTGAGTCGAAGGTGAAATCACCACAGTGGGATAGAAATGATGGACAAAAACACAACAGGTGTCTTCTTTGATTATCGTTTAATTTATAAACTTTCTTTTGTGAATATATTATAAGTATTGATTTGAGCGGAAAGTTTTTGCATATTTTGTGGGATGAACACTTGTGATTTTAGAAATTCATTATGAGCAGAAGACAAGCGGTCGAGTGCATGTGAATTTTATAATTCAGGAAAGATATTGAAGAATTAAAATGTAAATATTCACTCGACGTAGCACCATATCGTAACGATTTGCTAAATTTAGGAACGGGTATTTCAGTCTTAAAAATCAAGAACTATCTAAAATGCTACGATGAGATTGAAGTCAAAGATGAACGACTGTATGAGATTTAGCGGAGAAATTGTAAAAAAAGATGGCATATTACTTATTAAAGAGACAATCAGGTGTATTGAAGTATATGATTTCCTTATTTGCTTAAAAATCCATACGTATTTCCTGGTTAACTCAATACTTAAATTTCATGAAAATAATACGTATTAAGTTCCTTTAACAAACCTGTCAACGAACATTATACGTAGAATTGTCGTAACATTAATATTAATAAAACTAATTACGTGGAATTATAAATATCTTTTTATATCATATGAAAGTGAACGTGGAGACAAATTCAACCATGTTCGATATAGTATATATATGCAAGGTCGAAAAGAAACATTCTTTTATTACACTAACATCTTTATCTAACATTGATTTTCATAATTAAAATCATAATACGGAATCGCAGACTGGAACTGTCTATTTAGATGTATGCATACGTTTTATCTGTTGACAAATATAATCAATATGCCTACACAGTTATCTTTGTAACATGATAATTTTGAAAGAACGTTTGTTAACCATTAAGAACACCTCTTCGTGGCACAAATCTCTATTTCTACCTGTCTTCTCGATCGTGTGCCGTACTTTTTAACGCCCACCTTTCTCGAATCGCGATAGTCAGTTACGCGGTCCCGTTCCTTTCGATCTCGCTTCGAATTTGTTCGATTATCAAAGTGCAGAATCGACACACGAGGTCGTCGCTCGACGAAAGTGAGAGGGCTCGAGTAACCCGGAAGGACAAAAACGAGTTCTTGATACTTGTTACGACGAAGGTCCACGGGAATCGCGTAGGCAGACAACTGTCACTGTTCCGCCGATTTACGAGATACATCCAGATATCGGTGAACTTTCCTCCTTCATTCACATTTCTGCCAGCTTCATTAACCTTGGTGCAGAACAATCCACGCGAAATGCTCTGCAAAACCTTGGCGATTATTCCGGAATAATTAAATTGTCCTTTTGACTGGATTATTCGCCTAGTCGAAATCAGCAATAGGTCTCGTGGTATTTTTATGATGTCGTTTAAATGGTAATTTCCGAAATACTAATCAGATAAGGAAAATTCACCTTAAAACGTGATTAAAAAGTTGACCAGGATTCCATGTAACTTCTGTTTTATAGCAACCTAAGTATTTTAATTGATTTTAATTAAGTGTGATTAAATATTGCTTTATAGATTGCTTTATTCCGGACATAAAATACTATATATAGCCAGGAGGTTACATATTTATGCATCTGTATTTTATAAATTTTTCGCTTTCTGTTTTATCACTGTATTATTGTAATTTAATATTGCACTATTATACCGTCATCACCATATAGTCATTAAGTTTGCTCTTTTACTCCTAATTAATGAACTTCGCCTAATATAAAACTTGGTAAAAGCAAAGTTTGTCAAAATTTACGACCGACAAACTCTTTTAGTATTTTTCATACTGTACGCATATATAATCAAAATCACATGACACGCAATTACACACATATAATCAATATTATATTATCCTATTATTTAAATAGGATTAATAGAACCATTATTAGTTATTCTCTGTGCTTGAATATGAGAGTTGCGCGTACTTTCAAACGATCCATATGTATCATGATATCAAACACTTGCTAGAAATCTTCAGACAGAGACCACTAGATTAAATGTCCAAAAAATCATTCTACCATAGTTTTGTCCGGTCATTGATGCAAGAAGAAGAAGAAGAGAAAGAAGAAAGAATAACACAACTGCGTCGAGATCTCGATGTCTGTTTTAATCCTTTCCGAATCGATCTCTTTTCAGACCGGTTCCATGGTGGTCTTGCATGAATCCGCGCATGATGTAATATCGTTCGAATGAAAAATAAAACGAGTTTGAAAACGGAGCCGATTCGATCAGAGAAAAAGAATGGAGGAAAAGATTCTGCAAAAACATGGGCAATTTTTTCAGAAATCGCCTGCGAGACACCGTGAGCCTAATAGCCAATCACGATACTTTTATTACTGATAAATGTGAATAAATTTATAAAAACTTGATTAAAAAGTCGATCCTCGTTCTAACAAGATAAAGTAAGAAGAACTTGGAATTCAACCTCATCACTTGGTTTTGACAAACGCGAATCAATTTACAAAAATTGCTTTAGAATCTTACACGTTAAAGTCTGATAGGATAAAATAAAACCTTCGTTAAAATTTACTGTACTGCAGAAAATTAATATCAATAGCATTATATAATTTACCAAAATAATTCTGTCAAACCTTCCACGAATTTTCTGCATACGATACGAGGTAGACCTGACGATTAATCACGATTTTGTTACTTTGGTGAATGTAAATAAACTTACAAAAATTGATCGGATATCGACTGATTTTTCTTAATTTTTCTTACCAAAGTAAGTAACAGAATAAAACATTCTTGAAAAATTGCCATGTTATACAACATTGGTATCAACGATACCAATTTACCAATTCTATTAAACTCTCTTTCTCCTTTTTCTCTATTCCCGTTTCCAAATGAACACGATAACAAACAGATTCGGAGCTCGCACGTTTCCACTTACCATGATTCGTCCAGTTTTTCCAGCCACGCGTGACGCTCCGAACGTGGAAAGTAGCACCAATATCGACGAGACACGAAGAAGGGGATGAGTAAAAACAAGACAAGGCGCGGTCGAACGAAACTATACACGAGAAGAGCGTGTGTGAAATGCGACGAAACTCAGTCCGTGAACGGAAGCGAATGATAGAAAAAGGAAAAACGTAATCGATACGAGAATCAGTGATCGAGGATCCACCGCCACATGATCGAGGAACTGTCACTGACAACAGTTCAGAAAGCACTGACCGTAGTGAACGAGTGCCTCCTGTCATTCTCTCCCTCCTCCCTTTCTTTCTCACTCTCTTGCTGTCTGTTTCTAGTCAGCTCGTTCCAACTCTCTTTTTCTTTCCCAACGGAGGAAGGAAGAACCCCCTTCCTCGAGGAATATTCACAATCACGATCAGGCTGTTTCGATAAAGGCTGCCCCCCACAACCCTTCCTTTCCATCGTTTTTGCACACACGCGTTTTCAGCCCGGTATTCAGAAGCCACACGAAAATTTTCGCAACAGGGGCAGACGATATCGTAGACGAACATTGTCCTCGGTAGCCGCGGCGACAATTAAAGCCACCTTTCATTTTGTGTACAGTAAGTGACTGTGCGTGCTCTAAGTATATACATATATATCTACACACATGTATATACCTATAAACACACACAGTATAATGTACGAAACGGTTTAGATTAGATATTGAAAGGAAATGTTTAACTCTTTGTGGTTGGCAGATTTTTCTGCTGGTACCGACTACTCGAAATGATAGATATTTACAGTGTGAAAACAAATTTTGGATACCGCGATGTCCAACTTCAAAGGGTTAATATTTCATGAATGACTTAACATGCGACTAATTGTGGTTTATCAGATTCTAGCAACTGTTATTTTTGTGATAGATTGGGAAAATATCTACCGTTAAGCGTCATACGTATCAGTGTTTATCATAATAATTATTCGGTTGGTATTAGATATAGATCAGTGTTGGATTGACAGGTAACTCTCGTTTATACTAGCAACGCATTGACGCTGACAACAGGGCTCAATCGGTTGCTCGGTAAATGGGAACGCGAGAGTGAAACGGCGATCCAGCGATCCACATCGGCCGACTAGAACAGCGTTTCCCAACCTATGCTACGTGAACCTTCCCTACGCTATTCAATCGAACACCACAAACGTAACCTATCCGTTCAAAGTCCTTTCCTTTTCCGACTTCCTTTTCGGGCATGAAAACGAATGGCTGTCGTTCATATAATAATTTACTTGGAAGTTTGCCTAATTCGATTTTAGAATCGTTTCCTCCTCACTCGTCATAAGAAAATCCGAAGTTACGTGACGGAATTGTGCGATATATTATGAAACGAAGTTTAATAACTTCGTATTTCATTAATTAATAATTTTGATAACTTCTATTTAATAATTATCTGTATAAAACTTACGAACGACTTTGTTTCTTTGTAACAGTTCCAAACAATTGGAGTATCGAATTTTACTCTCCCTAAGTGACGAAATTCGAAAAAAATTATTGTCGAAAGGCTCCACCTGTTCTTTTGCTTATTATACTTTGAAACAAATCATTTCGATCAATTTAATGTTCACTTGGATGCTTTCACTTTCTTCATTTACAAATGAAAACAGTTGCAATTAAGTCTCTGAAGGATAGGAATGTCTCTATTTCTAATATAGCGATTGATCTATCATGAAACTATTCGTAAATCAGATTCAACTGCGCAAATCAGATTCTTGCTTCTAGTAAGAAATGGACCGTAGAATTTGCGAACCGGTTTTCTTGATTGTGGAAATATATACGAATGACTCCTATAACTTTGAACTTTCTAGGACATGGATAAAGTTTAGGAAACCACCTAAAGATCTCTATTAACTTTTACCATCCCATGATTTTCACCTCTGTCAAAACTTCTCTTGCATACGGTTTGATTTACGACATAAATTATATCGTCACACGATTATATGTGCATAATTTTGCATGGTATCGTGCATGAATGAAATATTATGACACTGTACGTCGCATATCTTCATTACTATAAATTTCGAGTAAAATTAACATTTTTTTCAAATAAAGATAAATATTCACACGATTAACGATTCCAGAAATAGATTGATAAATGAACTGTACAATTTTCATAACTTTGGTTAACAATGTCTCTCCGACTATTGTATTAGTAAACTATAATTATGTGGCTTTTAATCTTTGCAATCAGAAGATGCCTCAGTTGCTAAAATCGTAGTAAGAAATGGGTCGTAGAATTTGCGAACCAGTTTTCTTGCTTGTAGAAATATAGACAAAAGACTCGTATAATTTCGAACTTTCTAGGACATGGATAAAATAAATTTGGGAAACCATCTAAAGATTTCTATTAATCGTTACCATCCCATAATTTTCACCTCTGCCAAACTACTTAATTGCATTAAGGGAAACGATACGACACGTGTTAAGAATAGAATCGTACAAAAACGAACTTTAGCTTTCATCAGATTTAGAAAGAGAGACGCAATTTAACTCAATCTCGATCAACTCATTGTCGAACTTCACGTTAAACAGTACTTTTTAATTCAACATTCCTTCGTGATGCAATACTTCGTAATCTGAAAAGACGTGTTGTTGCAACCAAGAAATATATACTTCCAGCATATCGAATGCAGGAACGCGCAGAGCGCAAACTTTTGCAGAGCGCATTCGTATAAAATCAGCAAACAGGCGATCAAGAAATAGCGACAGTTACAACAGAATTTCACTCGGTCCCACATTATCTTTATGTTAAATCTAGAGGAAAGGATACGCTACATATGCACACGCGACGCAGGCACATGCACATACGTCGTTTCTGTCAAATATTCTCATTATTGTAAGAAGAAACAACTGGCGTACAAAATGCGAAAGAAATTGTTGCCCGCTGTCATTCTCACTATTCAGTTGACTGTTTTGAAAAGAGGTCTCGTATTTAGCACGAATTTTCACTGTCCTTGTCTTTTTCTTCAAATTCTTTTGTCGCCTCATTCGCTGAAACACGTTGAAAGCTTATATGGGAATATCCTTAATCAAAAGAAAACATAATGCACCGTGTCCTCCACGAAAAGGAACGGCTGCAACGAGAAGGTGATTGTTCAACCTAGATGTCATTTTTACCTGTCACGTAAATGAAAAAGTACCTTTAATTAACCGGTGTCTGAAGGCTTCCACGTCGTTACTTCATCGATATACATATTAGACATTTATATCTATTTATATCCTTAGCAGAAAATAACAATAAATACAAATATTTGAATTATTATAACATTGTTTGATATCTAAATATAATTACGTAGTTATATGTCATGATGTAAGTTTGTCATTTTAGATTCATATGTAAATTAATTTCCAAAACTTAATTGCAACATAAAAATAGACTTTTCTAGTGTTTCCTATTATAATTAAGTTTAATATTTATACGCAAATTAACTGCAAGCGTTAAAAAATTGTGATTTCAATATCTATTCTACAATAGAAATGTTGTTTGTTACTGTAGAAGCTTTATAAAATAATTTAACTGTAATATTCGAGATATGTTTTATCCGAATGACAATCGTTTAGATGTTTCATAATAATATCAAATAACATCCTTATATCGCAATGTTCACAATGAAAAAATATAGAAAGTCAAGCTCTTGAATTTATGCTTGACAGTTGATTGCCATGAAAATATTCTAACACGCGTTGCAAAATGGCATTGCGGAGGAAATAGTATCAATCATCGATGCTAATCAATGATACAATAAGGTATACGATAAGCCTGCTTGGTACAATTCTATAGAAATTAACCGAGTAAAATGAATTTTTATCGCCATTGTCCTATGTTATTTATCAGACAATAAAAACTTAATTTCAAACTTCCGAGTATACCTATAAAGTTTTCCTTCGGTGTAAATGAATGTATTATTTTAAATATTATTCTGTATTATGATAATGAAGATACGCATATTTAGTTATTCATTTTCTTTTCTTTCAAGGAAGTCATTACATGTTCCTGTTTGTTAGAAAGCATTGTAAGTAATCCTTTTGACATTTATAATTGCCTGATACACGGACTTTGTTATAACTCTTGAAAATTACTAGTTAATAAGGAACCTACACAAGATTCATGACATGTACATACAATTAAGGAGATTCAAATCTAGAAATGGAGGCCGTTTAATTGGACTTTCCTACCACATCACGAGAAATTTCCTTTAAATACGACCAGATCTACTAGAAAGATGGAACATCGTTGCATATAAACTAGATGGACTATCATTAATTAAGGCAAAATATTCTAAGCATAGCGGTAAAATAACCGGTCCCATGAGTTAATTACGCAGAATTTCTGGATGTTTAATCCTCAGCCAGGTGCATAAGTTTGATAAATATTTGGTAATAGATCACATACTAGAAACGTCTCAAAAAGCGTTAATTAAAGTTTGGAGATAAGATAAAAGCGTTTGTCTTAATTATTTAAACCATTGAAACCGAGAAGTATTGTATGCGTATGTGTTTCATTCAAATGAGAGATAGATAGAGTATTAGATCTGAAATTCGTTTCTCATTTGTAGAGATTTTAGTGAAATTTCATGAATAATTCTTTAATTTTATGAATAAAAATGTATATTTTCATTACATTTATTTTTTGTTATGCATCCTACATATAATACGACGAAAAACGAACAATTTGACTTATTTTGAAGAATTTGAATGATTTTAAATCACGTTTCAATAAATACACCTACAAACTGGAATACCCGATATACTTTTACCATCTTTTACAATTTTCGAATAATTTAACATATTAATATAGCGATTTAACACATTTTGATGCTATTAAGTGATCAATGATTCAACATTCAAAACAAGTATCTTCTTCCTCAATTATCTATTAGCAGTTCATTAACAAAAATTAACGAAGAAATATTTTCAGGCTTAAATTACGTATCACAATGTTCCTTCTTCATATTCCAAGATAAGAAACTATGGTACCAATTAAAAAAGTACGTACACCGATAACAAACGAATCATAAAATATTTTATATTCGTTATCACTTATATTTCAATAGATATTAACCTTCGAACACATTTGCTAACAATAAATCTTTCTTTCCTCGTGCAAACGGATGGGCCACGTGATTTTTTCTTAACGTCCCCTACAAGTACAAACACGTAGAGAAATAATTATCGTGCATTCTCTAGGAAGAAACCTCCATCAGTTTTATTAATCGCCCATATCGTCTAGAACGCTTCATGGAAGACGATATCGAAATAAAATACCGTGACCAAAGCATATCCTCGATAATTATTAATTGTTGGAAAGCCAAGCAGCTATCCATAAGGCTTCTTGCATGTATTAAAAAGTGAAAGTAATTTTTCATTATGTTCCTCTTTTCATCCTTCGCACGCGTTTTATTCGATGACACAACGATATAATTCGACATTGTACCCCAACGAAAATACAATCTCCTTTCTCGTTTTCTGCTTTTTTTCTTCATTCTCTTCTTCTCATCCATCATTTTTACAAATACATAGCTACATTGTTGCAAACACATTTCTGAAATGTAACACCTCCTCTAAAAGGAATCTCGGCCTCGTTCGCCAGACGTTTCAGGGCTGAAGATAAGTTTTCATGCGCGAGCGAGCTTAAGAGGTTTGCTTGGTAATCGACAGTGGAAACGGTTGTTGAACAATGAACGCCAGAAATCGATACAGAATATCGTGGGCGAAGAATCACGGGCCACGTCAATGGCCGTTCAGCAGAATCGCATCTCCACGGTGTATTCGTCGGCAGTTTCTTGTGGTTTTGAACAACCCTCGAGAGAATTCGAGTTAGGCGTTTACGATACTTTATTTTTGTTTTATCTGTCTGTGGTACATACAGGATGGTCCCTGCAATGAAAATTGCTTCAATAACATTATAAATTCCGTTTACAAATTACAAAGGAAATTGGTACGAATTAATACTGTACACTGCACCGTGAAACGTGTTATTTTTAAGTTTTCTTTCTTATCATCTGTTTTAGGGTATAGACTTTATAATTATCCGTGTGTTTTGTTGTTAAGCATACATTTTGGCAGTCTTAGCTATGCAAAATTGTCATTCGTGGTACAATTAAATTAGAGGAAAAAGAAGTGGATTGTTTAAAGAAAAAGTTATTCAATGATATACTTCATTCTTTTTTAAGGAATTGAATTTAGAAATTACGGAGTATATCCGCAATCTTGTCTGATGTATTTATAAATATCGGTGTTGGTCTAATTTATTGGTGGAGAAGTTTCGAACATTTTAAGCTTATCGCTGTTGTTTTCTCTTGTTTTCTAAAATTAGCGACGATTGAGATTAATTAAAATAGAACATCATATAAAAATGATTTTTAGATTAATGTACATACGATGTTAATGAAATATGTATTAGGAATAAGAGTCTGTGAAATTATTTGTTTAAATACGCAAGATATTTCATTCGCCATACATTCTTGAATATCTGCTAAAAATATGGTAAAATGTTTAACAATGAAATCACGCGGGTTAGATGATGAAACACGTATAATAATATCGAAATTATCATTTTATGAAAATTTTTAGATGAGCAGCCATCTTATTCCTTTGAGTCGTATAATTTTGTTTCAGAGACTTTTCACATCTTCATAAATGTGAAAAATATTCAAGATATTCACGAACAATGAAACATCTTGCATTTACCTAACGCTATACTTATTTGAAGCAACGACGTCTCTACCACAATGATTAAAATAAACACGAGTTTAATCAAATAACCAACGAATACGATTAAACTTTACGATGACCATTTCGGAAACGTTCAATTAACTAACTTAATTAAAAGGTAGAAAACACTACCGTTCTTTTGCAAAATAAAAACGTTTCTATAAATTCTGAAGAAACGCTAGATTACGAAAGCACGCGACAGAAACTAATGCCCGATGTAAAGGAACAGGACGAAACAGCATACAATAATCTCCATTAAACGATGTGAATATATTATATTTTCGTAAGAAATTCGCAGAAATATGCATAGCGTATTAATCGTACGACATATGGTATAACGTGTGTACATATAATGACGTTAGATTACATTGTGTACTTAAGATAAATAATCCTTACACGATATAATGAACGATTCAAAAGAGTTTTCCGTGGTACTAGATTCGAATTGCACACGTTGTGTATTACGACGCGTAACACGTGTCCGAGTCGAAACGGATTGGATCGAATCGAAACGAATTGAGTCGAATTGGAACTGATATTATTCAGAATTCATCCAAAACTCGGAACTCGAAACGACGACGAAGCGGAAGCGCGTACTCGTAGCGGAGCCCGTTTCAGAAGATCCGTTCCTTTTTGAGCCGTTTCGCCCGCTCTCTCGTTTAGTCCTCTTAGATCGATTAAATTTTCACCGTGTCCGTACCTTTCCGTTCGTAGCCTTGCTTTTCTAAAATCCTCGGATAGATTGGATCGAGCTCACTCAGAGGGAATTCATTTATTCCGAGAGAAAGGGAGCGGCCCTTCGAAAAGAAGGAAACGAAGGATGAAGAGGCTGAAGAGGAGAGAGAGAGAGAGAGAGAGAGAGAGAAATAGAGAGCGATTGACGCACGAGGTGAAAGTTTAACCAATTAATATCGATACACGATACTTTTCGCGTCTCGGTTCGCCGTCGTGCGAATCGATCGAAACTTAGCCAGATCAAGGACCACGTCCTCAGAATAGCTCGAGTAGTCAATTCGAGAGCCGCGGAGATTAGAGAGACAAAGAAAGCCGGGCTGAAACGTGCCACTCGTTCGTTTGCATGCCAAACGGGAAAGTTACCGCGAACAGGTAACCGCGAGGAATTAGATTGTTGAATAATTTGCTCCGGCTACTTTGATTTCGCTTCGCGCCAGTCGTGCTCCTCCTTCCGAGACTTTGCTGCTTTCCTGGCACCTTCCTCTTCCAGGATTTCATCCAAATCGCTCCGCCAACGCCTGATTTCTCTTTCTCCTCTTGTCCTTCTTCTTTTGCTCATCGTAATTCCTTCCCATTCGTCATACGTCTTTCCTATCCTTTCTTTAACTCCTTCCTCTTCTTACTTTCTGTCTTTTTTTTTAACGTTTTTCTTCTTTTACGTGTATGTATTTCTCGTCTTTCTGTTTTTTTTTTTTATTTTAGTTTGTCTGCTTCGTTCTTTTGGTTTTATTATTCGTTTCGCTGGCTTAACTTGAAACGCGGCTAAAACGTTTTCCGCTTCTCCTGCTCGCTTCGGATGGTATTCGCTCAGATGCTTCCTCGCCTCTTCTCCTTCTCCTTCTCCCCTGCGGTTCTACGTCCTGATTACATGATTATGCATTTGCCTCTCTCGGCCCAGGGATTGTTCTTCTTGTCGGGCGCGTGTATCAGTGGGTCAGACTTCTCGTTCTCTTCCACATACTCCCTCATCCTGGAAGCAAGCAGATCGTCTACTAGATCAAGTTTTCTTTTGATTCAGTTGTGTTCGTTCGGTTATATTTTCGACTATCGCTGAAGGTGGAATCTCTTACGAGAACGTTGAATGGTTCTAAGAATCGAAAAAACGAAATATTTATTAATGATTGAATGTACAAAATTAAAAACGAAAGAGCGTAAAATAACGAAGAAATATCAACAATTTTCAACCTCTGATAGAATGGTTTCGAATAAAACGGCAAATTATGTTAAACTAAGCTAAAACACAGTTCAATACAGAAATTCTTACGAAGAAGTAAAAAATTAAAAGGAATCGATTGGAATTAGCTGCAGACAATTGTCTATACTAAAAGGTGTTACGATATATTATATATTTAATGATGATATTTCTAACATGTCTATGATTGTCGATTTAACTACCAATTACTTGTTGATTACGTACACGTTCAGTGATCAATGGTATTCCCATATCACCATTACATAATTCTTACATTATCATTATGCAACAGTTACATTATCAATGCATATTGGTTACGACTCTACCTATTGATTGTATATCAATTTTAATAAATTTCGTTACGAATTATATCCTGAAAAATTACTAGTTTTGTAATTTCAATTTTAAAAGAAATTTCAATCAAAAGATTACATAAAAAAACATTAATTCGAATATCTCATTCGAAATATATTTGATCTAATAAGCATTTAAAATATGTTCGATATTTTCAGGAAAGAACGAAATCCAAATGAATTTCCACGTGCCTGAGGAGACACGTTGACGAGATATAATACAGGACCGTTGTAAACGTAACAAGGTTGCAAGCGATGCAAGGAAAAGTGCAGCGAGGAACGAATAGTTGGTCGTTTCGCCGAGAAGGCTCGGTGAAAGGGACTCGCGGCCAGTCTGGCCGATTTTGCGTTCAAGGAGAATTCTGTGTTCCGAAGGTTCGCGACTGCTCAATCGCGATCGACCAATTTTTCCGATTTTCTCGCTAAATACCTCTAGATAAAACAACTTCAAGAAATTCTAATTTAATTTGTGCAACTATATAACGTCGGCCTAATCAATTCCCCTTAAAATAAAAAGAATCAGAGGAACATTAAGCCTTTGCAAAAAGCTAAAAAGTATTGCAGTAGGTAGATATCTAGAAATTGCAGTCTAAAACGATCTAAACTGATTCTTATAGGTGCGTTACAAATATTGGTTTAGAAATTATTTATCGCAAATGATTTTTTAAATTTGTCTTTATTCAGAATTTATCTATCGCAACGATATCTTAGAAATTTTTCTTAACTTTCTGATAATGTCTTTTGCAATAGTTTCAGATTTCTTGATTAAAGTGAATTTATAACACTTTCTATTGCGCTCTGTTGTTTGCACTGATCTCCAGATATCCAACGTTATCTTGAATCTATCTGATCGCAAAGAATAAGTCGAAAGGATATGGCACAAATTCTTCAGCTATGTCGTTGAATAAAGCAGGTCGTCCTATGTCTAGATGCAATCGCAACTATACTTCCAGCACGATTTTTTCAAGTTGATGAGCTACAGGGGGAAGGATTTGAATTATGTATCTGGTATTGAGATACAGTGGGGATTATGTAATGGTAATGGAATTATTTTAGTTGAATAGGCAGGGCATTGTACAGGATTTATTCTGAATTATGAAAAAATTAATTCTAGTACTAGGTATCATTCTTTTAAAAAGATATCCAAAAGTATCGTACGTGTTCTAAAACACAGCAATAGTCAATAATATAATTGATTAACGGTAGTAAATAATTTTTGTACACATAGTAGTTTCTACTTTAATTTACTTTAACTCTGTGGTATGCTTATTATTATTTTTAATATTATACGTGGTGTGCTGTGTATGTTAAAACATTCAACCAAAGCTGTTAATGAAACAGTTTTAGTCGGTAGTATCAGTAAATCAGTAATAGTTATAATAATAAGAATCTCCTGTTCCAGTTAACCCGCAGCTTAGCGGAAAATGCGAGAAAATTATAAGCTTTCACTTATCGCTCTTATTAGAAACGAATGTGGGTTAATGACCTGTTACTACTTACACAAGTAACTTTTCAATGCTTGTTTTAGAAAACTGTTTTATGTTAAATTGTTATAATCGTATTATTCAAGATTATTTAAAAATTGTCCAATTATATTAAACTTTATCAATTGCTTCCTAAGATAGGTGAATGAGATGAATGAATTATTATTATTTTCTATTTATTAAGATCTAAATATCTTACCAAGCACAGCATTCTATTACACTTAAAGGACCCGTTCATTATGATAGAAAATAATTTCTACAACTTTCACAACATAGTTTCTAGACCTCCACATGCATTCAAACCCTATAATATAAACTATATTATCAACTTCGACGTATCAAGTTTGGAGACATTAAATTCTATGTAAAAGCTCGTTTAACTCTCGGGCAGCAAAGACTGGGTCAATACTGACACATATAGATATTTCATGTTTATTAGGTACTTTCTATATTGCATTTACGTATTCTGTTCTATTAAACTGTTAGGTTGAGTAATACATTCATTCACGTTTCCTTAAAAGAACGCCGAACGTTATTCGTATAAAATCTACCTAATTAAAGAGTAACTTTTTCATCCTATTTCTTTACTTTATACCTTTTATGAAAAAAATTCAAATACGTTCCTTTTCACATTCTTTAAATAATTTTTATAATATTTTTCTAAATTAGACTAGTATTAACAATTTATTTAATTTTCAGCCTCATAGCCTAGGAAATGTGAACTTGGTTTACATTGTCTTCTACTCAACACACATACCCGTACAATTATTCCCTCGTCTTCCTCATCCTTCCATAACTCCATTCATATCATTTATCCATCTAACTCTATTCAGATGACTCTATTTCGAACGCTTACTCCTTATTCTAGCCTCTGCTACTCGCTTTAGAACTATCCAAATCCCTCCATTTATCCTCTACTTCATTGCATCTACTTTTCTTTTCTCCCGCCCTCGTCCTTTTCCTTCCTCATTCCTACAATGCTGCTCCTTTCCACCATTCCACCACGCGTTACTCCTTTCTATCCTATAGAACTTTTTCCACGCTTAAATTTACTGTTTGCACACCTGTATAGTTCTCTACTAAGTGTTTTATCGTTATATATATTCCTTCTGTATATCCTATACACAGTCTGCCCTGCTCCTTCCTCCAATACCTATCTCCTTCTTCCATATTTTCACATCTTGCTCCTTACCATAAGGTTCTAGCTTCCCCTTGTACCAACCTCCATAAAGTGGGATGCTCACCACCGTATAAATACCTGTACAATATATGATACCTAGAGTTTCTTATTTTACTGTACTGCGACTGTCTTTGGTTCAGTATCTCTCAGCAAAGAAAGAAGAATAAATGCTTGTTTACAATGCATCTTGAAATAGCAAATAGCAAATAAGAATTCGAAACAATTAGAGTGTCAATTTCTTTTTGAAGTTTATTATTTTCTCCATCAATCAGAACTTCATTATATCGATAAAAGTGATGGGTGTTAAATCCATGCCATTAGTGTTTATAGTCGACTACATTGTCCACGTAAATTTCCTATAGTAAGTCACTATATGTAACTCTAATAGCGACTACGATATACGATATAAGTATTCCTACTAGATAAAGCTAATACACGATACAAAAGCAACTTTTCCTATGTACCACAAGAGCAAAGTTTCACAAGCATAATGCTTCGCGAAAGTATAAGGAATGTTTGCCATAGAAAAGTTTTACGAACACAGTCAGCTTTCTATATTGTACATTAACATTTTACTAAATAAACGTTAGTAGTGAGTACCTTGTAATTTCTACATCAATTTTCAGATTCGTTTCAAATTTCACGAATAAAATCATTCACAGTCGTATCTAGCTACAATACAAATGAAATTTGTGAAGACGTTTTATGCAATGCACATAATACAGTGGCTACGAAAAGTACTAGCACGCCACTGTGTTTATTATAGGATTTATATACTGATTAATTAAATCCAGGTATATTAAATTTCTATAAAAATTTCGTAGGACCTCATGAAAAATCATTTTATTAAAAAGACTTTTTGTATATACCGTATATACGTAAAAATTTGCTATGGTAAGCGTTCGAATAGTTTTATTAGTCGCTGTATACAATATACGCTGTATGTAGTTGGCACGGAAAATACTGTTCCTTCCAAGGAATTTCAAAGCGCGCGAAGGGAAAAAGCGCACCACGTTTGAAAGAGGAGAATGTCCGGCGTTAAGTGCAAGACGGTGAGCGAGAGATTAGCTCGATCGGTAAGAGAGGAAGAAAAAAATGGGAGGTACCTTTCACTCGGGCACTCTCCGAGTAGCAGACCGCGGAAACTTTTTGCTTTCGCGTACGATTCCCCTCGAAAACCGCAACGAGCAACGTCGTTGCTCGAATGCGGTTCCGCGTTCGTTCCGCAACGCTGTGCAACTTCCCATATGTTATCGAACACTGAACGTGTGTCTCATTAGGTGCGCGTCGCCATTACAGCCTCTAGACCTCAGAGGAATATTGAACTAATTGTGTGCGTCCACTCAAACGAACCAAGATTGATATATAAGCAAGATTATCCTTATTTATTTATTTGTCGATTTGCTTGAGATCTTTTTAATTAGAATGGCTGTCTATGTTATTGTACTAGAGCGTAACATATCCCATTGGTGACGTAATATGGTTTTTTCGATCCTTTACTGACTTTACGATCGTTAATGTAACATACATCGTAGAAGTTACACGTCAGCAGCCATTTAGGTAAAAATTTATTGTCATTAAAAAGAATCCTTGGCAAATTTTAAACATATGAAGAAATAAAGAATATTTTCTACTAGCTGCTGCTACTGGCAAGGTGAAGATATAACACAAGATTGTGGGTATTGTGCAAAAGGTGGTAGACTACGGATTTTGATATATTTATGGGAAATTTGAGGATGCAAAGGTACACAGAATACACATAATACGGATATTGCATAGAACACGCTGCGCTTAAGCTCCGTTCTTCGTAACTGTGTACATAAAGATATAAATTTGCATAAATATCTGCTAGCGGTAAATATAAAAGCAGAATGAATTTATAATACAGTCCAGTATGTATCCATTCAGTTGTAACATACACGTAAAACGTCCCTCTCTCTTTAATCAAATTTTTCCAATCTGCGGCAGCCTCCTTCAACTAACACAATATAAGAATCAGAAGATCAACAAAGATGGATCTACATATCACAGTTTCTCCTATGGTTTCCTTTGGTATCCGAAAATTACGCCTTTCTATCATATTGGAGAACATAGTTAACATGTAGAACTCCTACAATTTTGATACAATTAATTCGTTCGTATGAACCAGCTGGTATGTAAGCATGCACAATGCGAGCGTCTAAAAGTGATCAGTCCACGAATATGCGATTAACAGATACTCCACGTCCAAGGAGATCCTGTCCCAACGTGTAATATGGGAACGTCGGTGTAATTTAACCTTGACTGTCGATTACTAGCAGCATGTTGCGGCACGCCGCGCCAAGCCACACCGATTACGTCGTCATCTACACTATTCTACACGTCTCGCGTTTCTCGATTCGTCTAGGAAGCGGCTTCTATGATCACTTTGTCCGAACGATTTTTATACGACACCGCGACGATTGTTTCGTTCGAGTCGGTTCAACATGACTCGATCAATACTGCGTCGTTCGATTTGTTGTTTTAACCACCGTCTGAGTTGCTACTTTATTACAATATAATATCTCAAGTATCATGAACAACCCAGAGGTTACAATAAAAATCAGTACATGGAAAAGGCAAATAAATAGAAAAACTGTATTTTTCTTTTTTAAAGCAAATGAAAATTATATGAACAGCTTTTGTTCTTGAGTATAGAAGAAGTAAATATACGGTTCTTCTAGATGTAAGCAATCGAGAATTTTTTACATATTTACAAAGAATTCGGTAATTGTGAGAAGAGTAATTCTATGTGAGAGTAAATCAAAAATATAGAATAATTTTCGTTGATTATAGCAGGTTTTATTTTTCCAAGAAAGATCAATGTAAAAGTGTTTCATCACAAAATCTTAAAACAAATAGATTTGTTACTTTGTCTTTTAAATAATTACAGAATTGTTAATTACCTCTTTATGATAATATTGTTTTATTTCTGAAACTAATTGCATTTGTTTTGAAAACATATAAATCTTTATAATTTGGAATGGATAACTATACATGTAAGACAGTACTAATAGGTACTGATTCAGCGTCGAGATAAAGAAACACGATAGTTCGAGAAATAACTAATTAAGAAAAGTCTTAGGATCAGATGACAGTATGTAATCTATGAACGAAGGATTCTAGACGTTTGATATTAAACTATAAAGTATTAATATGTTGCAAGAATGAATTTCCAAAATGAAGAGAATTGATTAAGGATCAAATACTCATAGCAGCTGAAGGATTCTGAATTCATTACACCAGAATTACTAATATTGATTTGACCTAATATCCTAGTATAATGTAAAATAATATTAAAAATAGTATTCGTCGATAATCGCTTACCATTTTTGTGCAAATTTGGAATTCTAAGATTAATTAACGCAAGAAAATGACAAATCAACGCATGAAATAATATTCAAAATTCTTTTCTTATCTCACCTTAATTTTATACGGATAACATTTTCCATTCTAATGTTATAAATTCGTCACAATACAAATATTCTTTCCACACAAGCACTATAACTTATTTATCCAATTTACTTTCCATTTTTCATTAGATATATATTACTAACTTTCAACCTGTTGATCGTTAAATCAATTTTCCTGGCTCCTAACGACTCGACAGATACGCCCAAGTAATCTGAGAGAAGCAAGTTGACGAACAAACAAACAAAAATTATAAAATAATTAGGAGGAGCATTCATATTCTCGATAGTTTCAATGATAATGTCGATACGAAAGATTCCAAGCTTTTGTGTTTACTATTGCAAGGTTTTCTGCTGCGAAAGTCTTCATAATCGTTTTCTTGACCATTCAAGTTCTTTTGATTAATTATCAAAGTCAGCAAAATACCAACAAAATTATCCGTCTCGTCCAGCTTCTAAAGTTTTTCGAGGACTTTGGAATACGCCATACGAATTTTAAGAAGGAAACAGTTTTTACATGGAAGCAAGCATGAATTCGAATAAACGAATATGCGCAAGAATGTGAAAGAAGCTCGATAAAAAGATTCGGAGTATTTACAAGAATTTGTTATAAATGATATATAGATACTATGACATATTAAAATAATAGTAAATTTAACAAATGCGATTAAGATGATTACAATGCCATGTTAATAATTTCTTCTGATAACTATGGTAATTTTTCCTAAATAGTATGAATAATCATTATTTTCCTTTTATACTGTGAATGCCTTTTTTAAATATTGAAGACAAACGAGAAAAAGAATTGTAAGAAAGAGGATCTCGGATCAGTTACAAGGCTACTAGGAATATATGTATTGTAAAACATATTGTATATAATTAGTAGATTTTCGAATGTCTGAACTGAATTTTACAAGATCAGAAAATAAAAATGATTTGCTCCTCACAATCTTCATCATACTGTTTATGTATTAGACGATGTATGTATGTATTATGAATACCTTCGTAGTTAAAAATAACTTCGAAAGAAATGCTAAATATAACACAAAATCACTTGGGTCATTTGAATGGAACATTGTTTACTGGGTGCTGTTCTAGATTAATCTTAAATTTAAATTAAGAATAATTTCAGACATACAGTTTCCTTAAATATCGTGTCACGTCACTATACATCATATGTTTACTAAATTTGACTGTGATAGAGCCATTTGAAGTACAACTAGTCTTCCAAACTATATCATAAAATTCATATCAAATGCAAATATGAATGTGGTTTTGACTATTAAAACTTCTCCACTAATATTGTGTGCAATTTTTAGAAAATCCTCGTACGATTCACTTTTCCCAGTGTAAAATGTTTCTGTATCTTTTAGTACATTATTTATTTAAAAAGTTCGGTATGTTTGCTAAATTGTAGTCTGAAGAATGGTACGAAGATGTTACTCTGCGCGTCTTGTATAAAAATGCTGTCTAAATCCTGAACCCTTTTTAACTTCATCTAAGCAACCTATCAAAAAATAATGAATAATTTCACAGGACATTCTTCCTATGATACCCAGAAGATACAAGATGAACTATTCAGCCTAGAAAATGCGGCATAATAAGTAAACAAGGAATAAACAAATACATAAAAAAGTCGTTGAAAGGACGAAACAGTCCATCGAGCAAATTGAACGAAAAAATTCGACCTATTACTCGAACAACGATGAAACAAGAAATGAGGTGAAACAGGACAGCTACTTATACTGACCAATAAATTTTTACGATAACAAAGATAGATAGGAATCAGTGTATCAAACGAAACAAGAAGCGAAATGAAAAGGAGCAAATGAAATTTCAAGAATAATTGACGAATATAGGATGAGATAGATGGGGTTGTTGGACGCGCGGCACGAAACTTTCCGTGGACCATCCTCGTCGTATCATTGTCTACTAAATAAGGTGAAACAATAGAACCGTAAAAAGGAAGCGGAAATAAGAAAAAATTGGAGAAACAACCGACGAAGGTGGGTCGAAAAAGAGGGGTTAATGGACTTACGCGACAATACTCTTCGAAAGGGGCCACCGTTCCATATCAGCTTGGTACTTCATGTTCTCGATCTGCTTCTTCAATGCGTCCTTGTCCATGTTAGCTAGTACACTGGGATCCATGGTTATAGCCGCGCCTCCCTTTTGCCAGATAAGAACCGAATAGCGCTTGCGCCTCTACGAAAAATCAATAGAACCGACTATGTATGGGGACTCCTGTTATTGGAACACCAAACCTACGTCACACACTGGCAACAGGAAATTCGATTCTGCGAGGAAAAGTGCACGAACTTTTCCCTCGTTGCGACCTCCGCGAGATGACAATGGATCTTGTTCTGTTCCTCGTACACACGTGATATTCGAGCCGTGCGTAATACGGATCGATGCGTTATATAGTTATTTAGCCATTATTTCACTAATCGTTACCTTATAAATCGTTATACCGAAGACACTTGATACTTTGATGCCGCAGGATTCAAGGACATGATCTTGGATTTCTTGGAACTGCGTAAACAAATGGTTTGCCATAGGTTTGGATAATTGGTACTACGTCGCTTATAAAAGAGAAGATGGTTTTTTTCATACAGATTTGTGTTTTCATGTATCTTGCTCTAGGTAGAGGGATGCTATGACTACAATTGGGGGATTATAAATTATTCAATAATTACTTTTTACTGAGTATTTACAGAATGTCCCATAAAGAGTGGTACAATAAATAGCAGGGCGATATTATATCTAAAAACGAATAAAATATTTGACGCTTCGTTAGAATTATGGTTTCGATTAACTATAAGATTTCGAAGAATAAAAAATTGAAATATTAAATCTTCGCGAATAATGATCTTTCAATTACTAATACCTACAGAAACCTAAAAAAATAATAATTATTTTTTTCTCAATACTTGTTTTTCCATTCGTTGATGAGCTGTTTTTAAGTACTTTCAATCAAGAACCCTTTGACGCTTCCAACGGAAGCAACGAAGCTTGAATCTTAACGAGGAACACATGGAACAAGCACAATGCGCGTACCCATAATAAATTTCTAATGCTCTCTTCTCTTTTTACGGTTTGCGCACTTATTCTTCTCTATCGGTAATGACCATTAGACAGAGAAAAACCATAAATAAATTAAATTTGAACGTTCGAACAATAAAGTAAAAATACGGTAATAACGAGATGATAGTTTATTCTTAAATACATAGTTATTTGTTTAACATCCCTCCTCCTGAAAATATTTATTGCATTATGCAAAAATTAATTCCGACATTTCTTTACCTTCAAAAATATTTATACGAACTATAACACCGTCAGATTTGAAAAATAAACACGGAATGGAACAGTCTGTTCATGGAAAAGTCGATTCGTTGCTTTACTTACACACCGATCAAGATTATTGTATCATATATAGTAATTATCGAATTCATGGATACATTCCACATGAAATAACTACTATGGCTTCGTTCTTCGACGTTTCATAATTTGCCCTTTCAAGTTTAAATTGTCTACGTTACCTTAAGTTTTATATTATCCTAAATGTTAAAATACTCTATTTCCCTTTTCATATGCTATGTACAAAGTATCCGAAAAGGTCGGGACAAAACTTATACTATATGTTAATGAGGTCAACGAGTATTCCGTATAACGAGTCTTAAGAGTAACCTCCGGAAAATTTTTGAACACCTATAACTCTTCGATAAAACATTTACAAGTATAGGTTTATATGAAGCTTTTTGTTTTGTCCTAATCTTTTCAGGCATCCTGTATGTAACAATTACTTTTAGTAAAATAAACCATTATTTCATAGTACTTGAAAGAATTGCATCTGTAATATTCTTTTTCGAAAGAGAAACAAAATCACTAAATAAATTCATTGTTTTATTCTAAATAATGTTAGACGCAAATGTACGAACACTACAATGTACGCTTAGAGGATAATTCCATTTGTGTTTCTGTTGATTGTACGAACTGTACTGGCTATGTACTTTATTTGTCATAAAATCTTCCAAGAAATTACTTTCACAATGTCAAGCCAGAACATGCTCGCAAACAGGCTTTAAATAGTTAAAAGACATTTAAGTCCATCGTATGCATGTTCACATAACGTTGTACAAATAGAGATAACAAAATTTCCTAATTATATTTAAATGAATTTACTTGTAAGAGAAAGTAACTCAAAATATACAAAATTTATTTATTTGCGAACAAAATTAAGTTATCAGACTGCTATTAATCAAAAGTAAAGTCGCAATAATGTCACCTTTAATAGAAATTTAGCCGATCATATATGCTAGAGCTATCTCATTTTGGCACAACTTCTTGAAGTTTTAAAAATAAAACAAAGTACTACATTGATTCTAGAATTTACGATATTTCGAGTTTCAGTATCTTAATAGTTACTAAACTACGTATATCTAAAATGTTAGCTGTTACCCTAACACGTCTTTATATTTTTACGGAAAAATTATTCACAAATAATATATATGTGTATTAACAACAACCCACTCCTAAATTAGAAAGATCGAATTAAACAATATTCATGAATGGATGATTATATTTCATATTATAAAAAGTTATCATAATTAAAAATAAAGATTTCTACCGCTCAAGGCTACTCCTCCTCGCACGCCAAAAATAATCTCCATTTTAGAGATCCTATCATACGAGTTGATTTTTGTCACATCTATACTATAAATATCGGTGCGAGTGTCTCTATTGCTATTTATCTTCTTCCATATTTTAAGTTACGATAATAATCATAGTTTACATTTCATTCTGCTTTTCTATTTACTATGAAATACCCTGCATATAATTGCTAATTACTATCACATAAACAGTAACCATCGAACGCAGCAAATACCATTCTACATTTTTTATATTTACGACTTATTTTTTCATGCAGAATCAGTTTTCTACTGGCATTGTACTTATTTAGTAATCTATATTATCGCACATATTATGCATGCATATGTATGTATGTATATGAATTACGACATGTAGCAAAGAAAATTTCAAAATCGATTCTCTCCAGTAAAAAGTCTGATACAACAAACAAATTTCGCACGTGTTTCTTTATACTTCATAGAAATCTTTTATATTATAGAATTTATATCTTTTTAAACAAACCCAAACTATACATATAGAGCGTGCTCCAAAATATGGCAGTACTATCGAACAGAGATAATAAATTGAAAATAAAAAACAAAATTTTTAAAAATATCCAAGGTTTCGTTTTCGAGAAAATCAATTTTGAAAATATATCGAGTAGAGTATATAGTCTAGATAATGACTTGATGAACCATTTAGATTGATGAAACATTTTGTCTTATTCAATATTTTTGTTAGCTTACGTTGATAAGATAATAGATTGTAAAGAAAGAATGTAAACCAAGATTCATCACGTCATTACTTACGAGTTAAACGCACGTATAGTTGCTACGTTTTCAAAATCTCCAAGTCAGTCTCCTTGAAAACGAAGCTTTATATACAAAAACGTTATACTTCTTACGCTTTTTATTCTTTTTTATGGAGAATCACATCCTACTTTTCGTGGGACATCCTGTATAAATTACACAGTAATCCATTTAAAATATGTTGTATGCACCGTATCCAATTTTAAGTGCAGGAAACAAACATTCAATGTTCCTCCAACATAAACGGTCGTACAGTTTACGACTTTCCCCGGAATCGTGATTTTCATCTTTATAATACAATATTACACATTTTATCTAGTTTGACATATTATTTGATTAGCGATCAGTTATTTCCAACGAATGAAGCCTTTATCAGGCACAAAAATTACAGACGTTTGCCGTCTACGACTAATATAATGTATCAACGGAGAAAAACTTTGCAGCTCGAGAGAACAAAATCTGCTACAACCATTTGCCTCGACGTTCACTTCAGTCTCGAGAAATGTCTCTTAAAATGCAAGGCACGTATGTGTATAGCCAACCTACGCTAAAACTAAGACCAATGGTATCTGAAAAATCAGCACCGCAAAATGCAGTGGAAACTTTTCGGACACCATATTGAAATAGTTTGGCGCATCCGCACCAACGTAATTAATACAGATAGATGCAAATATAAACAAATGCCGAGCGAAAATTCGGCGAAATAATTATTATCGCCGTATCTAGATCCGTTGTTTCGAAATCGTCCGCTCGCAGAATCGAATCGGTGTTTTCTCTTGACGATATTTTCGACAGGTATTCTCGATACTGGCACTTACCCAGTAAACAGAATTTCGGTGAAGAGAAGAAGTCACGTGCCACAGGAAGTCCGTCCGATAGTCGTGGTCGAATATTAGAGAGTAGCACTCACCTTGCCGGAGGTCGGAGAAGTTCTGAGATGCGCTGACTCTTGGCAGGTTTCTCGATTCGCTTACGGAAGCCTCAACAAAACTCGCCAATCTAATTTGCTGGTAATTTACGTGCCGATATTTTCAATCATTGTTGTCATAAGAATATTCCTCGACGAATGTTCCGTCCGCTTTATAATCCGTAATGAATAAACTGACCGTGTTAACCTTCCTGCCGACCTGGATGGATCTTGATTCCGTTACAGGCCTCCTATGGTACCGATGAAAGTAAGCTTTCTGTGAAAAAGAAATAATGTTCATTGTTTCTAAAAGTACAATATATCGTTACTATATACATGGATATTCATAAGGATATAATATCGATAGTGGGAAATATTGTAATTTCTGATTAAAGTACGTTTGATGGTATAAAATAAAGCTTTGAAAAAAGAAAGAACAGAATTTAATCTATTAAAAGATTGTAAGCCGATATGAAATTATATTTTTGGTAACATTGAAGATTTAGAGGAAATTTAATTTAAATTTTGATTTCTCTTTTGAGTAAATATATATTTTAATGGATAAAACGAAAAGATAAGACGATAGTATGTATGTAATTGTCTTTGTTTACTGATGATATTAATTCAATTAGAGGGCAGTAAGTTTCGCGAAGTCCCGTTTTAAATGTAAGAAAGTTCATACCCTGGGGATCTCTAATCTGTTGCTTACATATTATATGTATATGCAGATCGTTATGTACGTAGTGGTACATAAGGATTATGATGTTTTCGTTGTTATCAGTGAATTTATTGTGGCTCTTTTTACAATGCTGCAAGAACAATAGAGAAATGGTGTAATTTAAATATTAAAAACATGTTTGTCAAACAAAATTTGTCTATAAAATTGATGGGTAAAATTTAACACGGAAATTGAAAGATCACATTTTTGAAAGATTTTCGAAAATTGATAATATCTTGTTGTACTCTTTGATTTTGTTCATAATGAAATAATTGGACAATAGTCAGTAATAGTTAATAATGAGCAACGGAGATTTAACAACTTAGAACAGTATATAACAATCTTCAAATGAGTCTACATAAAATCAGAAGAACAATATTATTTCATTTTGAACACTTTACAAAAATTAACAGCATGGACACTCATTGGTATTGCAATTAGTCCTAGTATTAACATATTTACTAGCTACTGTTAATCATTGTTGCATAGTGCAAGCTTCTTCTTATATTTGCTAACAAGATTGGCAAAATCTACTTGTAAGGTATACTAGATTAAAATGTTGGGTCATATTGTTTACTTAATTTTGTCCATTTAATGTTTCCTAATAAAAAAAAATATACAATTGGATTTGTAAGATATCAAATAATATATATGTAAAAATTTGATATTAAAAATATACACATTGATTTTAGGCAAAATTTTCATTATTAATTGAAATTGATTAATCAAAACAGGCAATACAACATCATTATACAACATTACAATTTCAATACACAATAAATTAAAGTTAGTATGAACAATGAATTAAAAATTCTAATATTATTATAATTGAATTCTCAGTTCATTGAATTTCTCAGGAATTATTTACGATATCGTATATTTTGAAGTATTTACATTTTAACAAGCAGATCACTCGAGATTTAAATGAATAAATTTGTTGACTTCTAACTAAATTTCACGGATAGACGAAAACCGATTAATACTAAAGGGAGAATTTCATTGGTGAATTACAGGGATTGATTTATTGACTGATGGTCGAGATTTATTACATAAAATTTGTATAGGTAGCTCAACATTGTAAGCAATGAAAAGAATAATCTATTTATTTCATTATTACGCTTGAACAAATGATAATAGATATGTAACTAATTTATAATTAATATTTATTATAATTAATTTAATTACATGTGGACCAAAGATTCCCTACTTGTTTAGGCACAGTATCATTTTTATCCGAAATAAAGTATGTATAATACATTTACATACATTTACAAGAATTAAAATCAATCTAACAGATATTAATTTTTTTCTAATTATGGGACCATTAAACGGGTTAAAGAAACAGCAGTTATGTATATGTTGTTGTATCGTCAAATTAGTTTAATTATTAACTTCACTTTCTGATATCTTTATTTTCTTTAGTCAAAGAATGATAATAAGATAGATACTAATATACTTACGTTTATCACAAGGGAAACTTTTAAATACCAGTTTATGATGTTTAATCACTAAAATTCAAATTTCACGATTTGATATATTACGCCATATACGTATTCTACTGAAGCGGGAAATTTAAACCCTATGAATGAATCAAATATTTTACGATATTCAATAAAATGTAATAAAAATAAATAGATACAAGGGAAAAAATTGAAATAAAAATAGAAAAGATTAATAGTAAAAATTCATATAATATATGTATTTTTCAGTATGCACACTTTTTGTTAATATTTGTAAAAAAGTCAAGCGAAAATTGTATAATAAAAAAACAACATATAGCAAATAAATGATAAATCGTATTATCAATTAATTAATAATTCCAACATTCTTTACTGGAAGAAAATTTATTTTTTTAAATAAAAATATAAAAATGTTGATGTAATAATGTAATTATGATAATCTTACCTGTAAATTAATTTTAGATAAATATATAGAAATTTGTAAGTTTATTATTAACAATGTAATTTTTTTTCTTTTTATTAATCTTCGTAAAAAAAATTATGTTTATCTTAAATTAGCAGTTGATTCTATTCGAAATATTTTAACACTCTATATATTTAGCGAAGGTACTGCTATTCATGCTTGAAACTTAAAGTTCTAAGTAAAAGCGAATATCAATAATTTATTACACCTTCATATATGCATTTAATAGTACGTATTTAGTTAAAGTAACATATTAATGATTAAAATTCAAAACTAGTTAAATTTAATAGACAATATTATACTTCCTAACCTGTATAACCTTAATTTATTTCACTTTGCGTAGGATACATTCTGAAAAGAAATAATCAAATATCTTTCAAAATGAATAAATACTTGGATCTTGCAAAAACAGGTACCAGTTATGCCAAACATATGAATCGTTTAAGTAATCGAATATTTGGTGAAGTAACAAGAACGACTAATAAGAAATCGATGAAAGTAGTGACATTATTTAGCGAAAAACCGATAAATAAGCGACCAGAAATTGTTGATTATTATCCACGGCATGTCGAAACTGATTTATTAATGAAACATCTTAGGAGTTATGGATTATACAGAGATGAACATCAAGATTTTAAGGAAGAGTATGAACGTTTAAGAGAACTTCGTGGCAAAAAGAAATGGATTCCTCCACAATTTAGGAAGTAATGTTATTCGATTTGTTTAAATTCAGTGTATTAAATCAAACTGTATTTGCATAAAATGTATTTCATATAATACATGTGCTTACTTAAATACCAAATGTTATGTGTAAATAATAATGTAAAAATACCAAAATACAAAATGAAAAAATAGGTATAATTTTTTAGAATATACAACAATAATATTAGAATAAGAAACAGCTTCAAAATTAAGTGGTAATAACAATTCAAAATCATCTATTTCTATTTGATCCTTATTTTGTTGTACTGTAACTTTATCAAATTGTTGAATGTTGCACAATAATGATTTATTCATAGCACCATTCAAATTTCCTACAATTTGATTCTTATTTTGAGAACTTCCAATTTCTTTATATTTATAAATATTACTACTTGGTTCTTTTGCTACATCTAGATAAGACATTTTATAGTAGCCATCGGAAGAAGATGCATTTTTATTGTTAATATTATTGGAAATAGATTGATATAACTTATTCCAAAAATAAGATTTATTCATACTTTCTATAGGTACCTCTTGATACTTTATTGCTGTCCCAGTTTTATTATGTAAATGTATTTTTGTATTACCTGGCCAATAACTTATTCGTGAACCTAATTGTAAAAGATCTGAATGATTCCACAAACTATTATGTACATTAGTGTTTTCTTTAAATGTACACTGTTTTTCATTTAATTTGGTGTTATTTTCCCATTCTTCCGTGTCCTTGTTATTAAAAACTAAATCATCCATCCATGCTCTAATTGCAAAAGTTGCATTACAATTCAGTTTCAAATGCATATGTATCAAATTTTTATTTCTCTAATTTAAAATTTTATGAAAATTGTTGATAAGTTTATTTTTGAACTTATACCTGAATGCACCAACATCGATATATGTTGGAAGATCTCCACATTCTAAAGAAAAGTTTGTCCAAGATGCAATTCCAACTAGAGCTATCTCATGTTTTTGATTCTCACATACAACTGGAGAACCAGGATTACCAGCACAGGCTCTCATTTCATCCTTAAACTCAACCATTGTACAAAATACATTTGTGTAAGTTGTATTTGTTTTTATCATATATGTACACATTTTCCAGGAATTAAGAATTACTTCATAATATAGAACTGGCTTAGCTAGAACTTTTGAAGATGGTGCAACATAACTTTGCCATCCAAATATCAAACATAGTTTGTAATCATCATCATATTTGACAGGCACAGCCTTAGGTAGGATTACTTTATTATGGCACATGTCAAATGGCTTAGTAAGTTTTAAAAGAGCTATGTTATGATCTCGATCAGGAAGAACAGAATAAGCTTCATATGTGGGATATATATATGTAGCTTTTACAGGTAATGTCTGTTTAGAGTCAGTTCCATTTAGTCCAGTTGCAAATAAAGTAATGGACTGTATTAATAAAATTAAGATATGACTATATATATATCCTTTTCTTAGTGTTAGGTAGAAAAAGTATCATACATTTCTCTTGTCTTGCACACATTGCGCTGCGGTTAAAACCCAATCTGGTGAAAGAAGTACTCCACCACATGGTGCTACTGTTTGAAACTGTATCAACCAAGGAAACTGACCATCTTGAGCTCTTTTACCTTTTAATAGTATACCTTTATATTCTTTCAAATTTATAAAGATCAGAAAAAATGAAATGTAAAATGACATATTCACTAAAATGAAATAAAAAATATAATATGTATTTGAAATATATCTTATCTTTAAGTAGCTACCTTCAAGTTAATACTATAATAACTTAAATTAAATATCCATGATTTTTACTGAATGTAAAATTGTTTATTTAATTGAAAGGTAAGTATATTAACATAATAATTATGGCAATCATAGGGCACTATTTATATTATTTATAGATCAGGTATAAAAAAATGATATTAAAATTTTTAATAGAAAAAGCTGGCTTCAGAAAATATTATTACATAATATTATTCTACTTGTGTTTTCTAAGTCACTTTATCTTTTTTATATGTTGCCATTAATTTTTCTATTATGAATTAAAAGTGTTTCACTCATGATTTATAGTAATAACAATAACAATAATAATGATGATAATAATTTTTTGGAATAGTCTATAGTTCTTCTTTCACATCATTTTCTTTATTTTCAACTTTTGCAACTTGCATCTTCTTTTTCTTTTTCTTTTTAACTTCACCACTAGTATCACCTTTTTCTTTCAGACAAGAATCATTATCATCCTTTAATACTCTTTCTGAACACAAATACCTAATAGGATGAAAATCATATTATGTAATGGAATTAAACTCAATAAATAAAACCTAAATATAAAATATAACTAATAATAATAAATTAGTACCTAGTTAATGGAACTTTTCCTTGATAGTTATGATACCACTCTTCAATATCAGACTCATGATTTTCAATTAAATCTTCACATTGTGATTTTAAAGTAGTAATTTCAACAGATGGTTTATCCCATAATTCATATGGGATTCCCAGATCAACTTTGACACCTTTATGCCTATGTAAATATAATATAATTATTTCTAATGGTACTTTAAGTTCAAACTCCTTGTTTTTAAATTATAGCTTACGCAAGTCCATGAAGTGTTTTAAATGTTTGACTCATTCCCTTGGCAAATCGTGTACTATCTGTACGTTCCTTGTGAATATTATATTCCAATATACGTTCACACAGATTTTCCATACTTTCTACTAAACGTAATTCTCTAAACATAATAAAACCAATGTAAACTAGAATTTACGAACACATAGAATATTGCGTTTTTTAAAAATATATTTCATATTTACGATTTTTTGTATTCCTTTTTCCTCTTGGGTGAAACATCATCAACAGAATATCCAATTTCAAGTACATCGTGCGTTTTACCGGTTTCATCTAATTTAGCTTCTAATTCGATAGCCACAACTTTGCAAACTATAACAAAACAGTGATATGTATTGCTTTCTGTGTACAATTATAAAAATTTATCAATGTACACTGCACGTATGTATATATGTAGTTACCTTCGCATTTATTTGCATATTTAACACCTTGTTCCTCTTCCGGGCCACCAATTACAAGATACGAAAATAATAAAGGTGTCAAAAATATTTGCGTTAGAATGTACATTATAACAATTGTAAATTCACAAAACTATGGTAATCATTTAGAGGAACTGTATGATTATGGAAAGATTCGAATTATTCATTCACATCTATGGTACTTCTAGCTCACATTTACTCATATCTGTATTTCCTTTTATTAACATTATATCAAATATATCTACAAATTTTATATGACGTACATGAAAGGACCGGGAATAATGATTGAATTTATAATTATGGAAGCTTGGACATCGCAAACATTTTAAAATTATTATTCAGTAGTTTCTTAAGGGCTTTTTCACATGAGTTGGTGCCCATGGACCACTGAGCCATTCTATAAGATAACGTGCGCAAAAAATTAAAGATATTTAAGTATTAAGATGCAAAGATAGCTTTTATTAAAAAAACAAGTGGCTCAAAATGTTCATTATTTAAAATATATAAAAATATTGATTGAAGAATTTCTCTGTCTTTTTTGATGTCTCTACTCTTACAGAGATCTTTAATATCTTTGAGATTTTCTTCCTAAATCTTCGTTCATCATAAATCAAGTTTTATCCGATCAATCAACAATTTTCTTACTTTCTCTAAATATCTATTATCCAGATCTATTATCTGAAGAATGATACAAATTTTCAAATAATATTGTTTTTCAAGTTCTAACTTCCTCCTAGCTATATTAGCCGCATCGAATACTTGAACAATATATAGATATGTTTCGTGTTATGGATGTATTGAGTATTCTAAATTTTCTAATCTACATATCTATAATCATTAAACATAACGCCAACAAAGCCAAATTCAACTTATATATGTTTGACAGCAGTACCAACAGCATACACTTCTATATTACCAGATATTACATTTCGTCAGAAGAAAACAGTTTTGTTAGCAGTTAATTTCCGGCAACGAGTGTTTAATAAAATGGCGGTGAAAACAAACTAATGTTTTGTTGTATGTATAAAAAAATTTCATTGATACGGAAAATTTAATTAATTTATTTGTAATATTATATATCATACATTAATAACAATAAAGAAATTGTGTCGAATATTCTCAGTATATCATAAAACAGCAAAACAGAATTTCTCATTGACTAAATTGATTTAATTTTGGAATTTTGTATATTTATAACTTATAAATTCTTAGTAACTTATTATTTATACAATATTTTCAATATTTATACGATGACTGCAAAAATATATCAACCAGATCAAGAATTAGAAACGAAGGTTAAAAAAGGTTAGGATTCTGTATACTTCTATCACCGAATATATTTAGATTATCGTTAATCTCATTTTTTAACATTTTAGCAACTGAACGTATATCTGAAAACATGCATATAGTTGCAAATGAACCATCGCTTGCATTTTATAGACTTCAGGAACATGTCAGGAAGGCATTGCCTCCTATGGTGGATAAACGAGTAGAAGTGCTTACACTTCAACAGCAACTTTTAGGCAGGTGTTATGATGTAGAGTATGCTGTAAGCGCTATTAAGACAATGCATGGTGCTGGGAAGAGTTTTGAGAACACTTTAGAATTTATCAAGAACGCTATATTTTTCAAACAACAATTAAAGTATGAAGAACAGCGTAGGCACAAGAAAGATGGAAATAGAGATTCTGTATACAAAAGACTATCTGCACACATTCCTACCTTAGATCATTTACCAGATGAAATATCTGATGTTGTAAGAGAAACTGCCAACAGGGTAGAGTCTATGATGAATCATGCCAGATATTCTACCGAGGTTCAAAAAACAAATTGAACTTCACAACTGACAATTTAATGTATTAAAATATAATATTGTCGAGAGATATAAATGTGGATATTGTAAATAATAATTGATTTTAACTATAGACGAATAAATTGTTTATAGTTAAAAGGTTATGTAAAAAAAATGTATAATGAAAGTGAAATAAATTATTGTTCTTATGTTCTGAGGAGCTTAATATTTCAATGTTTCTTTCTATATTCACAGCCTAGTTCAATGTTACTAAAGCTGTTCGAGGCTTATGAAAATATATATACAAAGACATACATAAGGAAATATAATAAATTTCACATATTACATACTTATATTTACATAGTCTCGCTCTTTTCGAAAACTTCTGACGGAAACGCTTATTGAAATGACTTTCCTCTTCGCACTATTCTATTATTCGTTGACTCTACGCGGGAAAATAATTCTGCGCACTCAGATGCGCCGTACCATTGTGACTTTCTGGCACTTTTCCATGTAGCAGCTACTACAAATCTTTCTGATTGGTCATGATTCTTGAAAATTAAATAAAGTTGAATAAATAAAAAATCAAAGGAAGTTAAATAAATAATATTTTTCTTTAACCAGCAATGGATATGTAAGAAGTATTAGAGATGCAATACAATGTATAAATTTGTTTTCCTTTTTACAAAGTATCGACTAAAAGTATCGATAATTATCGATCAATATCGAAGTATGTAATCTGGTTTGAAAGCTATTTAGAGACCGCCAAGTTCAGTAGATTCCTTACCGTTAAATACACGTGAAGAAATTATACTTGACTTTATAGAACCCTTAAAAATGTTTTTCTCGGTACTCTTTGTTTTATTTTGTGTAACATCGGATGCCTTAGTACACAGATTAAATGTTCCCAGAGTTTTATTGCCAGTATTTAATGATTTTGCTGTAAATTTTACACTTGAAGTTACTGATGGTGCTTGTTATAAATGGTAACTACTATTTCTTTTACAACCTAGTTTTATTAATTTGTTATTTATTTAATTGCAATTTTTAGTATTAAAACTTAAATCTTTTCAATTTTTCATTCATATGTTTAATATTTTATTATTTGTTCAAGAGTAATTTTTTTCATGAACTTTTCACTCTCCCTCTCTCTCTATCTCTCTCTGATCGCATTATGATTTTCGATACACCTTGTTATGGCTTTATATTTAAAATTATAAATACATTTATCAATAGGTCAACATCACGATTAGATATTATTCAACTAATTCCTATAAATGAAAATGTTGAGAGAACTTGTTCTTCTGCTATATTGATTCAAACAATAACGAGAGAGTCCAACAGAAATACTGCAATAGTATTAGCAGAAGATGTTAATAATGGGCAATTTTTAAGATGTGATGTTATAGTAGATGTGATATTTTCTTTAAATCTTGTGACAACTACCAGAGAATTATATATAGAGGAAGCACCAGAAGCATTTGAAGTTAGAGCATACGATGAACAAGGTAAAGATATTTGATAAAACCTTATATATTGCATTATATAAAAGAGAATTTATATTTGTCAATATTTAAGGTTTCCAGCATTGTATTAATAATATATATTGATCGTTTGAACATTCCTTTAAAGTTATTATTTTAAAGTTTGTGAGCTTTTAAAACATGCATAAATTTTGATTATAATATGATATGCTTTTATAGGAAATGAATTTACTACTCTTGCCGGTGTTGAATTTCTTTGGAGCATAGACAATGCTGATAAGCATATGTCAGATTCTAAAGCACCAAATGATATTTTAAGATTTATGACTTATCAAGAATCACATTATGAAACTCCACCAACAATTGCCGCATTAGATGTAATTGGTAAAAAAGGACATATCGTACTGCTAGAAGGAATAAAAACTGGCACAGCAAAGGTATCAATGTATTCTATACAGATGTAAATATTATTGCATTTTCAAGCGAAATAAAATATTTAATTATAAATAAAATATATAAAGAGAAGAAAATATTTTTCATTGCAGGTTTCTGTGAAATTAACTTATCCAGAATATAAACATGTTCCACCAATAGAAGTTGAATTAATTGTAATAGCCAATCTAATTATCATTCCATCAGACACAACAGTTATGGCATATGATAGTTTTAAATATAAAATAATGCAAGTAAGTATCACTATTGTTATGTATGACATATTTTGCATATTAATGTTGATTGAATTATTCATATATTTGTAGGCCCGTCAAGGTCGTTTGGAAGAAATAACTTTACCATCTAGCCAATACTACTTAGAAGCAGAAAATCCTAATATATTAGAAATTGATAATGATCATGATTTTGCATATGCTAGATCTCTAGGACGTACCAAAATATTCTTGCATGATAAAAATGTACGTGATGAATATCCTGTTATTTTACCATCTGCTACAGTTAATGTAAATGATGTAGCGTATGTAATGCTTGCTGTTTTACCCAATAGAAATTGGGGTTTAGTACTTGGTCATACTCACGAAATTGTTGTTGAATTATATGATAATAAAGATCATAAATTTCACATTGGAGAAGGTGTTGAAGTATCAGTGAAATTAGATGAACACTACTTTGAACCAAAGATGATAACACAAAATGGCACTTATATTGTTGGTGTGCCTATCGCATGTGGAACAATGACTGTTGAAGCTACCCTCAATGGTATAATTGATAAACATGGTAGAAAGGTGTTTATTGCTTCACGTCCTACTACAAGAGCTGAGCTTTTGATTCATACTCCAGTTAATATACAACCTAAGGTATTGGCAGTTCCATGGGATTCTAAGGCTAAATCAAGGTTGTCATTTATATTACCATTATTATGTGTAATACATCATTCTTTTTCGTAAATAATAATATTTTTATTAAATTTAATATATAAAATTTTATTTTATTATTATAGGTATGACACTGTACTAAACGCAAGTGGAGGAGATGGATCATACGTATGGTCAACCAAACATCCTTCTATAGCAACAATTTCTCAAAATGGAGGAATGAGAATTTTAACAGCAGGTGTAACAGAAATAAATGTTGCTATGACAAGAAATCAGTATAATAAAGACACAGCAAAAGTGTATGTATTACCTCCTACCAAAGTAAAAGTAATTGAATATAACATGGAAGCTGCTGTAGGAGAACAGATTTATCTTCACATTGCATTATATGGAAGATTAATTAATGGAACAGACTCCAAAGAAATTCCTTTCAATGATTGTAGAGATATTAATTTTGAGACATACATTCCAGATGGTAATTTTATACAAAACAATAGTAATGTCATAGAACCTGTAGGAATTGCATGTGCCGTTATAGCAGTAACTAGCGTGGATATCGGAACATCCGAAGTAACGGTAGTATACAACGCTAATGGTCAATATTTGACTGACAACGTTACTGTGTCGGCCTATGAACCTTTAATAGCATTACATCCAAGTAGCAAGGAAACTTTATTAACAGTGGGTTCATTGAGGAAAATAGTTTTTAAAGGTGGACCCCATCCATGGTCTAACAAGCCTCAAAGTTATTCGCGAAAAATTCAAATATCTGAGGAAAAAATTGTTGATGTAACAGAACATGTAGATTCTTCAGATGGATTACACGATATATTCGTTATTGAAGTAATGTGTCGTGCCCTTGGAGAGGTGGATGTAACATATAAAATTTCAAATGTTCCTCTACTGCCAAACTGTAAAAGTACATATGCATTTGAAACAGTAAAAGTGATTTGTGGTAAACCTAGACATATTTATCTTCAACCTGAATTTAAGGATAAGAATTGTCCTATCAGCAATCTTAATGTAGAAAGGATAATGGCACACAGTGATAAAAATTTGAAGCTCATTACAATAATAAAAGATGAAGAAGGTAGAACATTCGATAATATTACGAGTTTACGAATTGAATGGAATTTAAAACCCTCGACTGTAGGTTCTGTAGAAATGCCTTCTAGTTCTATAGAGGAAACAATCACAGATATGAATGTTATTTTACCAAAAAGTTACTATCAAAATGTCATTTTTAAAAGACATTCTGGCACTCTTATATTAACAGCTACAGTTACGGGTTATCAAAAATATATATTGAGTAAATTAAAAATAATTCCCGAATGGCCGCCATTCGCAATTGAGACTGAAAGAAAAATCTATGAAACGCCTCTTATAGAAACTTCTATAGAAGTAGTTTTAGTCAATGATACCTCTGTTGTCCCTGATAAATTAATGGTATTAAATGATCCTACTGCAAAATATTACTTGCAAGTGAATCAGGGTTCTGGATATTACGAATTTGTATTAAGTTCAGATGATATTGCAGAAGTTCGATATATAGAGTCAACAAAAGCAATTAGTCTCACTCCAAAAAAATCTGGAGTACTTCATTTATCATTGGTAGATCTTTGTTTACCTTCAAAACCAGCTGAAGTTGTGATTGAAATACAACAACTTGCCATAATAGAGATAGAAACAGTGAATAAAATCGAAAAGGGAAAGTGCATAGTAGCTGCATTGAAACTTTATGACACGAATGGCCATGCTATAAAATTGCCATCTTTGAATGCTTTAGAATTTAGAGCAGAAATTGATAATGAATACATAGAAGTTAAACAATTACCTGCTAGTGAACATGGCAATCCTCCTTATAATCAATTGTTGTATATGGTATATGGAATAGCAGAAGGTGAATCTCAATTAATTTTCGTCAATAAAGGGGCCGAAAAGGAAATACAGAGTGAATCAGCAACTATCCAAGTCTTTGTTCCTTTAAGAGTTTTTCCAAAAAATCTTACGATACTAGTAGGGACTGTTTATCAAGTACAAACAACAGGAGGTCCATCAAATGCAGAAATTGAATTCTCTACACAGGATAATGATATTCTGAAAGTTGGCTATAACGGTATATTTGAAGGAAAATCAGTTGGACAAACAAAAATTATTGTTAGAGCCATTGGTCTTAATGCTAAAGGCAATAAAGTTATTTATTCTGAGGATCATGCTGATATACATGTATTGTATCTTGAAGGAGTTAAAATTGTTGTGCCAACAAGTAGAGTAAAAGTGGGTGCAATGTTTCCACTTTGGGCATTTGGTATCCCAGAACATTTAACTCCTCTTATTATAGGTTCTATGCAATTACCACTAACTTTTATGTGGTCATCTAGTGATTCTAATTTAATAACATTGCATAATATGTATGAAGGTACTGGAATTAACATTAGATACCAAAATGAGGTATCTTTGAGAGCCAAAGCAATTAGTCCTGGATTAGCAACTATTTATTTAAATGTTACAATGCCATCTAATATATTAGCTGGTTTTAAAAGTGATGTAACGTATACTACATTTATAAAAGTTGAAATTTTTGAGGAATTGCGTTTAATGCATTTGGGACAACCTTTGGATGCACCAGTGATACTAATGTCCCCAAATTCTGTCTTAAAATTAGAAACAAATCGTGACAAACATGGTTCAACTATTTATAAAGTATTGTCTACTGTACATGGAAATGATTCAGTGGATTTACAGGCTTTAACAGTTGCATCTAAAACCGTTACTATTGATAAAAATGGCATCATAAAAGCTGGTGAAAGTATTGGAAAAATAGTTATTTCTATTACAAATACTGAAGCCTATAATTTGAAACAATCAATAACTGTTATTGTTGAAGTAAGATTTATATTATATTATTAAGATGTGAATTTGACTTGGAGTTTAAAAAATCTATATCTTAATTATTCTATTTATAGGTCAAGCCTATTCATTATATGATGTTGTCTTTAAAATCAATTTTACGAATTCGGAGTGGAGAAGAATTAAATATGTTACCCAAAGGTATGGAATTGGATTATATTCTTGAATATTATGATAATATTGGAACAAAGTTTCATGCTGCTGAGGTTGATGCTAAAACTATATTAAATCGGATTGATCTCGCATCATTTACTAAAGGTTCCGAAAATGTAGTTACTGCAAAATTTATTGAAAATGGAGACCTTGTTGTAAAAGCATACAATGAAAGATATCCTAATGCAATGTTTGATTATGTACATATGATGATTGGTGATATAGTTTTCCCCACAAAGGTAATTTACATGTTTATTTTATGTTAAATAAGAAATTTTCATATATGAATCATATACCATTTAAATTTATAATGTATTATAGACTACGCTAACAGTGGGCGATATAGTATGCTTTTCAATGCCACTTTTATCTTCTGATGGTGATCCAGGTTATTGGCAATCTTCTGCTCCTGAAATATTAACCGTAGATCCTATTACAGGAATAGGTCGAGCAAAAAATATCGGTTATGCAGTAGTAAAACATAGTCTTGCAACTCACATGCAAGGTGAAATAGAAGTTCACATCCAACCTATTGCAAAGGTACTATATTCAGTGAATCATTTGAAATTATTAATCATTAATATTTTTTCGAAAATTGTACATGATATTGTTTTGTACATACAGGTATCAATTGTCCCACTAAGAGGTCGAAATATTACTGGAACTGAAACTTTTAGTGTTCCTGTTGTACTTAAAAGCAAAGATGAACAAGTCAAAGAAAACAATATCCTATCTAGAGGCTTAGGTGGTTGTAGAACATTTAGTTTATTTGCTTTAAATTCATTTCCCTATACCTGTAATATACAATTTGTTTCATCAACTTCATCTATCGGAATAAAAGACTTGTTTCTTGTCAAACCGCGATTTGATATTGCAACTGGTACGTTTAATTTGATGTTTTGCTGCATATAACAAAATGTACTATTATTTAACTTTACACAGAAATTGTTTATTGTAGGATTTTATTATTGTGATGTAATCCCAATGGGTTCTCCAAACATAATTTCTAGTACACTAGAAAGTCGTATTCAAATAAGTGCACAAAGTAAAGACATTGAGGCTGTGCCTTTAGAAGTTACTTATCTCCCTCCTGTCTATGTTGATGCCAAAGAAATTATTTTTATTAATACCCATTCTCAAACCATTCCAACAGCAACACTTGAAATATATGGGTTGCAATCCGTATTAAATCATCTTACTGTAAGTTTATTATTCTATGGAAGTTGAAGTAAATTTTAAAATACGATTTATTTCATTTATAACAAACTTCTATAGATTGATGTACCAGATGGAATGACTGTAAGTGCTCGACAGTATATTTCAAAATCTACAATGCAATACAAATTGCGTTTGATGCATAATCAGGAAGAAATTCAAGGTCAAAAAGTTGTTATTGTAAATGACATTACAAAGCAAAATATATCCGTGAGTAGATAAAAAAAAAAACACTTAACAAACATCGTAATTTATTGTAAATAATAATTTAATTTTGTTTCTGTAGCTTTTTGTACGTGTAACAAAATACGAAAATTTCATACCATTATCTGGAATCCACTGGGTAGATTATATGTACTTCCATCGTTATACATTCGGAACATTTGCTGTTGTTGTAATTACTTTCTTCTACAGTGAGTCTCTTAGTATTTCATATTGGTTGTAGCTTATCGTATAAATATTTTCTTACAATTTTATCTTTATATTTTGTTTTACAGTATGGAAGAATAAAATGGCAAATGTTGATTTAAACATAAAGAATAGATCAGTTTTTGGTATGTATTTTATTTTAATATAATTTCTATTCATATTTATAATAAATAACTGTTTAACCGCAATTTATCTTTTATAGCTGATAAATGTCCACCACAATTAAAAAAGATTAGTACTCCATGTCCATCTCCGTTAAATAGTACGACTATGTCAACTCCAAGGAGTCCAGTTACGCCAACAAGATTTACATTTTCTGCGTTTGATCCTGTATATGGTGATCCTCGTGGTCCTTATTCGGCAAGTAAACGAAATAGGTCCTTGAATATGACACAATAAAAATGAATAGTTTCAATTTAAAGATACGTTGTACAGTGTACTTATACTAATTAGATTTGTTTCTAAACGAACATTTCAAAATAGTGCCTTATTGTCACAACTTATCATATTTTATTTATATTTAAAAGCTAATTATTTTTTATGTTGTTTATGATCATGATATGGTTTTGTGTATTACTATTAGATGTGTGTATGTGTATAGAACAGTGTACATTTTGTAATTTACTATTAAATAACTACGTATGTAGGCCAATGTACATACTGTAATATATAATTTGAAATATATTATTATATGTATATGTAGAATTTTTTAAGTAATTTAACCCCTATTTAATGGTATTTATGTGGCGCCATCTATGAGATAAAGAAGGAACATAAGCTTTAAATGTATACGGATAAATGGCAGCACTCGTCTGTTCTTAGATAAGGAGCACATTTCTGTGCAATTTTTAAAAACAATAAAAAAAAACAATATTTTATTTCGGAAAAAGCTAATTAAATGGGTTAATTTGTAAACTTTTATGATTGGTTCTCCCAAATTAGGTTCTCAGCTTTCTTCCAATATTCCATTTAATCTACGAAATACATGAATAAAGATTTACAAATTTCATTTAATAGATCGAGATATTTGCTTGAATAATATTTCATTTCTCGCAAACTATATTCGGTACTTGGATCAAAACTGTACCTGGAAATAGTTAAAAGCATCAACTTTTAATACATACGCGTAGGATGCAAATTAATTGCGTGAAAATGTAAAATTTATTTTCTGATTTCGACATCGTCACTCAGTATCACTCCTTATCTCATCATGACGATACCTCCTTTCATATTCTATGTTCCTGTTAACATTCCTCAATTTTCAGCCAAAAATTATATTCTCGATAGATAATGATCTCAATCTGATTGCTAATTTTTATTGCTTTGATTAATTTTTGATGTGATAGCTTCTTGAAATTATTAATAAAGCATAATTTACGCACATTATACGATAATCTAATAAAACATTATTTTATTATAATGTAGGATACAATCATAATTAAATACTATTTAAACTTATTAAAAAATTATCATGATGAGCTATTTCTTTTCCACCTTCATATCATTCAAATATGAGAATGTTAGGAAAAATGTTCTTTTTTAAAATTGAATTTATTTTAGTTGATAAAAGGGTTGACCAAAATGAATTTTTCTTCTTCTATCTTAATGATATATTTTTCTTTGTTAAAGGATTTGAACAGATCTTTAGTATATACAAAAGTATTCATATACAAATAAAGCATATAAAATTAGAAAATAAAGTATGTGTAGACTGAATATTGAACTAAAATTTTATATATTCATGTATGATTCAAATTACAGTAATTATGCAAGATAACTTTCTTAGTTTAAATAATATTGCACAGTATTCTATGTTAGTGATAAAAAGAAATTGGAAATTACATGTAATGTTACTTACAGTAAAATGTTCATAATCTTTTTAATTTTCTCCTGTTATCTCCCCCATTCTTTTGTTTAAAAACTGAAAAGATTATTTTATAAAGTATTTTGTACTATACTTTTTCATATTTACTCCAAAGATATACATACATATGTATAATATTGTTCTAATCACTTTCTTATATTCCATATAAACAATATGTAACATGATCCATTAATCAGACTATTTTCTTTAAAACCATCAAAGATATCACATATCTCCAATTTTTGCACTGATTATGTTTCAAAATATATAAACATATGTTTATTTAGTTCACATTTATTTAATTTTATACATTCTAATATTTTTCTTATCTTCTATTAAAAATTTTAATGAAAAAGGATGTAATTGTATTAGATAGCACACACATACATTAATATGTAAGAAAATAGTAGAACATTTTATGGTTCTACTTTTGTAATACCAAAGGAAAGTATAAAAATGCTTTACAGAAGTGTGTTTAATATAATAAAATAGTTCTAGTTCTGGTAAATTATCTCTGGAATCATGTCCATGTGTTAGAAAGTATTTTGAAAGAAATAATACTTGATATCTTCAATGGTTTTAGAAAAAGACAGTTTGTAGTACACTTTACTTGTTCCCGTTGTAACTAAACCTTAAGAAAACTCTTTGTTTATATATGATTACTCTGTAGTTGCCTAAATGACAAGCATTTAAAACAAAATTAATGGTTCAAGATTAGAATATACATTTTCCAAAAATGAATAAAATTCTCATGCAAACATAAAATATGGTGGAAAATTGGCTATTCACTGTAGAAGATAGGAGGTAACATTTGGTATAATTGAGAAAGAGATCATTAGCATAAAAACAAATTAAAAATACAAACTGAAATTTGTTTATTATACAAGATTTAAAAAAGAAATTCATCTTTCAGAATTATTAAGTACACTAAAAACTTATCATTTCTATAAACTTATATTATACATATATGAAATCTTATATAAAACAAAAATTTAATCTGTACTTTCGAAATGTATGTTTTATTTGTAAAAAATCATCTAATTTTTAGCATTTCCATAAATTACTCCGTATTATGTGTAAAACTTTTTCATTTTGATTATCTGCTCCACAGAATAAAATTCACCAGTAGGCAGAAAATAAAACATTTTTAATATATTTTCCAAGGAATATAATGAAATCTTTGTATATATGTATATATAAAAAATAATAAAATAATTTTACTTCAAAGATTCCATTGTCTCATTAGGGAAAGCAATTAGTTATAATAAAATTTATTTATGTAAAAAGAAATGCAAATGTCATTCTGTAAAAATGTTTCTCACATGAGTTTAAAATTGAATTGAATTTTGATTTAAGCAACTAAAATACTAACATTTTTAGCAACATCTTATAATGAAACTACAGTTTTAACTATTTGTAAATTAAATCTGTAATTTTGAACACTTATTTGAACTTTGTTTAGTGATTACAATAATTTGTACCATTTTAAATCTGTAATTGGATTATTCCAACTCAATACAATTGTTTCATTTATATAGATATATTATATAGATTTCATAAATTTGTTGTGTTTGTAAAGAAATAGAAACGTTTTTGCGTTTCATGTCTAATTAAAACTGATTGTTCCATTGAAGAAAGTCATTACGATACAATATCGAGAATCTGTACAGTTTCTAATAGTGATATTTTGTAACAAGTTGTTTAAAGATAGTTACATCATATCGTCAGCATATTCTTATACTAGACATGTGCTTTGTTCTCTTCAACAATCTCATAGATGTAACACAACTAGTAAGTTCATAAACTTTTTAATTTTGTAATTAATCGACAGAAATTTTCACAGCTTTCTTATAACTTTCTATTTAAATAATTACAAAACAATATTTTGTTATGTTAGTAAAATATTGCTCACAATCAGTCAAATTTACTGACTCTTATTAGATTATTATCACAAACGTTACATTATGAAATTGTTGGATAATGATCCCTATTACCATTTTGTACAATAAGAGTACTCCTTTATCGCTTTAAACAAAACGTAAATTTATCAAGCTTTGTTTTCTGTAGAGATATTAAAAGGATTAAGAAACGTAAATCCAATGATTGTAATATTTAGTACATGATGAAATCATGTTATAACTTATGCATGTTTTATACATTATCTTAAAACAAAAATATTCTTAGAGCCTGAAACATTCGTTTCATTTATTAATTTTACATAAACTTTTGGTTTCACTTCAGTCTTATTGATAAAAATACGATACATGTAGAAAGTATACTATCGAGACAGAAACAATTTGTTTGATTAACTCTTTATTTTTGTTTTTCTTTTTTTTATCAGTGACTGCACAAGAAGTCCTCCATAACGAAGGTTTGATGTCAATATATACTTTAAAAATCTGTTTTTTGTTTTAATCACTGAAAACATGGAAGCTACAAGCATTCCATTGAAGTGAATATTGTGTTCAAGAATATGTTTCAAAGAGATTTTGCCTTTCTGTTCCTTTGTATTTTAAATATTCACAATAAACACAGCTGCTTTATATATATATATATATAAAAAAAGAAAAAGAAAAGGAATATAGAACAGAAATTACAAGAGTACTGTACTTAAATCTAGAATAGTTGGAATTAGTATTTTGTAATACATAACAGAATGTATAAATAACATAAGAGAAATATTTTACAAAGTCTTATATAAAAAACATGATTAAATCGCGACAATATAAACATTATCATGGAATACAATTTCTACATCAGGAAAATATACACATCCGTACTTACTATAAAGTAATTGTCTCGTGAAAATGAATTGTAAGCTACACAAAGCTAATGAAAGAACATAGAATAGTTCCTGACAAAAATGACTTCATCTCTAGAAAGGCAAAGTCTTATAAAACGTACGTATTACTTATATAATGCTCATCGATCGGCGGTAGCGTTTTCTAGTATTAGTTATAACAACAGGAACCGATACAGGGGCGGGAGGAGTTACGGGTGTAACAGGAGTCATCGGTGTAAGAGGAGTTAAAGGAGTTTCAGCCATTTGGGCTGAAGAGGGGGGCCTGAGCTACCAAATGTAGTTCTCGGTCTGAGGGGCTCGCATTACTCCCACACCTCCACCGAGTCTTCTGTAATTCATACAACCACATAGTTTCCATTGATTTTGTTCTGAATCATACACTTCGATTGTTTTTAAATAGGCAGTTCCATCAAATCCACCCACTGCATATAGTAAACCATTCACTACTGCTAAACCCACCTGAAAATATAATAAGTGAATGAATTCTTTTGTTAATAAGAAACGTATGATCTTTAAATTTATTTGCATCCAATATTATGAAATTTAAGTGAAGTATTTTTAGTGAAACAGGTTTTTACAAGAAATCAGGTTAATGACTGTTTTAAACAATAAATAGTAAAAGTTAAGGCAACTTACTCCGCTTCTTCTTGATGTCATAGCGACTATTGGACTCCAAGAATTTGTGTGAGGATTATACCGTTCCGCACTTGAGAGTTCCATGCAGTCATCTCGTCCTCCAACGGCATAAATTAGATTATTAAATACCGCACAGCCTAGATGCTTACGTCTTGTAGACATAGGTGATACTTGAGACCATTTGTTTTGTCTCGGATCATATCTTTCTACTGTATTTAAAGGCGACTGGCCATCAGATCCGCCGATGGCATATAAATAACCGCCTAGCACAGCAACAGCTACTCCAAGCCTTCTAGTGGTCATTGGTGATACTTTGGACCATTTATTTTCTTTAGGATCATACCTGTATATAATAAATCCTTTGTTTCATTTTGAACCCTTTTAAAATTATATTAATTTGTATATTTCATATTGATACATGAAAGTAGATAAAATGAGTAAAAGCTTACAAATAATGTTCTATCATATCATAAAGTTATCATGTCATGTTATTTCTCACTTTGTTATTGTGTTTTATAAAGTAAAGAATGGAAGAGATAGCGCTCTAACAATAAAACGTGAATAACATGCATGATAAGTAGGCAAAGTTTATTTATACTTGTGATGTATAATTAGTGAAGAGACTCTGAATGAATAAAATTTGATTTTAACTATATGGCAGTAAAATATTTATAAATAGGACAATTTACCTCTCAACATGATTTAAACATTGGACGCCATCCTGCCCACCTACCGCGTAAAGAAAACCATCCAATACCGCAACACCTACGCTAGTTCGACACGATGTGGTAGGTGCAACATCACAGGACCATTGATTCGTTTGTGGATCATATCGTTCGATGCTATTTAAATAGCTTTGTCCGTCGTGACCACCAACTGCGTACAACAAATCGTTCAGTACAGCTACTCCGACACCACATCTTCGTTTACTCATTGGCGCCACCATTTTCCAATCCGCAGTGTTAGGATCAAATCTTTCCACGCTAGCGATTGCATCGCCAGAACACCAACCTCCGACAGCGAATAGAACTTCACCGCGTCTGGTTGGTTTTCTAGGTCGTGTTCTAGGTCCTTGCATCAGCGGCCTTTCTTGAGGAAGCAGCAAGTAATTTTTCGCTTCGTCTACCAAGTCTCTGCATGCGTCATCGGACCGAACTAAAAGGTCAGAACCTACGGTTCCAACTAAAAATTTTGGGCTAAGGAGGGGTAGTCGTACATGTTGAAGAACTTGCGCCAAATGTTGCCTTCTCTCAGTGACATTATATTTGACCCAGTTCATAACTGCACTAAATACCTGTTCTTCTGTTCGAACATTTAACTCATCCGAAGAAATAATATCTACTAATTGGCCAACAGGCAATAAAAGAAATTCTTCGCTTTCCATTACCTAGTTAGGAACAAAAATGTAAACAATTATTATAAATCTAATTATTAGATACATCTTGGAGAATAAAGAATACATACTTCTTGAAAATTGTGCTGTGTAAACTTGTCCGCGATTCGTAAAAGTTCACGACAAGAATGAGTATCAGCAAACGCTCGTATACCTAGGCAATTAGACGGATCTAACTGGCGTTTGAGAAACTCGCAACATATATCTTGAATCTCTGCTAGCTGGAGAAGGCACGCTGCTGGAAGGAGAGTTTGAACGTTCGCTTCCTCGACGATGATGTGAGAAGTATAACAGAAGTCTATCAATAGTTCCATCGCCATTTCATCTATGTCACGTATCGTGACTTCAGTTTGTCGAGATTCCGCCAACTCCCCAGTAAACATCGCTCTACAAACAATACAGTTTTCACGATTTAGTCAATTTAAATTTGGAAAGTTCCAATGTTTAATTACGATTATAGTATCTTACCGGAAGTACGGACTACACGCCGATAAAATAACACGGTGAGCGAATATCTTTCTAGAGCCGACATTGAGAACAACATCGCACAATTCTCGATGACGACGAAGAACATTGAGTTCGGTGAGTGTAGCACGAGGATGCTTCTCTGAAGTGTGACTGAGGCGAGCTGGGGAAGGTGCGCGTTCTACGACCATTTCACCCATCCTCTGTGAGGATGGGGCGCCCGCGGTCGCTCTCCCCGAGGCGCCCCTAGACCCCCCTAGCTGGAGGCGCAGCGGGGGTGACGCCCAACCCCACACCGAGTCTATCTGCAACACCATTCACCAACCACCACGGCTCTCGAACGTGCCCGCACCAGGCCCTCTGATCTTCTCAAATCCCTAAAATCAAAACATTTGTTTCTTATCTGTTTGAACAATTTAACTGATCTTTAGTATCCAAATAATTTGACTTTACATAATTACATTTGATACATTGAAGAATTTTAGGAGCTATCGTGTGACTAAAATTCTATTTTCCTATGTAAACCAAAGATTGAAGAGGTGTTTGTAAATTAGTCATTATGGCTTCTCAACTACGATCATGCTACAAACAAGTTTCTTTTATAGTTATATGTAGTAACTGTTTCCATATAAATTTGACAGAATTTAGTAAACTCAAATTTTACTTTTCAATTATATAACAAGTTGAAAAAGCTTAGAACGAGTAGAAAAATTAATAGAATTGTGTGGTACTGAATAGAACTGAAAAGAAGACTCTTATATTGTAAAAAGATACATATATAGATATAAGATCAATTAATAGATTCCAAATCGATACAGATTATTTGTAGATTATGCAATGCTCATAGTAATCATAGTAATTGCATGACTGTTTGTAAATAACAACATAACCCCAGTAGTAATATAACCCCAATAGTAATAAGAAACATACATTTTTCAAAATTATAGTACGATTAACTTATCTTTAACTTAACAGCAAATTATACATACATTTAAGTTTTGTGATATATATAATAAAATCTCTTTGTTAAACTTTCTTGTTTTCTTTGTGTTAAGTACATGAGTAAACACATAGTTCTTTTATCTAATCTCTTTATTTGTCTAAACTTTGAATGAAACTATGTTACTCAATATTATAGATAAAAGATTTAGTCACCAAAATAAACGATTTTGTATACGCATAACATAAAGTTGGAAATTTTGCTTGAAATATATAAAAAATAGTCATTATATACGAAACGTGTTCTAAAAATAATCAAATCTTCAATACAATTTTAACTTTCAAAATAACATGGATAGTACTGACATAGATCTAGTACAACACATTCTAACATAAAAATATATCTTTTTAATTAATACACTGAGGCACTACTGCCATTATGAAAAATGAGATTTTCGTTGAGATTAAATTAACTGAATTTTCCTACGTTAGAAATAAATCATTGTTAATACAGTTTTACAATACAATTTACAAAGAATCGAAAATGTAGCAAAAGTATTAATTACGCGAATATATTTTTATATATTGAATAAATGATACGAGTTTTATGTGATATTTTCACCTTTTATACATTTATCTTAACGACAGATCGTGTAAAAGTGTTTTCAAGGAATTGGACATCTCGTAGGCGTGAGAAAGTGATAGTAGAAACATCGTTGACACTCACTGTATGATGGATACGAAGATTTTTGACGTACGATTAAGAAACTCGATCGAATTTCTGTATAGTTTGGGTAGTTTCCCAGCTAATAAGCGATAAACAAAAATTTGATCACCGTTCCAGCTTCGTTTTTTCACGATACTGTTAAAACAATAGCATGATGTTAGATGTCGAATCAGCGTCGCGCTTCAGAACCGATACACCAGTTAAAAATCCGATTCACCAGATTTCCGTAGACGATATCACAAGGGTACATTCATTTTGATATCTTTGCTTGTGATGCATAATGCACCAAATAGCGATTCCTTCGTTTCTGAACCGAATCCCCAGGGTTACGCTCGCGTTGTGCCAATTGTGTCACTCTACCTTTGCTTTCCGTCTAAGACCAACAGATAGAAGCACTGTATTTGTTAGAACTGTCCGAATCGCTGTAACCGTGTCTACGCTTTCTCTTTTCAACAACAGATGGCACAACTATAGTCATTTTTATTTAAACTTCTTTCCCGCGTATAGCTTTCAAGCAAAATTTAATAATAATGAAAGAAGATTTTATAAAAAAAATGTTTATTTCCTGTCGAAATATTCAACATCTTAAGAGATTAAGTTAAATTAAGAAGTTAATTAACCTATAACCTATATTCAATAAGATCGCGCAATTAAATCACTACCAGCTTCTAGTTTCGATTTTAAATTAACTTACCTGTTGAGTTACAGAAATTACAGAATCAACAGGACCAAAAGATAAAAAAAGTCGAGTCGATAATATTAATAGAGGATGTTTCAGTTATCGAAGTCATTTAAGTTAAAAAAAAAAATGATATGTCGATTGGTTCATTGAGACGAAGCAAAAGCAAAATGATCGTCACAGATTGATAAATCGAGATTTTTATTTCTGTCATGTTGAAATCGAGTATTAACAATTAATGACCACGTATAGCCATAAATCCATCTTTGTCTCGTAACGTAGTCAAACTTGGTTTCCCGAGACATGCCCTGTATGTCATTAAACATATAGTTAAGAGATTACACGGCGAACAAGGTCCACGATGTTCTTTTCGAATCTCGAAACGCGCAATCACTGTTTTCGTGTTCGCATCTGGTAAACAATGTTCGAACACCGTATCTTGGCTGCGAATCGTGAAAGCTGGCCGTGTTTCGCGGGCATCGTATCGGTTGTATCAAGCCAAGCCGCTGCTTAATAAAATAGCACGGCGATCGATGCGCTTGGAGCGAAAGCGGAAAGAGCCGGTCGCGTGTCTATGGATATTCTGCTTCCGAGAACATCGGCTCTCATTCTCTGCCGCAAGATTATTCAATCATCACGAACGGGACGAATGGGGCCGTATATACCGCCGTTACACCGTGTGGATCACCTTATTAAGATTACAAGGGCTGGTTGCCTGTGAGTCGGCTAAAATCTAGGTCAACCGTAATAAGACGTAACCGATTTTTATTGGCACCTGCCATCCGAACTCACGACGATCCGCTTAATCGTTTTATCGTATCGCGCGCCTGCTATTTCTGCAGCTTGCACACAGTCACGCTGCGTTCACGGAAGTTCTGCCTGTTTTATTGCGCCAGACGAGTTGTTCCCGTTTCAGGGAAAACCGTATTGCCAGTTTAATTATTCGAATTATTGATGAAAGGATGTATCGAACGGACTTCTGCTTGTCATTTAGTTCTCGGTTTGATACCGTTCGAATACCGCGTTACTCGTTGCGCATGTATTTCAAAAGTGAGCAACTATTCGGAAGCTTGCCAAAGAATTATTTACTAAACAATTGAATTATTAGGAAAGAAGTCGACATCAGAAGGGTAGATAAAAATATTTGAGTATTTGATAGATTGGTAATAAGTGAAATATCGTATGATAAATATATTAGTTACAATGAAAGATTCTACGTGCTCAAGGTTTACTTGCTTAACTGTGGAACAGGTGTCGCTTGAATATACGTAATTATAATTTCCATCGCGGCAGTTGCTACGTTTCTTTAAGATACTTTCGATCAGTTGATAAAAGGAGATATAAATTAAAATTTTACCGGTTTTCTGCACGTAATATATTTCTAATTATCGAATATCGTGCTTTTTACGTCGTCAATTTGTATTCCTCCTTTTTTCCAAAAAAGTTGCAATTAATTGTTTTTAACTGGAATTTTCTACATTGTTTAAACGATGTTTAAAAACTATAAGAATATACAATATAAAGTTGAGTTTTCATTAAGATCAACTTAAAGAAAAAGACGCGTTCCGAGCGAAGAAATAAGCTCCGCGCTAGATGTCTGACACAAGATACACTCGTACTACTGTGAATTCATAGTCCTTTACCGATGATTGCTACAGCCACTTTACGAACTCTTAAATTAAATTCCTCTTAACGTATTAGATACTTTATTACATTCAAGGAAATGTCTTCAAACATTCATTTAGACAAATTGTTTGATCTTTAGTATTATATTTTATCCCTAGGGTAAGTATAACAACTTCAGAAGACCCATTCTTCTGATTAGTTTATCATGCTGACAAAGTCTAGAAATAGATACAACTTGGAAAATAAAGCTTAGTAGTAATTACGCATTTCTAACTGTCTATTCCCATTCCGAATTCTTTTTATACTTTTCCAGTAAAGTTTCAAACGATCTATAGTCGATTTACGAAACACTTTACTCGTACTTATATCTATACTGTACACTGTATCGATGTTGAGCGCGTATCGACGCATTTACATAGCATTCTTTAATGAAAGTTTCAGCATTTAAACAATTTCTATCTATCGTTCGCATTCCTTACCGCAGAATACGCGTTGATAAATATAAATTCAGCCTACGTTCGATATTTCCCTTCGACTCTGTAACGAAGCTTTTATAGTCAGACTTTATACAACGTTTTCCTCGTATTTCCACCTGAAGATTATACCCGTACGGAGAAAGCAGGAAACGCGTCGTTTTTTTCGTAAAAATGGCAAGCGTTTCTTCTATGCTGGCGTTCTGGTACTTCCGCGAATCACTGTATGTTACACGATTCAAGCTGACATTCATCGTCAGTCGTACGTTTCGTCCGTAATGAAATCGCAGCAATCACTGCGCTCGGTGTGCATGAACGAATAACTAGGCTGCGCTACGATACTGTTGCTATACGCGCACACGCGAGTTTTATCGCGGTTTATCAGTCGGCGCGACCGAGTCAGGCCGGTTTTTGCATCGGCAACGATCTTTATCGGCGCGGACCGAGTAAGTCGTCAGTGTAATTTTAAATTCGCGATGCGTCGATGCGTCATTAAAGTGGTTTAAGAGGTATCGTCGGTGTTACCGCGGTTTTTCGACTTAAACGCACTGCCTGCAGGCGCGTTTAACTCCGATTACAGAAACTCGAACCGATTGCAGCTTTTCGGAACCCGACCCGGACTAATGTCCCTCCGTTCCCCGTTTTTTCCCCCTTCTTTTTCTTTCGTTTTCTTCTTCTCCCGAGACACGGATTTTAATATCGCTCCGTTAATACGTCATCTGCGTTAATGCCACTCGATTAACATTGATTTTTTCCCAGGACGTGTCTTCGGGTGACAAGCACAAAATTTATGACACAGACTGCACTGCATATACGTGTAATTGAAATATACTTACTTCACAGACTCGTAATAAAGGCGATACAATTTGGGAACCGTCCTTTTCAAGTTATCATTATTTCGCGATTCTTCAAAGTGTTTTTGTTTTTTCGTTATTTTTATTACTTGCTCGTCTTGTTGTCGAATTCAATTAACGAAATAACGTGGTATTACGTTCGGGAGCAACCCTTTGCATTTTTTTAAGAAAAAATTTCCCCGAGTTTCGTATTGTCGCTACAAATTGATTACGTATCTATCGAAATATGATGTTTAGTTTATTCAGGGAAAGCATAAACGAGAAGCAAAAGACTACTCATATCAATAAACGCTAGTCTAAATATCTTACCCAAAAAGATGAAAATAATTCTACTTAATAAAGATAATCCTTTGCTGTGCCGACAAGCAACTTTTTAGCTTCCTTAAAATTTGTTTCCAGCTAAATATAAATAGACTAGATTTCTATGCATTTAATTACAAAAATAAGCATTTAATATACAAAAATAAGCACGAAGTGCGCGAAGTAGGTAGGCTACTTGTTACAAATGTATAATATTTATTAAACGAAGCTTTCTACCTAGATTCAACTCTGTCAGTTGTTCTTCGTTTATACGGTCTATCTATTAAATAGATCAAATTGTTTCACCTAACAAAAATATGTTCCTCCGTTGTACCGCCAAGCAACGAATAATAAATATTATTCACGTTCGTTCTTTCGATTGTAACGTTGGTTCGAGCTCGTTTGTCAGGTGTAGACTCGACTTTATATAGGCGGCATCACGGACCCCGTTCAATCGATCCGGGTAGCACGTGCTCGACCATAAGCGGGCGCAAATGAGCGGGCATAAAGATAAATGTCACGCGGGAACCAAGTTGTCGTGCTCTCTCTTCCTCTCTCTTCCTCTTTCTTTCACTGTTCTCGTTCCTTTCTCCCTGTTCCGGAGCAACGAATTCGCGTTCTCTTCGTTCGCTGTCGTTGCTCCTCGAACCGAGACACGTAAATAACAAGGGACAGCTGGAGACGCAAGTACACGCGCCTGCATAAGAGCGTACTTACGCGCGCTGATACACGATCATTGAAACATTTCGAGCTCAGTTTTGAGGTTATTTGTCGAAGTTTCGTGCGTAAGGTGCCCGAAGGATTATTTATTCGGTCTGTATTTGAAAAGCGGATGAAAGCATCCAACGAACGAGAGAAAAATTCGCTGCGACATCGATGGAGACAAATGATCATACGTGTAGGTAAGTAACAGCTTATGGTAGGATTGTTTGAGCTAGCTGTGCTTCGATGTCTTAAAATTCAACCTCGAACATTGTACGGAACGTTTGTACGAAATAATCAAACTTATGTATGTCATGAGACAATATTAGTTTTTAATAAAAGAACACAAAAAGAAGGAGAAAATATGGGGTGCTTGAGGTTCAGCAGGAAGAAAACATCAAAAATGAGAAAACGACGCATCGTTTGTTTAGTTGAACAAACATCTTATCTTTCGACAAGTACACGATATATTTTAATATTTATCGCGACACTAACAGCGAGACAAAAATTGTTGGTAATCGAATTTTACGAATTACCAGGTAAATCGTTTAACTCGATTCAAATATCCTATTCATACTCAGATAATCATAATTTATTAATACGCGTCACGACGAATGCTCACGAATAAGTTTCTGTTTCTATACATTTGTTTCATAGACGTTTAATAGGCTGCGCTATAATGAACGATTGTTAGCAATTTTTTGAAACACCCTGTATACGCCTATAACAGGACGAGCCTGCGTTAAACCGGATCGAGTGAGGCGTGCGAATTATTTATTATCATACACTTGGCCCAGTTCAAGGCGCACTCGTGCTGCTGCCTGCACATCGGGGTTGTGTCGCGAATTTCTGAGTTCCTCCGTATCTCTATATCGTGTGCCGTGCGTGAGTATAAGTTTCGTACAGGCTGCATCGGCGATCGAATCGATAAAGGATGCTTTTCTGACGATGATCGAATGGGATTTGCTGTACGAAGAAATTGCATTTTCGTCGTTTGGTCGCGACATTAATCTCGTGTAAGCATAATCATACGGGATCTTATGCTTTCGTCGACTTCATTATTGTTAAGCGATCGCGTTTCCTTTAAACGTAAGTCACTACGTTCAGTTAAAGCAACGATATATCCTTCACGATTAATTATTCTTTAAATGACTATTCATTACTCCTTTCATAAAAGATGATCGATAAGATCATCGAACGGTTAACGAAAAAATTAGTCTCCGCTTGTTGCGTATTGCGCTTTGGTCGAATTTCGTGGGTAGAACTCGTGTGCAGAACTTTATAAAAATAGATAAGAATTTGATAAAGTATTTGGGAATTAGACCGAGGATGTTTATTATGAAAATATATACTTTTATGAAAAATAAACGGAGATTTGTTTCAACTATTGGATACTATAGGAAGTTCTATATTTTGGTTATTTTTCATATGTTTTTGCATTTTTCTGTATTCTGTGAATTTTTGTGGTTTTAATAGTCCTTGTAAATGCATAAATATCTATAGTTTATTTATAACGAACGATGAGCGCAAGGACAAAATATGATAGGTTACATTTTCTTCTGAATTATTTATTTTTCGCATTCATCTCGTAACATACTTCTAATCTAATTTACGAGGAATAATCTTTATCTAAAGTAGCAACACGAATTCTATCAAAGTACTTAAGAACCGTATTTTATCATTCAAAATATAATGCAAAATGACTTTAACAGTTGGGCTACGTTTTCATTTGAACGTTTCTTTCCAACTCGTTTAACCTTGCGTTGAAATCCTATTTGTGGATACGCTACAAAATTTTCCATTTATTTTTTTATGTGTTATCGATATCTTAATAATATTATCGATAAGTTACCGATACCTTATCGCTAATCTTTAGTAGCATCTTCGTAGTAGAGTTTTAAGCATCGTAGCATCGAGCCAGTAATGCCATTTCTAATGAAAGAACAGAGAACTAATGATACAGAAATTATATTAACAAATATATTAACAAGAACTGTCAACGCTAGTGATTTCAAGATACAAGTTTTACGGTAAAGTTTTATCATCGATGATCAAATATGCCTAAAATTCGTGCGAAAAGAAGTGCCATTTGGCTGCATTTTTCCATAGCATACCAAAACGATGGATTAAACGCAATCGTCAGGTGCAACAAGTGCAATCTCATAGTGCCTTATTGTAAAAACACGACGAATCTGTGGTCGCACGTCCGCACACACCACAAAGATGTTCTCGAGATAAATTCGTCTAGTTGTAAGAAAGGAGCGGGGCAAGCTCATACAATTGCATCCAGTTCATCAGAGAACAGATACAAAACGGTAATTTCGTCAGAAATCTCCGATGTGCTGCGAAGATCGTCTTCGAATTTCACAGAAGCAGGCGAGATAACTCGATCTTTGGTACAAATGATCGCAGAAGACGTGCTTCCGTTTTCAATAATCAATGGCAAAGGATTCATAAATTTCGTGAGGACGTTGAACGAGAAATACAAAATACCAAAGAGAAGTATTTTGATCTCGAAATACTTGCCAGACTCGTACGCGCGCAAATGCATGGAGATGAAGGAAAGTTTGTCGAAAGCGACGTGTGTTAACGTTGCGATTAGTTCGCAGGAAAATACGAAACGCGGTGGCCTGATTCTCGCGACAAGCGTCCATTTCTGTGTCGATAGAGTCCAACACCACAAGTTATTGAGGATCTCGTTTCAATCAACGGACGACAAGTTTCCCATATTACGCGAGCTCGATGAAATTGGTGAACTCTGGCAAATCTGTTCGAAAATAAACGTCGTCACTCACAACGACACGGATCGTATTATGACGTACGCCACGCATAACACTTGTTTTGGTCACACGTTGAACCATGTAGCACAGATTGCGATGAAAAGCACGAAACTTGTATTTGACGTGATAAATAAGTGCCGAGACGTTGTTCGCGATTTTAAAATTAACGAAGCTGTTGCGGGTTCGCAACGATTTGCTACAAACTCTTCGAAAATTTTGAACTTATGGGGGAATGCGGCCGATTGTTGGATCTCCGCGTATTTAATGCTAAACCACATGTGCGAATTAAAACCTGTTTCGTCGAAAGCTTTCGCAGAGAAGGATGCATTATCTAAATGGGAAGTAACTTTTGAGACGTCGCCAGAGATATACGAAAGACCTAACAGAGATGTGCCAACCGTGTCAGAAGTTGAATGGAATATAATTTCGGAGATAATCAAAGTTTTGGGGCCATTGCACGAAGCGACGAAAGAATTGTTCTCTGATCTTCACGTGACAATTTCGAAAATAATACCTATCGTTCATGGTATAGAGGCTGCTTTAAAAGATATGGATGATTTGTCAGCCGATGGCACGTTGTTCCGTGACAATTTGTTGAGATGTTTCTGTGCACGATTTAAGGACGTCGAAGAGTCGGTTGGCTACGCTATCGCCACGTTTTTGGATCCTAGATACAAGGATGTCGCGTTTCATTCCAAGAAATGTATCGAAAATGTGAAGAGTATATTGACGAAATCAAACGTTTCCGACGGTGAAAACGCTAATTCTGACGAATCTACGATTGATAATCCGGAAACGAACGATGAAAATGTAGAAACAAATATTTTATGGGCGGCGTTTGATAAAAGGGTTGAGGAATTGGGCGTTAAACCTGACAACTGTGTTATTAATTGTCCATCAAGGCACGAGTTGGAGAGGTAATACACAAACGTAGAAATTAAATCGTGTAGCTTTTTACGATTTAGTAGTATAATACACGTTTGTAATTTTCTTTGTTTTTCTAGATATATAAATTTGAAAATAATTAACAGAAAAGACGATCCGATCGCATGGTGGAGTACTACAGGCCACGTGATGTTTCCAAACCTTTCAAAAATTGCAGCCGATTACTTGTGCGCGCCTGCATACTCTGTATCTAACAATCCTTTATTTTCAAAACTGCAGAAAATGTTATTTGATCGAAGAGTACTATTGTCAGACGAACGTACTAACATGCTCGCTGTAGTAGGTTTGAACTGAAATAAAAAGGATAGCGATAGAAATTTGCTTTTTCTTACGATTTCTTCCTCGTATTGCTGATGGTATCATCGAAATGCTATTATCGAAAGGTCGAATGATAAGCTCGTACTTTTTGATAGCTTATCGATATTTAAGTGACAATTTGCGATATATCTATCACGTATGTGCGAAAGAGTTCTCTCATACATAATATATGATTTCTTATTCTAAAAGATGTACGTTAACATATTCGAGAGTTTAAAAGAATTTACCGCATAAATTTAGGAAATTAAAAGAGCTAATTAGAAGAGGAAATTAATAATACTCGAAAATTTGAATAAATTTAAATAATTTGTTTTATGTATGTTATGAAGTAGAATTTTTAAGTGTGTAGCCCGGGGATGAAGTTAGGACAACAGGTGAAGTATAGGATACACTTTGTTGGTCGCCGATAAATCAGCGAAGATGAGACGAGTCTAGCTGCCGGACTGTACGTTGCACCTGTTTTATTTTTCACTTTTCAAACTGCCTACCTGCTCCTATTAATCTTCCTTTTGAGAATGCCATTAAAAACGAGATGATGGATCTTGAGTAATGAAAACGGCACTCGACGTTACGAATTAATTAGCTTGTAATTGATGTACTTTGTTGATCATTCTAAATGTATAAATAAAATAAATAAGCATTGAGCGACTACAGAAAGGTACCCAACCAACCAGTAAAAGTAAACGAAAACGGTCATGTTGCAAAGATTCAACAGTAACGATATCGATGTCAGAACAATTTGGAGATGCAATTTATTCGGCTGCGGGCGGCAAATGAACGCAATTCTCTCTTTGATTCTTAAAATTCACCCGTATGGGACCACAAAACGGAAAAGTATACACGAAAGAAGACGAACTGTACAGGTGGCAATGAAAAACGGTCAGCTGCACGCTCCGAGACACCGACAACTGGCTCTCGTACAGGTATAAAATCGGCTGTACTCAAAGTTGCGCAGGAATGATCGTGCTACCCGCATATTCTCTGGTTGTCTTGCAATCCCTGCTGCTGCATATGTATACTCGCGTCGTTAACTTTAACCACAATTTCCCATCATTTCTGACGCCTCAACGCCTTGATGACAATCTTTTTTCCATCAGCTTTTTGCACTTTTTGTACAAGTCTCTGGTGTTTCCTATGTATCGTAATATTCGAGAGAGAACAACTGAGCTTTCTTAGCCCGTGAAAAAATTGTTTCTCTGTTAGTTATTAATGGGAGAATCATACTTTCTTAGGTGATCTTATGAAGAGTTAATTTATCTTAAATCGAAAATGAGTATATATTCATTTAATTACTTAATTAATAACTTTTAGCGGTTTCAAATTTTATATACCTTCTTTAAGAAACAAGTACATAATTTAGTTTGAACGTACGTACGTAAGAATGAATAATTCAGTTAGGCTGATTTCGCACATTTATCGTTGATGCGTGCATACAATATGAGCTGGACGATATTCATTGTCGAAAGTTATAAAGGCATCGGTCGAAAGTGACGTTGATGTACGGTGTTTCCGTAATGCTGAGCACCTGTATACATGCAGTTGCGTCATTATTGTAGAAAGCCTCAATTATTTTAGATAAAGAAAGAAAAATACGACTTTTAATTATCTTGATGTTTGGTTTTCCACCCGACATTCGATTTGATGAGCTTTTGCACGAGAACACGCGCATATAGAACCGTTGATATGTATTTTCTGCGACAGCTTTATAGCCAAGATATAAACCAAAAAAATATTTATCGTGATTAAACGATAAAAAAATACTGTTCTCTACACAAAAGTGGAAAGAATAGGTTCTCTTTTGCATAACGTTAAAAATCGATTGGTTTGCGTAGCTCTATCGAATTTCCGATTATATTGATCGATAAAATACAACATTTTTGTAAAGGTTTTTCTAAAATGAAGAAGGAATCTAAACGCTGATCAACGATTTTATAATCATCTGATTATCATAAAATTTATTTCCCATTCTAAAACGGGCGGAAGATTATAAACAACGAGAGAAACTATTTTAACTATTGTGATTGCTAATTAAAGATTAATAAGGATTATCAATATAGTAATAGGACAGGTTGCAGTGGAGGAAAATATGATCTGAAAAGATAGAGGGGAGTCTGAGGTAGTTCTATTGTCTAGTAGACGATTTTACTTTTGCGTCGTTAAATGTTTGTACGGAACGAAACACGCGTGTAACGATATCGATCGATTCGATTAAAAGTCACGTGGACGAGTCGATTGCGATGCAAGCAGCGCGGTAATGCGCATTTAATGACAAAAGTGAAGGGGAACATCGTCCCTGGGGAAAATTTTTGCTTTGACGGTGCCGGAGCGTCGCTTGTCCCTCGATATCCGTGTAAATCCATTTCGGGATCATCACGCGACATTGGCGTTAAAGCCGAATCGAGTTTAGTTGTTTCGCGTATTGTAATTTTATTTTTGATCTTTTCATTTTGTTTGTGCCTTGTTTATATTTTATTACAACTTGTTTTAAGTTCGAGAAACCTTGATTTTTGATGAAACGATTGTTTCTTTTGATTTTTGCAATTTTATCAATTCAAACTGGCAAGGAGAAAAGATAAAATAGTTGAATTCGATAAAATATTGTCATCAATTTGAATGAGAATATTTATCATGGTTTTTAAAAAAAAAACGACCGTTCTTAATGGGATTTGAATGATTGCACCTCTTCTCGCTAGTTTGCGTGTTACATATTTAGCTGAATTCCTTTGTATCTTGAATTATATTATTATTGTATTTTATATATGTATTTTATATTGCTATTCTGGTTCTACATACTTTCAGCAAGATGGTAATATGTACGTTAAGTACAAATATGTCTTACAATTATCAGAGTATAGATACGTATGTAGAATTCCGAGGAAAAAGCACGCACAGTTGATGGAAGCGATTTAGTGAAAACTTTAATCGTTGGCCGATTCTACGAACTCACTACGTCGCTTTCATCTACTATATAAATAAAATTAAAATAAATTTGGAAATATTCGGTTCGTTTCAATAAAAAAAAATTAATTCAAAAAATACAATGAATAATATATTATAAACGAACATTCCCAAAATTCTTTTATGAATAATCAATTTTATCTTTCGATATCCACGTACAGTGTACGTCAATACCTTAAGAAAATAAAAGATTATCTTTTTTTAGTCTGAATAAATTCATTTCTAATAATCTTAATCTCAATCTTCTATCGAGCAATAACCAAATTCAGAATCTTAATACGATAATTTCGAAATTTGTCGCATTCCATCCATTTTGAGCGTGCACGATCAGTCAGAGGGTAAAGCGTGTAGTTGCTAGTCACGTTTTTTCGATATTGGCACGTACCGTGTGTCTTCACCTGCACGACATATGGTGACGGTGCAGAACGATGATCCATGTCGATGATGCCTATATATCGAGGGATGCCAGTTGGATTGAACTGCCGGTTAATTTGGTGCTCATCCCTGCGACCCACTGGTTTTCGAGGGTCGAGAGCCGAGCTCTACTTCCGTTACTTGACCCTTCCCAAGGGGGTCACGCACCGTCGATTCCATTTTCTCTCTCCTTCTTTCTCTCTCGCAGCTTTCTCTACTTCCACTCTTCCTTTCACTTCTCCTTTCCATTCTTCCTTTCTTTTTTCCATTTTGTAACTACTTTTTCCTTTTCTTCCTATCTCATTGCGTTTCTTTACGTATCGTTTCGTATTTCCAGGATTAGGTTTGTACTCTTTTTCTTTTCTCTTCAAATTCTTTCTCTTCTATAATAATCTTCCTGCTTCGTTTACCATCTTCTATCTATCTTTCTTGTTTCTTCTCTTTATCGTGCTTCCACATTTTCCTTTATTCTTTCATTGTCATTTACGTTCCTCATCTCCTTTTACCTTCTCCTCGCTTACCTTCCTCATCTCATTTCAAGAAGATATTTTATCTTGAAAAAGATAACGTCTATATAAAGACGTAGTTTGTACATACATATATCTTTATTTTCGGCTCCACAACCCTGAAAAGGACTTTGTTCATAGTCTTTTTACGATATCGATTTACTTAATCTAATGACTATAATTTTACTTATTCTACTTGGGCTAATTTCTTCACTCTTCCTCTCTTTCTCATTATCCTTTCACCTGTCCCCCTGCATAGACTTTCTTTTTTTTTCTCTTCCTCCTTCTTTCTTTTCTCCACTTCCCTCAACCATTTTATTACCTCTTCTCTTTCTCTCCCATTCACTCTGAAGTTCCCTCTTCCCAGTTCTTTGCATTCTCTAACACTCTAACCATATGCTCCAACGTGCTCTATCCTTCATGGCAAATCTCGCACTTCCTTTCTTCCCAGTGCCCATAGCCAAAACCTATTCCATCTTTCTATATTACCACACCAAATATCTTCTTTCCAAATATCTCGCCCGTATATTTGCCCTCACATTATACTTTGCACTTCTTATCTTGTTATATTGGACTTGTATTTGCTTCTCTCCGTCCCGTTCCCTTAACTTTTCGTTTGTCTCTTAACCTTCGCTTCTAAGCTGTTCGACCCCAAATTGGCTCACTCTGTTTCTTTGTCAATACCCTTCTCGCTCGGTCTTCTCTACTTCTCTCTTCTCTCTTCTTCCTTTATTTTCTCATCGAACTTCATTGCCCTCTGTCCTACCTTAATTCTTATCCTGTCTCTCTGCGTCTCTTCCAATACCATGTAGTCCAGTGTATATCTATCCAGGCTTAATACTGACTTTATGTATCTTATCTTCATCTTTCCCACATTCCTTCTCTTTTTCCACCCCCCACATTCCCCAAACATGTACATTCTTAACTTAAAATTATTCTTAAATTTTTATTTTCTTTACATTCTTTTTCCCTTATATTCCCTCCCAAACTTCTACTTCTTTAAAATAATATCCACAGACATGTGAACCGTTTTATTGTTTCCAGTTCTTCCTCATCCCAACTTCCGCTCCCTTCCTCTTCCCTTACTGCAGGCCAATAAAAACATAATTTATTAATGACTAAATTAAATGCGCATATTTATGATTTTTTAATAAATTATTGCGTAACTATCGAGGTCAGGCATTGCATACAAATATCGATCGAGATATTTCCGATTGATATCAACGGGACTCGGGGGCAGGAAAGTGAACTATCACTCACGATGTATATTCGAGCATTTGGTCATTGTATGGACAAGACTCATTAATAAAAGAAACAGCGTTTCAGAAGTTTATGTTTTGCGACGATACGAATTGCAATGTCTCTTCTTACGGCACATGGTACCGAAAACTGGCCCGGCATACATAACTTTAAAAACGAAGCACCGAGATAGTACCACCTGCCTCTCTCGCCCATTTTAATTTGTCACCACGTTCTCGCCACCGACGACGGGAGTTGAGACTTTCTCTGTCTTCTGGCCTGGCACCATGAAATCCGAACACCGAGACTCCGCACCGAGAATTCTCTTCCTTTTTCGCCTGGAGAACCACGGAGAGGAACGCGCGTTATGCGCCAGAAAACCGGCTGTATGGGAGTGCACTTACGTCTCGCTGCTCCTTCTTCTTCCTTTGCTCATCGTGCTCGCAAAAAAGCTCATTCTCGACGACGACACTGGTTCGGCTACTACGTTTGGTTATTCGCGAGGAAATTTGGTTGAAATTGAATAGAACAGAGATCACTCCGTGTCGAATAAGCATTCAGAGACTCTTTTAGACGATTTGTAAGAACCAGTAATGAGAATTTTACCAAAAATGTACAAATTAATGATGAATTCGTAATTGTAGTGGCCTTTTGTTGAGCCACGGTACTATAAATCTAAACTACCTGTTATTGCAATAATATATTTTGCTGCACACTGTATTAGTAAGCCTCGATATTTAATGGAATCGTCCTTAACACGTATTTACGTGTTTAGGATGGCTACTCGGGCTATGTACTAATTTTCTACTAAATATTTTACAACTTTTATATTCGTGATCAGATTTTTAAGATTAGGTTTTCAGTTCTACCAATAATGAAATTTAAAATACATCGCGGTTCTCCATGGTAAGTGTCGGAATACTTTCGTGAAGCACATTACGTTTAATAGTAGAGTGACGATCATGCAGTTGAAAGTGGAAAGGATAACGTTTTTCGGATTCGAAAAATCGCAGGAGCCAGCTGACGGTTGGACGGTAGCATGGCGGATAGATCGAGCTGGATTACCGATTAACAATTAACTTAGACCCCGCAGGAGTCCGACGTCTGGCTGTGTGCCCTCTCTTGCTCGTTTCTCTCTGGCCAGCGGCCCCTTCACCGATTTCCGCTCGTCGGAAACGTCATGTGGCGCATTAATTGGATCGCCACGAAATAAAGGAAGATTCATGTTCGACGTCGTTGCTCGGAAGTCTGCGAACAGCTCTCTATTAAGATATATATTTACCCAAAACCAATGTTGTTTATAGCTAGTGTTGTACTACTCTACTAATAGTACTGTTCAATTGTATCGTATTTAGAGTATTCAATTCTACCGATTTAGACAGAGAAGAAGACCACTGAACGATACGTTTTGTATAATACACGTGTTCATACAAATTTTCTGTATTGTTCAGAAATACTGAAGCTACCACCTATTTGCAATGCAAAGATAGAATGCAAGAACATTGAAGAAGATCGTTACTGCGATTCGTAGGTTAACAAGTTATCGAGAAAGTGAGTCACACTCCCTTTAAGAGGCAGTGTGGTTCTCTGCATTCCTACGGGCGAATTAATTGCAAACCTAATTATAGCGTCTGCGAAACTCGATTACGATCTTACGATAAGGTTTTTGCCGTAAAGGAACAAAGAGTTTTGCTAATTTCTCGCCAACAATCTGTCTACGGGCGCGTGCCATGTGGCAAACAGAATTTCACACTTTGATCAGACACGCCCGATTTTCCGAGATCCTAATTGGATGAATCTACAAAGAGGAGCCCCATCAGCGTTGCTCGATTGCCTAACGGTTGTATGCGTAACATGTATGCGTATGAATTGTCTTCTCTGAAACGTTCGGACAAGACCAAGATCTTTCTCGCTTACCTGGTCGTCATTCACGAAAGCTTGCGAATTAGTAGGAAATATTATTCGAAAATATTATCGATATAAATAAATATACCGTGTCTTTCGTGTGAGCTTCCATAGTTGTTAATATATTATTTATACACCTATTGTATATATATATATATATATTTGGATATTATTACTACTTCTTTTGTTGCTACGAACAGAAAATTTTCACTGGATTTGTGTTCGCCCTTCGTTAGAGTCTATCGCTCGGGTAAAGGTTGGCTTTGCTAAACAGTTTGATAAACTGCAACTGCTTTTGCAAGAACTTGTAAATCTTCGTTTTATGTAATAGGCAGACTGCCGATGTTTATGCAGTTCCTCCTGCGTTTCATCTAATTTTTTAGAGAAATAATGGTAGACTAGAAAATATTTTTTTAAATTAATTCCTTTTCCAAGGAATATCACTGGTTATATAATTTTTAATTATCCACAGCAAAGATAACGACACGTTACGATACATATAAATTGAGATCGATGGTACACAAGCTTCTAGGTTCTTAATTAAATGGCGCAAATATTTGTCATAAAAATGAATGTGACGCGTTCTGATCAAGCTAAGTAACCCGTGAGTATCTGCTTTTTCAAAAGTTCCCATGCATATAACCCACAGCAAATACAGAGTGGCAATATAAAACGTTCTGAGATCACGTGACAGACTATATGGGGATAGATATATGGTTTTAGAACCAATATACGGGGCAGATGCTTTGTCATCAGTGATTGCATTTACGTGTGTTCTTTTACCTATCTTCTTTCTACTCATTCGTTTTATAAAACGGCAAATGCTATAAGATGTTTATATTAAACTATTTTTGCTTGCAAAATATTTTCACAATTATATAACATATGTAATAGAATTTTGTGTGTTTCTTAAACGTGTATTACTACAGAGTACTAATTATAGTACTAAACTAATCACAGTATAATTAAAGTAATAATTACTAAATAACGTTATCTGTATTTAAATCATTTCTTTAAATAATTACTTAAGAAAGCGGTACTCGAGTAATATGATTTTTAAATAATCGTATCAATCCGTTTCTTCAAAACGTCCAGTTAAATGATTGTGAAACTGAGCTTTTTATCATTCGTTGCGTTTATCGAAATATTCTTCAAGTTTTAGTACAATATAAGACTTCCAATATAATCAAAATGAAACGCTGCAAATCACATCGCGGCGTATCAATGAAACATAATCAGGGTATCGAATAAAGCCTAGGAACGCAATCAAAACGCTCTTGAGCGAAAATATATCATCGTTGAAACTTGCAACCATTCGAGCCTGTGATACGAGAAGGGTGGTAATCCTAACAAAATGCCACGCCCGATTGAGAATCAAATTTTATTTCACTGATCGGGAGCATGAAACGAGGCCGGCACGCAGAAGTACATATATAAGTTTGTTCCTCGAGGATGGCTTTTACCTTTCTTGCTCCTCTTTCATTTTTTCGTTACCTGGCCACGTGGCGACGCGTGCTAGCCTCGGGGGACAGTTGCAGTCGCCCTCGGCTGATCGTTCCCTCCGTCTGTCGCGTAGAACGCTTCGCGATAATGTAACTAGATTGCGGATGTTTATGCAGTTTCATATTTTTATAAATGCAATCGAAGAAATGGGAACTGAAAGTAGAGATTTGTTTCGCCCGCTAAATAAGTGTGAAATGAGAGAAATGTAAATGAGCACTTTGCCTCGGGTATTCTGTGTATTTCTGTGTTTCAACGTCAGGACTACCCTTCGATACGTTACGCGTAGTAACCAACTCACAATTAAAAAGAATCGCTAAAAAATTTTCAAGTGTAAAAATATACGAAACGTACGTCTCGTCTCGCACACTTCACTCAGTCTTAACTTTTCGTCAAAATGAAATTTTTGGAACGTTCCATATGGAATATCGATAAACTTTTTATCATCCTCCAGAAGTGGTTTTTAGAAATCTCGTCAGAGTACAAAAATTAGGCCAGTAGCGAGTTCAAGGTTGTATCATTGAAGAAAAGAATCATAAATTCGAAAAAGTCGTCTCAAGCATTTCGCCCTGTCCATCATTTTCTCCCCCTCGGAATAAAAGAAAATCCGGTGCTTCTCATTTTGTGAATTACTGGTTCTGTCAAAACAAGATACATTCGGAGGACGAATAATTTTCGAAACGGTACATCGCTCATTTGTACGAAACTGGCTGCGGTTATCACGTCATTGATCTGCCACACACACATATATATATATATATATACTTTATATATGAATATTCATCGAAGTGTTCACAGTAGCATGATTAATAGAAGTTGAAGTGGTTCCAGAGAAAGCCTTATTCCTTTGTTGAGAAAGCCATCTCGTCGAATTAACTTGTAAAAGAGAAACCTACCTATCTTTGCGTGACCATTTGTCCAATCGAAGGATACAGTGGGAGTTCGTTTATACGAACTCCATTCATTGCAACGAAGATTTATTCGATGTCTGATTTATCCGACTTTACTTTATTATGTGGACTGCTGTCGAGCGTTATGTGTCAATTATATATAAACTTGTACAATTTTCTTCGTATTAATGATCGAACGAACGGGCACGATGTTGGAGAGAGTTGGAAAAATCGTACCATTTTAGACACATTTTATCCTGTATTTTCTAGTACAAGAAACTATAATCTTCCTTTAATTAATATCACTCGTAAGTTAAATGATCACATGGATAGTTCGATGTAGAATTAATCAAATACGTTGAATTTCGAAATTGCTCTTTCGTAAAAGACATCGAAGAAACGTGATCTATTATTATGTTCTTAATGCGTAATTCTTCTCACTAAGTTTCTTTCGATAAATTCGCGTAAACGGTAGTCGACCGTAAAACACGTTAGAAATTTCGCGATGAAAATGTTTCTTGAGGAGAGAGCCGGTGAAGAGGGTGCGATGAAACCGAAAGGGGCATGTACGGTGCAGGGTACGTGGCACACGGCACACGGCTTACGGAAATCATGATGAAACGGTGTGATTGAGAAAACCGGTAGAACATTACATATGCGAGGTATGTCTGCATCGGAACGGCTGTAGGTAGACCGATGCAACAGAGAGAGAGCATATGGTGTCCCCACGAAGTCTGAGCGTGTACCGGGTACCGTCTTCGGCGTGCAGCGAAACGGTGCAACAGATGGTGCGGGAGCCGCATGGCTCGTGCTCTGCTCCTCCTTCTTCTTCGTCCTTCTCCCTCGTCCTCCCATCCTACCTCATCCTTACATTTACTTTCTTCTTCTGCATTATGCACGAAGCGAACTCTTTGCAATTTGCTCTCTCTCTTACTTCTTCTGCTTCTTTCTCTTGTCCTGTATTTCGCGTACTCTTTTCTTCCTTTGCTTCTTATACGTCCTCCGCTATCTCTTACGTCTCTCAGCCTCTTATTTTTCTTCTGTCTCGCTCGTTCTGCTTTTGCTTCTTGTTCCCCGTGTTTCACTTCCTCCCGACTTGCTCTGATTCTTCGTTACATCGCTTTCCTCTTTCGTATTCGCGTTACTTTATTTCTTTCCATCTCCCTCTCTTGTTTTGCTCCCTTCGTTCCGCTCGATTTACTGTCCCTTTCTTTTAGTTCGAACTTGGCCTCGACGTTTTCGATCTCTCTGTCTCCTTAGGGTTTGGCTTCATGTCACTGTTCCAGGTTGCGCATCCTCGTCAGTGTTTCTTTATTCGTTCATTTCTATTTATTCTCTCCATTCTCTGTTCAGCTTTGTAAGAATCGTTTAGTTTATCTAGTTTTATAGAAAAATTGAAGAAAATGTCTACTTGGACGAGAATACACAGCTTGGTACAAAATATGAAGGAAATATCGAAGCGGGCGAATATAGCGACACCGAAAGCAGAATTTTTTAACAGATCGGTAGGCGAAATTTTAAGTTAATTGCAAGGGGGAAATTTTAATAAGTCTACCACTACAAAGTAGAAATTTAATTCGTTATTGAATTTAAGTACGATTATTTAAAAGAAGAAAAAGAAGAGATAAGAGAAACTTGATTTATTTAATGGACACTTAATAAGGTAATATGAATATACTGCGAAAATTATAAGAAAGTTGGTTTTATGTAATTCCGATAAAACGATCGATCTTTAACAGCGATCGATATCTCACACAGACAACTAGATATGTTCGCGTTATATATTGTCCGGTTATAATAAAGAGGTAAAACGATACCTTGTAGCATTAAATTCGTTCGCGAGGTAATAAAAATTTATCTTGTAGCAGGTGGTCTAGAACATTTTCACAATGCCGTGTATACGTATAGACGCAGGTTATTTCGAAGTCGTTTGTCTCAATCCTTGCAGGCACGCTTTCACCAAGATCGAATTTCTTATCTTTTTTAAGTGACCCCATCGAAAAAATTAAACGATCTCGTCATTTTTCATATGGCTATTTTCACAATTATTCTACCCTACGGCCTTTTAAATATAATAATAGCGTGTTTGCCAAAGAGACACCACTTACCACGTGTAATAAGTATTTTTTTAACGATAGTTATGTGATAATTTTCAGTAACTAGATAAACATCGATTCGATTAATTCGCTTAAACGCAGCTGCGAACTGTGCTCCAATTTTTATGTTCCAACGTCATTCTTCTTTCCAACAAGCAGCAAAGATTTGTTATGTTTCGGGAAAAACTGTACTCTAAGGTTTCCTCTTTACACCTTGCTGCTCTTTTTAATGCTTTTTCCTTGATTTCTTTTAGCTTGCATTCTTCCATCGGTATATATTTGGCGTTGTCATATCTAAACCTAAGATCCATTTCACGTATCTCCTTTGTATCCTATCCAGTCTTTCTTTTCCATGTTCCAGCCCCATACCTCTGCTCCAGGGAAAAACTGTATGATTACGACGAAAAACCAACGATTCTTTTGTACTTTTCTTAAATTTAAGAAACTTTCTCGAGCTTTACATTCTCTATCTTTTTGAAACTGTCGATGGACACAGTACGTTCGTTAGATCATTTCTCAGGGTATTCAAGTAAATAAGATATTCAAACGATTAACTATTCAACCCTACTTTATCGCAAACACGAGAACATGCTTAGCGGCTATTCGAATAAGCGTTTAGGCTCCATTAGCTCTTGCATTCGTAACACCCATTCGTTTTGAATAATCAGCTTCAAAAACGGATATCGAAGGAAGACTACAAGTCTGTTAACAACGGAAGAATACAGGTGTATAGCTGAGGGAGAAGGAATTGGGGCTGCCTTTTGTTGCACGTGCGTGAGAAAAGTCACCCTCGACTTTCTAAAACTCGCTAAGAAATTTAAAAATAACTTGGGTTGACACTTGTTGCGTCTAGGTATGCGGGAACTCCTAAATTATTTTCAGTTTAATTTTTGCTGCGACACAACACGTGCATTCCGCGGTGTAGTACACGGTTTCTTTTTACCATTTGTCGGTTGCTTCCAAACGATCGTGTTTAGCACGTGTCTTCCGTTTGAGCTGCTACTACTCAGCGTAGAGTAGATCTTACAATAGAATTGTTCAATGTTATAATATATTGGGTTAGCAACTAAATGATTGCGTATATTGTCATTAGGTGGTAATGACAAAGTCCGCAATCACTTAATTGCCAACCCAATATTAGTCGCGATAGAATTCAGCGTAGAAAAGAACATTGAAACGAGAGGAAATCATTATGCGATAATGTAGACGTCTCGTCGGAATATCGTTGCGTGAGATTACGCGTTATTTGATCATTACGATATGTTAAGAAATTAACGGATCGACAATTTATAGTAATTCTGAATCAATTAAATACTTATATAATAATCCATCGGTACTTTAAATTAAACCAGCACGCAGTATTTCCACGATATGAAATTCCAGTTGTTTTTAATACTTATAGGGGTAATAATAAAGTTCCGTCGTGCCCATCGTGGCTATAGCCACGGTATAGCTATGGCCGGTTCACACGGTCGATCAGTTCGATGTCGCACGGTTCGAGCAAAGTATAGCGAGATAGTATAGGAGCACACCTGCGAAACGTATACTTGCATCTAATTAAATAGATGGTTGTCTGAGCGTATTTTTTATGGGCTCTCGGTACTCGACAGAACGCTATGCATATTCAGGTTGTCCAATGAAGCAGACGATGGTACAGATAATACCTCGTGGATTCCATTTCCGTTTTACATGACCCACGTTTCCTTCCTTGCTGTCGTTCGATGTTGTCTCTGCATACGATAGGTACAGCTCGCGATCAACTCGATTTTAACAGAAGTAAATTGCGCCGGTCTCAAGGATACGAGCTTTGTTTAACCGCTTCATAATTTTTAATCGCTACACTCGATCGAAATATATGGAAGATAACTCACGGCGTTGCCTTCGATTCGAGGCTAGATGTTGCAGGATAATATGCCATCATAAATGGTAGGGTTGTTACGTGAAAACTGTATTTTAACTGTTAAATAGTGTCGTTCGTTGATGGAGAATTTTTACAACCACGAAATGTGAAAACATAACAACGACATAAAAAAAATAAGCGTTAATGAAATTTTTAACAATTTTATATAATACGTATAACGCGTTTATAATCATTTTTCTGTATTAAATGTTCCTATAATTTCACGAACCACCGTATACGATTATTCTATAAAATCAATTCAATTAGTTGACTATGCTTGTTGCAGATGATCATAAGGTCAAGGAGCTTGAGCAAAGTAACCGTGTGCCAAAAAATAGCAAATGCAAAGTTTTGTGCGTATCAGAAACTCATTGGAGTGTGCTATCTTGGACAAATCGAGCGTCGTATAATATATGGTTCTGGTAGTGAGCAATTCGCTGTAGCTCTCGTAACGAACGTCTGCTATCGACGAGGTTTATTGGAGCGTGACGCGAAACAGGTCCCTCTGTCTCTGCTCGCGGAAACTTTGGAAATATCAACAGGTGCCTTGCCACGCGGATCGCTCTCTCGCACAGGTAATCGCGTACGCCACAATTACTCACTCTCTCGCTCCATTTCGGCGTGCGTCCGTGAAACAGCGTCCGCTTCTCCTGTGATTACGAAACGAAACGTTTCCGGGTCAGATAAGCTCCCTTTTATTCGAAGCTGTAGCGTACGGCTGATGTATAAGCAGATTCGAAAGTCCTTTTGGAAAATTTATAAGCGTTACTTTACACCTCCGGGCTAAGAGGAAAGTCTTTTTTCGAGATAAGTATTCTTGAAGCGTCACGCCGTCGCTTTTGGCGTTTGCAAAGAGTTTACATTCTATGGAGTATCGTGATGATGATCGGAGGACAATTTTATTTCTGTCGAAGTTGCAACGATGACAGTAATGCGGACAAAAAAATTTAAAATTGATAATTTCGTGTAAGAATGTCTTGAAACTTGGTAAGTTTCGTATACCATATAGTAATATTTATCATACCTGGTAACAGTAATTTACTCTGAAGTATATACGGTACATTATTTTTACTACATATAATTTTGTCTTATAAAATTAGTATTTTTACATGGTTTTTATTTATAAGTTGACATAAATATACTTTGTATATTTTTCGTTAATTTCTTCAAATATTTATCCGAACTATTTCCTGTATCCCATCAATGAGATACGATATAGTATAGTTCCATACACGATTCAACAGCGTTTATCAAACATCATGAACAATGTGCAACATGATGTTTGCAGTCTTAAACGAAAATCCATTTTCGCGATTTCGTGGCACGATCGGATCCGATCGAAATCGGATTCGCGCGACATCGACCCAGTTATTTAACCGTGTTACCGTCCAGCTGACTGGCTAACGTTTCTTCGTCTTTCGTTCCTGCTTATATCCAATTAACCATTAAACACCTCCCATTTTTCTTCGCTTGTTCCCCTTTACGCCACAACTTTATCGCTTTGCAACGATCAGCTCGAGTTTCGATTTGTTTGCACGTTCCGATGCTTATAAACTTATGGTTTCTTTTTTGTTCTGAGTTATCAATTAATCGTGCTTCATTACAATCCTGAAATCGATGTTAATTCGGTAGAAAGTCTTGGATCGCGGAAAGGTTTCGTTCCTTTCGTTTCATTTTCTTTTCTTCCTCAAAAGAATTATTGATTGGTCGTTATGAACTTCTCGACTGAAGAATACGTTACTCGTATCGCGGTTGTAAGGTGTAAACGGAGATACTTTATCATCTGATGCTTTTTCGAGTGTTTGATTAATGATTTGCAACGATATTTTCATGACAGGAATGCGGCAAACCTTGGGTCCGTAGGGATATTTTGGATGAGATATATTTCGGCGGCAAACATCGATTAATTTTCGCCGCAATGTCTGTCGATTCATCCAACGTTTACTCTACTTTCGTTGTTTCACATCAAAATTTTACTTTGCGTTCGTTTTCATTCAACGTTTAGGAAAAGCTACAGCCAACCCCCAGTAGATCAGAATTGGTTTTTCGTTACTACAATCTAGCGAAGAATTTTAGATTTTAATGGGAAATTAGATTAATATGGAGAAAAACGAAGGAGAAAAATATGCAGACGCATTATCTTGCCAGACACAATATTATCTCGTAACACAATTGTGACAATAATTTGTACATTTCTCCTAATCCTGTTACAAGACAGTACTTAATTGGCAGAAAATCTCGACATTTTCAAACGACTTTATCTACCTTTAGTTGTTCCTTTTTAGTTAATAACACCATTCTCTGTTTTATATTCATCAGAGATGTCGATGACTCGAAGAGAAGCTCAGCGTGTACCAGAGACGGTACACGCGACACAGAACCGCATTAACAGCTTAAGAAATTCCCAAATACGAGGAATATCGCACCGAACGAGAAGCCATAAAAGCATAAAGTTGAACGAAGTAAAGATTGTCGCTGTTGTTGAAGGGGGGACGCGTTGTACCAAACGGAAGGGGGGAAAAAAAAGACACGGCGTGCCACCGTAAGCCCGTAAATGGCGTACAGCTGCGAATACGCGGCGACGAGTGCGTATCGAAGAGAAAAGAAACGGGGCCCGCGAAAGAATCATCCGGATCAGATATTTCAGTTTCTCGATTGGGCTGGCTCCGCTCGTTTTTGGACTTACCTCGCCGCCGACTCGACCAAAACCGGCACGAGATGGCTACGAGAGACGGCGCTGATTCCTGGAAGCTTATGGTCTTCCATCGACGACCAATCATTGCACGGTTGCTCGTCTTAGCCAGCAATAACACGCGTAAAAGAACAGAACGTGCACTGTTACTCGTAATAACGATTTCTTTTCGCGTTAGTCGCCGTCAAACGCTCGAGTATGTATGACGAACGAGTGTTTTATTAGGTCGTTTGGAAACATTGAAAACTGCAAGGGTTTGATACCTTCGAAACTCTTGACGATGGTTGTTCCTATCGTTCTAACTTTAAAGTTAATGCTAATCTTCAATCCTGAAGTCGTTCCTATCTACAGTGGCTCGCAAAAGCTATTCCAACACCTATCGTAGCAAACTGTTACGTATACATGACGTGTATAAAATCTCGTTAACATCGCTATCATTATACTAGTCAAATTTCGAACTAATCAGAGTTTCATTTGTTACAGACATAGAAGAGAATTTTATATGAGATTATTAATAACGGATATTTGGTTGTTTAACTCGCACTTAATATTTGCGCTAAATACGTTATAGTTTCTATGGTTCTCCCTAGAGTGGATATTTGCAAAATATTTGGTACAACACGCGTATAATATAATTCATAAAAAGTATAAAAAATAATAAGCGTTGAAATGCTTTCGTATAGAGCTATGTATATGTTTCTGAATCTTGATTTTCGACTGTGATGTTAATAACGCTCGTCATTCATAAATTCTCCTACATTTAGAATATCTAACTCTCACGCTATTAAACTAATTATTTGCGTAAATACAACGCTATTGTTATACATTACGATACAACGTTAATATTTCTCACGCAGTTAAAATACGCAAATAGTTAAAGCACGTCGATTAGACGATTAAAATCAAAGAAGCTGAGATCTCGATCGGTTGCAACTTTCTTACAGACGCTTTTATACCTTTTCAAGCCGTTCCTCCGGTGGTTTTTTAAAGGAGATCGATTGTGTTGTTACGCGAGGCAGGTTTCGTTCACGATGCACGCGAGTTGGTCGCTGCGAGCTGGCGTTTTCTCTTTGATCGCGGTGTCTGCCTCGTTGTTTCAACAATTTCCAGGCATTATTCGCATAAATTGTCGGTTTAAAGCTTCGATGCGGCAATTGAAACGCAAATGCCAGCTTCGGGCTCGGTTTCTCCTTCGGTATGGCATCGATCGTGTGCCCTTTATGATGAAAACGCCGTACGAACAATGTTTCATAATGATGCCGATAATGAACAAAGGAATCGTGATGAACTCGATGCTGCTGCCTTTCCAAATCGAGACAAGGGTAATTTGTAAAGGAAGAAACGTTGCAAGATTTGTTAACGATTCTGTTATGTAATTTCATTTTCGGTTTGACTATTAACGTAAAAATAGAGCGCCAGTATTTCATTTTCCTTTCGTCTGTCGTTATCAGGCTATGGATGTCTATGAAAATTCACATTTTTCTTTCATTCTTTTCACGTTTCTAACTCAAATTCACGTTAATAACGATTTGTCTCGCTCATTGAATATTATAACGAATTATATAAATGAATATTTAAGGTGTTTTATACGTTTTTACGTATCACATATATATTCCGTACCTACACTTTTATACATTTTCCAATTTCCTACGAGATAGTTCAATCGAACAAATACTTTGATTTTAAACAATTATATATATATTACGTTACTACTTCATACAGTGTAACAATGGAATTTGAATAAGGAATGATCGCAACACTTTCTGATTGATAATTTTGATATCCCTTGTCCCCAAACGCAGACGTTAATGCGAAACGCGCATAAACGTACACGTACGTATAAACTATTTCAAGTTAATACATAATATTCGATAGTAGCCTTGGTGAAATCGTATTTTAAAGTGAAATTGTCACTTTTAATATATATTCACACGCTGTTTCACTTTTTAATATTTCCTACACGCATAATACGTTTATATAATAAATAACACGTGCTTCTCGGTTGCAGTTGACCGATATACATATATTTTGGTAATTGCCAAGACACGTATACAAAGTTTCAGATAATTGCAGCGATAATCGAGGAAATAGGAGGTGGCACGTGGACACAGAGGAACGGCCTCACCCTGTCGGCATTTATCCACCATTTCCAGATACGGGGAGTTCCTCTCTCAACAGCTGCACACGCCGCTTTGTGAAAGTGTCGACGTTTTTCATGGCATTGAGAGGAGAAATCGTAATCGGGATCAGTTACTCCTTTCTACTTTGTAACGACCTCCAGATAAGTACAAGATCAATAATTTGAGCACATTAGTCCGAGCCGTCTTATTGATCGTTCGTTGATAAGCGGGAAGAAGGGTTTACGTCAAAATGTGCGACTGCACACAGAGAACGATAATTCACGAGCCCGGAAAGATCATAGTAATTGAAGAAATTGCTTTAATTATATATTCGCACGGTCATTTAATGTACCCTTTATCTTGGTCGTGTCTTGTACCGCGAGTTTCAAAGAATCTGCTGGTAAGGAGATTCTAAGGGCTGCTGAGAATTAGAAATTATATATTAATTTGACTTTGATTAGTAGCTTTTTAATCTTCTTTTAATTCCATTTTGAGAAATGACTTCTCTTCATTTTTCTTTCTTTTTTTTGGAGAAGAACCTTTCGTTGCAGTTGTATTTTTATCAATTAACACTCTTTGATTTATCAAATTTGAAAGCTTTCCAATTATCGCGAATACGACTATTCTTATCATCTTGTACTTATTTCGAAAATTTTCCATTCTATTTTTTTCTATTATTCTAATCAAACATTTCCCTATACATTATACATATGTATAACATTTTCTTCTTTATGAGAATATTCTCCATTTGTCCGCTGAAGAAGACTACCAATATTATCGTCGATATTTATTTATTTATCAACATGATCATACGTAAGAGATCCTCTAAGCTCGAAACTAGGCGATCAACGTACATATGTATACGACATTGACGATACAATATTGAGAACCTTAATTACAGGGTGTCCTGCATCATCGAGGAACCGTTTCGGCGGTGGATTCTGCACATGAAAGCAATAAAAAAAGTTCATACGAACATATGCCCTGTTTGACCTTGTTTTCGAGTTATAACGGGTTGGAACAATTCTATCGAAAGATGCAAGTAGGTGAAGTAATTTCACGAACCTATTTACAAACAGAATCCGATATTCCACGTTGAACTTTGTATTCTAAACGCTTCCAGTCAATGACGAAATGTCTCTAATCTCGCGTTCCTAAGCAAGCAGATTATTTTGATCTCGCGACGATACACAGACACAGTTTGTCAAAGAAGAAATTCGCTATAACTCGAAAACAAGGTCAAACAGGGTATGTGTCCGTACGAAGCTTTTTTTTTTTTATTGTTTCCATCTACAGAATCCACCGTCAAAGTGATTGCTCGATGTTGCGGGACACCCTGTACTGGCAATGACATTGGTCGTCTGAACTCTCCTGTAAATTTGTACTTTCCGCGGAGTATCGATATACATGCTCAAAGTGAAAGAAAGATGTACAGTTATCGCGGATATAGTTCTCTTCCATATTAGTTTAGTGTGTCATTGGAAGGAAATTACTTAAGCATTCCCGTTTCCCATAAAGAAGATTCGAGTTTTATTGCCGACACGATATATAACTCGATTCTGCGGGAATATTTAATCGAGCAACGCTTTAGCAGCAGCCTCGTTTAAATGCAGTTTCGTTCGTTAACTCAATTATCAGCCAATCTCTCGTGACTCTCCCTGAATTTCTCGTTCAATTTCCTTTTTCGTGTTCCTGCAAACTTTTCAGATATTCTGCTCCAGTGACTTGACAATTTAAACATCCTGCAACCATCAAACATTTTTGCTCGATCAATCATCTTTTTTCTTTCGTCCTTTTTTATCCAAACATGTGCCTCTCCAACAGATATACATACGTACATACTCGCAGCAGAAGTCAAGACAAATGAACAATTTTTAAACAGAACAAGACTTTTTTTTTGTTCCAATTGATTGTTTGCAGTTGCATCAACCATTACAATAAGCTACTTTCCAGTTAAATTGTACCTTGAATGTTATAATCTTTGACTAAATATTGAAACGCATATCTTAAAATTGTCGAACCTTAAAATATTTTATCTCCAACTTTCGTTCTTCCTTCTAGGTTCACCCTGAAGAAATCTTGAATTTTTCGTTTTTTTAATTATTTAATTTATACTTTACAATTTGTCATTTGGTAAATTTAAATCTTTAAATGTCGACGAAACGTATACACTAGTGATAACGCGGCTGAAAGCCGAAGAATCGACAGATATGTCGTCTAATGGCCATGAAAGCTGATACTTAAAGTTGCAAAAGCTGGAAATAATGGATTGCCGTGCCGAAGGAACATCAAAATGAACGAAGATGGATTTCGAACGTTGAGAACGGAAAATTACAAAGGTAATCGAATTACGAAAATATTTTTACCGTTCGAGGAAGAAAAAATTACTGAAATTGCGATTCGATACGATTTACAATTCGGATACGTTTTCCACGTAATAAGAGCGGGAGAAATTTTGCCGAGTAATTTTTGAAATCTCCTGCAGGTAGCCGTTACCAGAGTCGTTTTTGGCATCGTAATAGGACCGCTGCTCTGTAATCAGACTCAGTTGATCCTACGCTTGTTATTGTCAGGTACGGATATATTTTCGTGAATATTATGCGGTCAGCTAGTTATACTTTTTACCCGAAGCGAGCCGCGGGCCTTGTGTACTTAGCCAGTTTTTTTTTCTGCCGTACGGTCAAGAAAATACCACAGAGAAGATTACCATGAAAAGTATACGTGCCAGGTTAGTTACCATTTAATTAACGCGACTTCTTTCTGATTGCCATTGCATCGCTTCCTTGTATCATTATCATCTGTGTACTTGTACCTTTACTTGAATTATTATCTGGTCATTATAATTAGCATGTCGTCTTGCGTTAATCGTACTCAGATTTGTATTATAACGTGTCGATCGACTGACACGAATATATTTGCATATATGTATAAAAGATACAGATGTTATCATAAATTTGTACATTGAGCTTCTGGTTCCGTGCATTTTCATATTTATTGGCATCGCGTCGACTGTCACATTTTTTATCGCTTTTCTTTCACTTGTATCGTAGATTTTGATTATATCGTTTAATTGGTTTTTTTGATTTACGTTATATCGAATCAATTATACACGATGAAACACGATGACCGTGACGACAAAATTGTCAATTAAAAGTTGATACGTGGTAACCAAATAGGCGTACGTAGTTAACAGAAATTATGAAACATCCGAAAATCTCTTTAAATTCAGATTGCAAGTCGGACAAGCGGAACTAGATGTTTTACCATTATTCGATGCTAGACGAAGAGCAGACAAATGATCGTCTACGGTGATCACGAATAATGTCACGATGAAATTACTACAAGCGGATAAATACGAGTAAGAAAATTCGTAGAGGGCGGAGTCTCATCCCATGAAAGCCTTCGAAGGCTAATAATATATTCAGAAAATTGCGCTCCACTAAACGATAACGAAAGTTTCGATATCTCCACCCGAGTTTCTAAAAAACGCCACATACGATTAACGATGTTCCTGTTCTCGACAATGATCATTATCAAAAAGGTTTGTGCATGCTCGCATATACATCGCCGGTATGAAAAATTTGATAAGTCTCTCCGTTGTTTATAGCTGTTTCGTTAAATAAAAGTCGAGGAAGATTCAGCGGCGTCTGGCCGTAACTGTACTTGATTACCATGGACCAGAAAATTCCACGGATAATTTCTCGAGCGTCTTTAAAGTCCCGTCCGAAAATCATCGTCGTCACGTGAATGGCAATCACCGATCGGTAATCAGCCACGCGAATGGCCACTCTCGCGGTCGAAATCCCAACTGGAGCGCGATACAAGGTGCATCATAAACGTCTGCCCCACCCACGGATATTCTCTGTCTCCAGCTTCTTCGGTCAGCGATAGTCGTTGTATACGCTCACCGCTTTTTCTCTTTCTTGTTCGTTTCCTTGCTTTCGTTATTTTCTTTTCAAATTTCAATTTTTCGTTTTATTTTGTTTTCTCTTTTACGTTCTTGTGTTCATCTTATCGTCGAATCCCTTCGATAGAGTTATCATGGTGGAACATATAGCTGAGCTTAAATAAAACTTGTCATTTTTTCTTAACGGATGAAACTCAACTTTATTTCTAATATTTTGTACTTTTCAATTACCTTGGAATTATATCCTTTATGATTTACCTTTGTCAATTTTCTAATTTTAAAAAGTAGCTGTATTCTTACCTTTTTGAGTGACGTTCTAAAAGGTGTCACAACGAATTAATTTGTCGGTGATGAAAGGTTAAATACGTAGTGGCGGATGGCCGAAATATCGAATTTCGGTCTTCAGCGTTAACTTGTATGCAAATTAGTCTGATACGAATGATAAAGATAACGTAAAATACTTTAAGTAGTACGATTTTAGTGGACTTTCTCTTATAATGTGATGTAACAGAAGATTGGTAAAATACAATTAATGCAAAATGTAAGATTTAAATCTTTTATGGCATTATAAAGTAACGAGAAGCGCCGAGACTGCAAATTGAATATAAGAAAATACAAATGACGACAAATTAAAAAAACACGTACGAGTGAGATACAGCGTGATATCAATGTAATTTCCACCAAAATGTACATTCTCTGCGATTCTCCAAACGGTACGATCTCTCAACAAAAACATTAAAAAATCTCGAATCACATGGAATTTGTAGCGATTGATTAATTAAAAGTGTATAGATGGGATATAATTTGATTTCGATGTAATTTAACATTTCCAACTTTCATTATGGAACTTTCGTATAACTTTAGTACGTTTGCCACAAGAAAGTGATACTTTCGATAAATGACAAACGTATATTACGAGGATGGAACGATAACGTATTAAAGGATAATAATTCATTTTGATAATTTTCTCCTCGGACCAAGATTGGAATTGATGCCAATGAAACAAACGCAATAATAAGAACTCGTTATAAATACGCGACTTATAATTCCAGATGAGTATCACTGATTTTAATAAAGGCTGAAATGAAAACCTACTTTAATGATTTCGAGATGTAACTTGCAATTACCGATTTATCTGATTAATTCTCATTCGTCTCATAATTCCTTCGCTAATCAATTAGCCGAATATCACAAGGACGATTAATCACAACCCAATCCTGGTACTAATTGATGTTGGCCGTTAACAATTACGAAATGCACGAGGTTGTAGGTGGTCTTTAAGGAGCGCAGAAATTCCAGATGATCACCGTATTAATAACTATCAATTTTGTGATAATTGGATTAGGGATGAATCGCGTTAATGTAATTTGCCACTTGAAAAATTCGCTGCAAATTCCACAGTAACGGTTTAATATCTCGTTTCAAAGAAACAGAAAGACAATTGTTCGTTGTAGTTCGTTGATACGAAATTAATTCACTGATGGTTTCTGAGGGTGAAAACTCTCTAATTCTATGGAACGTAGAACGTAGAATCACAAACGAAGTGAACGAGAAAGTATCTATTAAACTAGAACCTAAAATATGGAATTGAAATAACGAAGATGACGACTTTCTGATGATCTATATTTGAAGATAGATCATTTGACTTGTGGTTGATGAACATCTATGATCGATCGATATCTACCGTTTAGATAAATGGCGAAATTAGAACTAACAAACAAAACAAACTATCCCTTTGTACGAACAATTTGTTATCTTCTCTGGTGTATGAAGTATCTCTAATCAGTCTCACTGTATATATTTCTATAGAAATAAAATCCAAGTATAAATATTTAATAAGAAAATTCATTTGTATGTTATCTATGAAATAAATTGTTACAAACTCGCGCGATCTTATAGCCGTCACTTGTTCGTTCAACTTCTCCGAAAGCGGAAGCCCCGAAGATGTGGGTCACTTGTGGCCCGATAATGGAGGGAATTAACCCGGTAATCACCGCGTTCGACTGTTCTCCACCCACAGTGAAGAGGACCCGCCGCTTGCCGCTGCTGCCGGCTGATTTTCACTCTCTAGCGAATTTTCGAAGCTGCCAATTATTACCGACCTGGAACCACCGCGACTAACGGGCCTGCATTTCGTGTCCTTTCTTGGATATATAAGAACGTTTCATTTTTACTCTCTTCCACCAAGCTGTTACGTGTCAGATGGCTGAGCTTTTCGTAAAACTGACAACGTTTCGGATCTTTACGAAAATGTTATAATTGATATATGCAGGGTGATTTGTAATTCATGGTACGAATGGGGTCAGCAAATGACTGATGGCTGGAAACAAGACGAAGACAGGAATAACAAAATTGCCAAGTACGATTTTATCAAAGACGAAACATCCATTGCAATTCTGTTATCCTCTTAGCTATACTATGAATCGCGGACCACCTTGTAGATCTGATTAAAAATATCCAACATGTGTTCTTTATAACGACAGATTTCAAACACATGAAATCGTCAATAGTTGCGAATAGACGATAGACATTGAATATGTAACAGCAAAATAAGGGTAAAACGAGGTAGTGATTTCTAGTGATAGTTTAGGTTCGCCTAATTTTTTATCCATCATGCACAACGAAATTGTTATTTGTTCCACAAATCAGGTTCTTGTTTTGATCAAATTTTTGGCAACTATGTAATTGCGGGTTTTGTCGTTAGATGGTATTGGCAAAATCCGCAATCACTTAGTTGCCAATCCAATGCTTACAATACTTGACCTATTAGCTTGGCAACTAAGTGATTGCGGGTTTTGTCAATACCACCTAACGACAAAATCCGCAATCACTTAGTTGCCAAGCCAGCGAGACTTCCGCTGATACTTATGGAAAGAGATGCACGTATCGAACAAATAATTGCAACTCGAATTTCCTGCGGTATTGAAATCTTCTCGTGTATACTTATCACGATAGACACCATGAAACCGTAGTGAATTCCGCTTATCGTGAGAAAGTAACGAGAAAGAAGGATTCACGAGCGGAACCAGATGGAAGGCAGAAGACAATGCGAGTGGAAAAGGGGATGACGGGAGAAAAAGAGGAACGGTCGTAATTACCGTAAGAATTATTCGCGCGATGCCATTGTGAGAATTGCTACCGAAACGGCAGCTGCCTTCGTGTATTGTCGAATGTCTTCAGTATTACAATTCTTACGTTCATTCCACTGCGTGTGTCTGAATATACGCCTACGTGCACACGAATCGATGCATAGTCGGCGTGGATCGTTCGAGGACAAAGATACACGCATGGAATCGAAAGCGGAGAACAGTTTGATGCATGGGAACCGGGGCTGCGATTATTTCTTCGATTTTTATGTCACCATGCGTGACGTAATAGAAGAAAGTTCTTTACTGTAGGATCTTTACTACAATTAGTTTATTTACAATAAATGGATTAAAACAGACGTTGGTTAAACGGAAAACGATGGTTATTTAACGCGAACTAGTCGCAAGAACGTATTATAATTAAGACAACTAGATAGTTAATTTGCAAGTCTCGCCACCACGGACCCAACGCTCTCTCTCGCGCGGACCACACTCTCTCGACAACGCAATTCGCACTCTCTGACTTCTCAACTCGCAATCTCTGACTTCTCAACTAACACTGACCGTTAATTCGTCTTTGTCCCTTAGCATCCCTTTGTCTTTGGTCTTAGCCCCACCACGCACGTGTTCCTCAACCGCTCGTAGCCAGGATCACGCAGACCTTTTCCGCGAAACTGTTCGATCGAAGGACCAACGATACGTTGTTGGGCCTGTCGTCACTTCGGCTTTCTCGCGACATCGTTTATAGTTCGCCCGATATCTCTTAGGCCTCTCGTCCACGATACTACATTACTAAGAAGATATACTTAGAAACGGGAATTTTGGACGGCTCTTCATTGCGAGTTTCCGAGCTTCAAGCGTTAGAAATGCGTGGACAAGCCGAGTACTTGAGATCAGGGGATGAGGAAAGAATAGACGATTATGCAAAGTTGTTCTTTACATATGATTCCAGGTTTGAGACACGTGAATGAGTCGACTGCGTGAGATTAGGGTGTGGAAGAGTTAGAATATATGAATTTAGGGCGGATGTGAATGAACGTGTTCTGAGAATGTTTGCATAGTTGGCTGGAAATAGGTGAAACGGATGGTAAAGTAAAGAAAGAAAGGTTGTACGACAAATTGAATTTTTCTATCACAAATATCGTATATACCGTAGGTAAGATACAATATTTTCAATCTGCAGTATTTAATCGATTTAATCGTTTGCAAGGAAAATTGAATAGCCTGTAAGAATTTGATAAGATCGATCGACGATTTTAAGAAAATAGCAACTAAAATAATATTCTATTTTTTGGCAGTGGATATTTATAGATTTATGAGAAATTTGAAGGCACAGGAATATATAAAATGTTCTTTTCATATTCATGAAAACATGAATATTTCCATGAACATTTACAATCTACATATTTCCAGCGAACGATGTTTACTCAAGGTTTGAGCTATCGTTTGAAATAATACAAAGTCTAATGCGATGCAAATACAACTCTGATATTATAATTAACGCGTTCGTTAGCATCCGGTTTAACGTTCCTCGCGCGTAAATTCTAGGACATCGTAATCCGATCTGAATTCCCGTATTAATTTTTAGTGGAAAGATAGAAGACCCTAATCGGTAAATCCTTTGTCACTTCCCAACGAAACATCTGTCATGCGTGTTTCAAAAGAACAGAAACGTTTCTGCCTGCCGGACATAATGAACAGTTTGGTCTGGCTACCATATTCTTTTTCAGTATACAATCGTTTTTATCTTTAAAAAGAGAACGCTTAAACATGGTTCTGTGGTATAGTAGCGCGTTTAACGGAAACATTTATTATATTTCACGTTATTCTTTATACGGTAAATATGTCACGTGAACTCACTCAAGTCGTTCAAATCTAACATTAAGTCGTTAAGTCTAACATTACGTACATAACGATAGATAAAATTATTATCAAATACGTGATACGTAATTGAACGGTTAAATCATAATATTAAAGAGAAAATTATTCGACTATCTGAGAAAATTGATTGCCATTGAAGATTCTACGGTACCAGAGATCCTCTTTTGGAATATAATTATTTTGAAATAATATTATTTAACAATATTTGAAACAGTATAAAAAAAATGTAACTTTCTAAATCTTCATTTGCTTGTTAATATTTTGTTAATTTCGCAATAAATCTTCCACGATAATCTTAATTTGCACGCTTAAAACTAAGTAACCTAAGTGACGACAAGGGAAAAAAAGTTCGATTCCTTGTAAGATAAATGGAGAAAACATGACAAACACATAAACGACGAGGAGGAAGAAAAAGATGATTGCCGGACAGTTTTGGAGGCAATAAGATGGAAGAAAAACGTGAAGGAATACGGCATGTCGTTTTCTCCATAGAAGTCAGAATCAATTGGAAGAAAGTCGTTGACGTATTAATTAGAGCAAACGAGGGGCATCGAACTTACGGAAAGTTTTAGCGAGCTAATTGCTGCCGTGGCTGATCGGTTCGCTACAAATTAAGTTAACGCGTGATACAGCGCAGCGGCCTCCACCAGAAGAGTCGATGAATTTCGCGACGGTCAAACAACAACGCGGTTTCCTGCCAGCGTTTTTTGCACAGAATTACCAAAGGGGAAGACGAATCGTAATTACGAAAATCAGCCATGACGGAGCAGCTGCCGCCTCGTTCGATTAATTGTCGTGCAACATCCCCGAGGCTCTTCAAGACCAGCCATGGTTCCGTACCTGACATTTGATCCTTTCTGAGCAGCCGTGTAACGATGCCCGTTCACTTGTTCACTGGTTCCTTCGTTTATTCCTTCGTTCGTTCGATCGACGTCTATGTTTTTATGAAACTTTGCTCGTCATTCATAAGAGAAATCGGTTTTCCAGCGTGCATTAGTTCCGTACGAACGCTTATTTGTATATCATATTCGTCACCGATGTTAGGTATAGTGATTCATAATTTTACAAACATAATTTTGTCGTAAAGAAATTTTCTAAATATATTATACGTGTCGTAGGAAACTTTATGAAATTTTATTTCAAATTTGACACCAAATTTGAAACCAATGGAAATAGAGGGAGGATATAGAAATTACGAGACGTTTCTTGATATAAACGCGTATATCTATCTCATTGTAGCGTTAATGAAATTTAAAAGAAATTAATTCTATTAACAAGAAATCACACCGGCGTCATAAATTTCATTCATTTGGCAAACTCCTCGTTTCAACCACTTTCTACGTGTAAACTATATAAAGGAATTATTTTCCCCCGATACATCGTTTTTAATTAATTATCAATTTCTCAAACGCGATCATAAAAATTATGTTTTCGATAAAAATCTATAATTGCATTATATGTACATATTTACCCATTCGAGACTTTTCTTCCTTAAATGCATGTACAGAGTGTCCCATTTTTATCATTTGTAATTTTATAACTTTTTATAATTTATAGGTAGTTCCATTTAAACAAACAAGTAAACTCGAAATCTCAAAGGCGCGATGAGATTTGTAACCACCGCGAGGTGTCCCCTCGAAACAAATAAATTTTATTTGGAACACTTTTTCGAATAATGTATAATTTGGCGGATATTTGTGTGGATCGATTAAAATGAGACACCCTGTACATGCGCTCCAATTACATATCGCGGAAATGAATTCTCCTCGAATTTTGTCGATTCATAATTGAGCAAAAACTAGCGAAATTTCAACTTGAAAGGTTCACGAGCTATAATTAATTAGTATTATTAATGCTGGTTTAGCATAAATAAGACACAGAAAGATGGAAAAGAGGTCATTTCAGGCGAAAGGGAAAAGTTATTTATTTTATTACAACCTCATCCTGATTCTGTCGCGCCAATTAAAACCGATAAATTGTATTTAACCCAACGATAAATCCGGCAACAATTATCTGGACCGAACAATTTATACGACAATTTTAAGGAGATAAGAATACGATGATTACAGTGAATATTCGATATTTTAGTGCCGTTCAATATCTTTGGTGAAAGTGTAAGTAGTGACAAATGTTCCTTTGAAGCGAGATACAGTAAGATTATAATTATTAGTTAGCAACGGAATGGAAATTATAGGTATAAAATGTTGTTTAATTCGTCTGAGCATGTTCGATGTGAAATTAAGCTTCATATCGGAAGCAACGTTTGTAAATTATTTTAAGTAATAGCGTACCTACTAAGTGTAAAATTTCAGTTATTTATTGCTGACATATTCGATATACTTTTTTGTACGAGATATAATGTTTTCTACAATCTTTATTAATTTCCATAGCATGATTGTAGGTGTTAAATCATATTCAAATTATCAAATTTTCTCGCATAAATGCATAAATCATTTGTATCTTATCTGGTATAGATTTTGGTTAATTATGTTCGAAGGAAAATTATGCCATGTCTTACACTTTTCACAAAGTGAAATACTGAAGTCACATAATGAGAACTTTATGCAATATAAATTCTATTTATTATAATTATTTTCAATTACTTCATAAATTCTTTCTATTACCAGTATTTATCCATTTTTCACTGGCTATCTCAATTCTCACATTCATAAATGAATTCTTAAATAAATGTCTCTACTTCTACAGTACCATAAACATAACCTTCGAAAGCATTTCCTCTTATGAAATCGCAAGATATTTGGTTTAACCTTACCTGGCATCTCCAAGCGGTACGTAAAATCAACTGCGTACTGGACACATTTCTGATTATTCGTTGCGTAAAACACGAAGAACACGGTGGTCCTTTAATACTCCCGTAATAAGTTCATTTACATAATTAACCGGCTGTTGTATCGACGAGTGGTGAAAATAAAGAAGTAGATGCGTTAATTATCGAAACTCGAGTTTCCACCTGCACATGCACGCGCGAAAAGGCAAGTGATTCAAAGAAATCCCGTTATGTCGTGACAAATTATTAGCCCGGTTGTAACACGCGCCGTCCGTTCTATAAATTATTTTATTCGCAATAAACGAGATGACTGAGTCATGATTATCGGCCGTTTTCAGCCATCGAATTGCGTATCCGTCTCTTCACGTGCCGTTTTTACCCTCTTTATCTTGCTCCTTATCTCCGCCATGCTCTTTCTCTTTTCCACTTTCTTCGACTTGTTCCGTTCCACGCGAAGCCTTTTACTCCGATGTATTTCACCTGCTCGAAATTTATCACGAACCAGCAACTGATTTCCGGTTCTCTCGTTCTTCCTTTTCACCGAAAGTGTAAAACACGGAAATACTTCGAAGCACAGCCTCGAGTGATTCAGATTCTTCATACTCACAAATGTACACTGCTGTGCTGTCTTCACTGGTGGAAATGCTCCCATTGGTGGAAAATGATTCATTTTTGAAATTGTGGATACACAGGTAAACACTAACTACTTTGTTACAGTACACTATATACTCTTATATCGTGTTGCAAATCTTCCATAAATTTCAATTTACGATATATTTTCAAACTGCAAAAGTCACAGATCACTGTTCTCTTCGTTGACATACTAATCACAGATAAGATGTTGGATAGACACAACATTTGATGGAGTTTTATGTCACGCGTTCTGAAATACCGATTGTACAAAACGACAGAGATTTTGTTATGCCATCTATGATCTAGAGTGGTGAATATAAGAATCACACAGTGTTCAATCCAACCAGTTGTGTAAGTGAAGGTTAAGAATGTACATAAAAAGATTGTTTTTTGTTGCATCCAAAATTCAGCCACACTTGAAAATCATTGAATTTAGAAAAGCAGGTAAGTGCACAGTAGCTTTTGCTTAAGGTTATCATTTCAATCAATCATTTATTTATTTGATTTGTGTCAGATTCCGAATTAAATATTCCTTTTTCACTTTCGTCATTTTTTCTTCGATCCTGTATTTGATTGTTAGAGATATCGATAGCTTGCTTTCTTTACTTCTATTGTGACACAGGCTTTGTAATGGAATGTATTAATATAATTTTCGCTGGTTTTGGTGTTACTTTCTTTTATATTTGATTTGATATGATTTGATGGTGTCGATTAATGACGCGACTAACATGGAAGGATTAGGTCGTCAATTCAAAGCATGGACGCCATGATGATGAATGGTCAATCTGATTTTTTACGGAGATTTGGTAATGTATCACTTATTGCAACGAAAGCTGTCACATTTTTGCATTGTCTTTTCATTGAATCATTAATAATATTTGATATACATACAGTTATTTATTTCGTGATATACAATTTATTTGATTACGTAATTTCATGTACTTCCTTGGTCAAAACATCGAAGACAACGTTCTTCGCATCTAATCGTAAAATAATTGGATAATTCTTTTGAGAATGCTTATCGAAAATTAAAAAATGATTATACAAATGCCCTCTGATAGGTCTAATATATCAACGTTTTTTATTTCAAATAAATTAAAGGAGTAATTTTATTGTCTGCATTTGGATTACGTTGTACTGTGTTTCCCGCGCATTTTCTCTATAGCAGCGTCATCTCCTGACTTTTTTTAAACAACTTTTATTATTTCTATGAGGAAGTCGCCATTACATGTTCAGCTTCCGGCGCGTAATATTATCGTACCCTTCGAATCTCATCTGTTAATATCTTAAACTATTTAAACGATCGACCCTGTGTTTTTAAAAATAGAATATAATATTTCACGTTTTAACATGTTAAAGGTTGTTCACGGTCTTCACTGTTTTCTACTCTCCGCAAAGGATCTAGCGATGTTTCAGAAATCAAGAATGTAAGTATCTCTGAATGTTGTGCTTCACACTGTTTCCAAAAATGAGTTACAATAGATATTCCACGCTTTATTTCAGATTTCCTCCAGCCTTCACTTTTTCCATGGCGTTCGATGATTTTTATTTGATGACGGACTTCACGATGATATTTTCTGGATCACAACAACATCGAAGACGACGTTCCTCGCATCTAATCGTGAGTCGCATGCTTTTCTGTTCCTCCGGTCACTCAATCGTATCTTAGGATCTAAGGTACGAATCGGCCTGAGTGACTGGTTGTATTACGTTCAATTTTTCACGAGCATGGCAGCCGCGAGTATATTTTATAGTCGTAAACAGTGACATTTTCTTGACTATTGTCATTATATTTATAAGCGTTTTTGCGTGGCCAATCAGTTTCGGGAAATATAATTTCAAAAATCGATGATGAAGCTGACGCGAGTAGAGTGCAGCATGCGAGCATATCTCTGGCTTTGCTCATCGATTTTTCAAATTCGTCTGGGCGCGAATGGATCTCGAAACGAGCCACGACGATAAACGAAACTATCGTGACAGAAAACCGTCGAATTTCGACGATTTAACGGACGTTGATTTGACACGTCCCTGGACGGGACACGCGTGGCTACGCTCGACGAGCATTCTCGAATCACCTTTCCCCGTAGCGAGAGTATCGAAGCGGCAAATTGACGGGTAACCAGCCGAGAAAACCGACGAGTCGACTTTCGGCGCGTGCCGGCCTCTGCTCGCGGTATCCGGTTGCGTACTTGCGCACCACACACGCCGACACCCGCCTCAGTGGCCGCGTGGGTGCGCTCGCGTGGTCATCATACTGCACGGTGCAGCCATACAAGGTAGAAATGCAGCAGCCTTGTCGATTGAGTTACCAACGACTCGTGTATATTAATTACACGTGTGTCAGGTTGGTAACGTTGATGTTATCGATGCCGGTTTAATTACGCGATTATTTTCTGTATGTCGGTTGCATTTACGAATGATCTGCACTGTTTGAAAATTGGAGTACAACCTACAATCTTTGGTTGTCGAGTTGAGAACAAATTTTTCACGTTTCTTGTTCCTTTTTTTAGTAAAATTGAGGGACACGAACAAAGTACGTAATAACAAGCTAATTGGTTGTTTCAATGGTAAACAGAGATGCTTCAATCCCGTGGCTATTATTTCCTATTAGTATTGATGCAATATTTTGTTATACTTTTAAAAAAATTGAAAGCTCTGAACAAACTTGGTATATAGCAACAAGTTTATTAGTTGCTAAACTGCTGTACACCCCCGCTTAGAACTATTAAGGTAATTAAGGTAAAATAGATGTTGAAAGATACATGTTATTAGATAATACAAAAGCGAGGAAACGACGAGTATGCCATGTATCTGGTGCTAATCGTCGAAAGCTGCAATAGACGTTTCATTCTTGATGTTCTTGTTGCTGTTGGCATCTGATTTCCGGTGTTCACGATAGTTGCATTGTTCTGGCCCAGCCGGAGGGTAGCCCCTTTGCAAAATTAACGTTCCACCACTATTTACGCGACTACTGGCCGATTTTTATCGGAATCGAATCTTCTCTCCTTCTTGTGCCTTTCTCGAAATCGATTAATTGCTCGCTTGACAACGAAGGTCGGCCGAGATTGGTGATTCGGGGACGACGAACTCGAGTTCGTCTGCCGACTGAGTTCCCACGTGTCTATTCTCCATATACTGGGTGTCTGAAAATGTACGATCAAAAGCGTATAGTACTAATGTAAGCAATACAGAGAACTTCAATATTTGCGTTCTAAACGATCTTCTACGCAAGTGTCGTTTTATAAATATTTATAAAATAACTTTTAGAGAGATAACTCGATAGTGGAGAGAACTTCAATGTTTGTTTTCACAGAGATAATGATATTTGAAGTCGGTAAAAAATCAAATAGTTATATCGAGTATTGTAATCTAAATCTTTTACCTATACATACATTCTTATATGATTTTCATACATAATACTTTTGTGTATTATATACATTGTAGGCATTTGTGTATCTCTTTTATTTCCTATGGATTTCATAGCCAACTTATTATTTTAAACACAATCTGTCGATGATGGTGTTATGGTCATGGAAAGAAATCAAGTATACTTTTTCCAAATAAAATAAAACACCGTTCTATGAACCACTCAAACAAGCTACATTTCAATAAATCGAAGATATTTAGAACGATATCTCAAACGTTTTCTTCTAAATGTTCAACGCCGATTTAATACCAATCTTTCTAAACACTCTATGTACATGTATAGGTCGACGAACGAGACAACTCGCACGAAACAGGGCCATGGTGTTGCCCATCGAATACACAAAATTCGAGCAGACCCGGTGTCACAGCCGTTTCCAGCTCGTATCGTTACTCAGGACGGATTACACGGGCGTAAAGATTTCCGGGCGTAAAAAATGAGGAAGCGAGGCGGCCAGAAGCGGCGACGTTACGAGGCGAATCGTGTGCTGATACGCACCTGTCCCGTACCGGAGCCAATCACAGCGTCCTAACGAACGAAGAAGCCCTTTTTGCGGCCAGAACCTTTTTCTCTTTCTCTGCCCCTTTTCATCCTGCTTTCTTTCTCGTTCTTCGACCGTTCTTCTCAATCGTGCCGCCAGCAAATTACCAGCGAGTTGGCGCGGAATTCGCATGGGTCGAACGGCCCTGGCAATCGCACGCTTCTAATTAACGAAACTGCGTCCTTTCTCTACTTTTGTCCATCTCGTGTGTTACATACTCGCTGATTAAAGCCGCAATCTATCGGGTAGCTAAGCTAAGCTAAGTTATGCTATGTTAAATGTACAAGTATTAGCTTCAATATACGGAATCGTCGTCTTCACTAAAAGCTAAGCTAAACCATTAGCCTGATTTTTAGTCGACTTCTGATGATTTCGTGAAATTACTGGTTATTTAAATATGGAGATATCTTCTTAATACAGCAGCCTTTCTTCAATTTTGTTTCTTCTTTTGTATTCTTAACAGAGTTTCAATGAAAATCCTGATTTGCGCATTAGAATCAGTTTGTTCGTCTACCGACGTGAGAAAGTTATCAATAGACTACAGATTTTTATACAAATGTACATCTTCATGAATGCAAATAAAGCAGAATCTAAACAAAGATTCGTTTCACCCGGCAAAAATTATATTTTACTTTGGCTATTTTACGTATCTTTCGCGCCTTTATATTTTAAAATAAAATTGCAGTAAAAATTCACAGTCTAGTTTTGATGGATAAAATTAAAATTTGTGTGGTTATGACATCCGACAAAATCGACGTCCGCTTACGACCGTCGTTTTAGCGCACTTTGTGCTCTTGGTTTTACGTGGCGCGTTTGAGGAAGGACGGCTGAAAATCTGGTCCTGCGAGAAAACGTACTGTTTATCGGCATCCGTTACCATCCGCAGACTAGGAAACGATAATGGCCATCGTTTAAACGTCAGACACCCTGATTTTGCGGAAATGAGTGCGATTAATACGCACGTTGAACGCAAAGTATTGTATCTCGGGAGATTCTGTTTTCTTCTTTTTTTTTTTATGGAATTATTCAGGTTGCGCTTTTAAAATGTACTGCGCTTGCGTTCTCCACTTCTCAAGCTTAAAATGTGTTTGATTCCTCTGGAAGGATTCTCATAAGGTTTTGGAAGAATTTTTGAGTGAATCGTGGATAGCGCTGGATGAATAATTTGTGAAGTTAGTTAGCCAGGTATTTTTGAAATTTAGAAATTTTACAGAATCATTGTCGATTACTTTAAGGAGGTTTCAAAATGTATTGCGCTTGCGTCCTTCGCTTCTCAAGCTTAAAATGTGTTTGATTCCTCTGGAAGGATTCTCATGAGGTTTTGGAAGAATTTTTGAGTGAATCGTGGATAGCGCTGGATGAATAATTTGTGAAGTTAGTTAGCCAGGTATTTTCGAAATTTAGAAATTTTACAGAATCATTGTCGATTATTTTAAGGAGGTTTTCCAAAACTTACATAAAACGTTTGAAGTTTTTTTTTAAGTTTGAACGACGTAACAGATAAACAGAGCGATAAAAATTAATTCTTAAGACTACGATAAGATAGTAAACAAACAATTCCTTAGCTTCCAAGAAGTAATCGAAAGCGTCATGTCTGCTACAATGTTACTATGTAATGACGTTACGTATTTGTTGCTATTCATGATTCTACAATAACGTTATTTTACAGGGTTATTGTCAGTGATATTCAAAACGTAGTGATATGGAAATTTCGCGGAAACAGGGTACGTCAAAACAGGTGCTGATATGCAATTGTTATAGAAACACGTGCATTTGAGAATCTTCATTATTTCCATTTCTATTCTTTGAATCTTTGAGCATTCAGATGTAATGTTATCCTAATTCTTTATTTGTTAAATGTTTTGCACCTGCGGTTGCAGCTTTTCGTAATAACGATAGATAATGTTATTGTAGAATTGTAGTCAATATGATAATCATACGATAGATATGGTCGTTATCATTCGATGGGTGTTAAATGTCAAATAATTCTGAATTTCGAAGTGAATTGAATCGAGTGGAATGAATTTCGTCAAATTCCGAAGTTCGAAAGTTTGAAAAGTCAAAATTTCAAAGTTCAAAAAATACAAAATTCGAAGATTCGAGAATTTAAAAAATGAAAATTTGCAAGTTTGAAAAATCGAAGATACGTGCTACCAAAATTACAGAAATTTAAAAATTAGTCTTAAAACAAATTACAGTAAGCACCATATTGTATTAGACATCTACTTTCTTCTCTGTATATCCACGCACACGCACATATATATATCGAATTATATTTGACAATTAACCGTGGCGATTAGGCACTCGAGATGCTAATGACAAAAATCTTAGGTTCAATAACGAATACACGGTCAACAGGATAACAAATGCGCTTACTTCTCCAAAATCCAAGTGGAACTCCCTGTACCTTTCTATGTACCTCTTTATACCCCTTGGGTCAACTATATTTTTAAGGAGAGCTATACAACTACGTCATACCACCGTTAGTTAAAAACGTCCAACCCGTGACCGTGGCTACGTTCAGCGACCCATTATGCCGCTTCAAGCCCAAGCCCACGGTCATAAATCTCGGATAAACATAATCGGATTAGAATATGAACAACTATTTCTCAGTTTTATTATTTAATTACAGCTATAATAAAAGGTCTGGACTAAAGTATTGCGGACCTTCCCAATCATTCCAAGAGAAAGGCCTCGATGTCCTTTCATCTCCGACATATATATAAATGTTCAGTTATTTTTAAATACTTACCTAAATTATATAAGCCAAACTTCGATACAGCTTTACATTTCGCGAACATTGTTATCTCTGTTCATCTCACGTGCAAACCACATTGCAGAAACGTAATTGGAAAAACTTAGTGGGACATTCTACTGTTATCAATCGCACACACCGAGGAACATACGTACGGAAGAAACAGTTGCATAAGAAAGCAAGATACGCGGAGAAGAAATTACGTTTCTAACAGCTGTTTAGTATATCGCGTAGCAGACTCGATCGATTTGACTGAAACGAAGAAGCCAGTTTCGCGAATAACGCGTGAGCATGGCGCACAGGGTAGCAGAGATTTTACGATAACAATTATGAGATTGGAAGAGTTTAAGTGGCTATAAGTCTGCCGGTAATTGAAAGGACCGTTTTTTTCATCGAGAACTGACGCGGTTCGCAGATTGCCTCTAACCGGCGCCGCGATCTCCGTTAATTTCTGGCAAGATGAAGTTTTTCTGCGAAGCCGGCGAACAAATCGACGCGCCCGCTGTATTGTAAATCAGCGTAAACGATCGTGATCGTTCAGCGCGTTTTCGAACAGATTCATGGGCCAATTTGTCGAATGTGATATACGTGAACCAAGCGTTTCGTTTCTTATCGGTTTTTTTTAGTTTGTAGCTTGAGTAACGAGTTTGTTCGAGTTGCTTTAAAAGCCTATTAACGCTATATAGAAATATCGAAGAACAACTTTGTCCTCTCTCTTTAAATGGAACGCAACTTTTACAAAATTCTATTTTTCATAACAAGGCTCGATGTAATACGTCGAATGTAAATACGTTAACGATCAAGGCAATTGATCTTTGAAAAACAACGTTACTCTTGATTGGTATAACGTAGAAGTTGCTTGAATATGAGAGTCAAATGATTCATTTCGTTGAAAACGGAACGAAGGTTTCCAAGAAGCACTAGATATTTCAAGGAATAATCAGCACTGATTCGAAACGCAGAAGCAGTTAAAATTTTTCTACCAGTTCAATCACAAATTGTTCAACACATAATTACACCTGTACTTAATCACGAATAATACCATACCATATATCCGGACTATTATTAGTACTATTATCGACGTCAGAGGAAGACAAACCCACAGAAACCGCAGAAAAAGAGAATGAGAAGAGTATGGAATGAAATTGGTGTAGAGCAAAAGATACGCTTTCGTCGTTGTAAATGATATTCATCTTGTGGTGTTATTAACAGGGGAAACAGTATCCACAACAGTAACCTTGCCGTTCTCTTGGTTTATATTTCCATAGATATTCGAGGGTTTTATCTTGTTTGATCTTCTAATTGCTTATACGACAAATACTCGAGAAGGAATCGTAGAGAAAGGAAGGAAAAGGAAGGTGGAAGAGTGAATGGAATCGATAGAAGAGGAAGAAAAAGGAAGAAGGTTATTTTATTGTTCTCCTTGTACGCATTTCAATAGATATTTGGCAAATGCCTTTTTATATATGATCCTTTAATTGTTTTCAGTGGTGTGTAAGGCAGATGCTGAGAAATCATAGAAAAAGAAAAGGACAAGAGCGAGGATGAATGAAAAGGAAAGAAGAGGAAATTCAGAAGAAAAAGAGCGAAGGTTACTGCGCCGATGTATGCAAATTTTACACGAGCGTCGATTTAAGCAGGCGCGGCGCGCCGGTCTGTATAATAGCGAGTAAACACGGCGTGTTTAATACGCATCGCGGATGGATGGAACGCGTATGGCTGCGCGGTAATTAGAAACGAGGCGAACGCTTGGTAGGCGTAGGCGATAGCGATCGCACACGAGCCAACAACCAAAGAAGAAGAACGCGGTCCGTGCGTGAATATTCAAGCTCCGCTATGCTTCGCAGGATAGCGGTCACCTGCCGCACAGGTGCCCCCTACTCCTTCGCTACCTCGTAATTCAACCTTCAGGCCGATCCTTACCAGCAGTCACTTCCAGGTGTTGAACAGAGAGCGTTACCCGATTTCCGTTTTATCTCCGCTCTGCCCCTCACCCTTATCTCTGTCGCTTTATCTAGCGTCCCCCGTGCGGCTCCCTTTTCACGTTTTTCCATCTTACTTTTCCCCTATTTTAAAATGTACACCGGTACCGCCTACTATTAGTCCCGCGACGTTACACGCCGTAACGAGTAATTTATGAAACGAGCCTCGATCGGAAAATGCTGTTCTAATTTGGTATTTACATCTTTGATCGGATATCTTATTCGAGATTAAGGTGCGCGCTTATCTTCGTGATAGAGTGAAATAACGAGAAGGAAGCGAATATGTAATTGAATATGTCGAGATAATAGATATGAGGTAAATAAGTAAATGCGACGAGGTGCAAATATATTTTTGTAGTTTCATTTTTACATAGCTTGGTTATGTAAATGGTATACTTGTTTCATATGCTGGTGCTACATTGTTGCTTGACAATTTGGAATCATTCTTCAAATATATACAGATATATACAAATATATACTGCTAATATATACAGATAGGACGATAGTGATCTTTATTCTGATAGAGTTTGACAGAATTTTCTCAAGCTAATAGTACTCCATGTTGGCTCCTCTTTAAACTCTTCGCTGTAATACATACCAAGGAATGTACTCGCGTTTGTACGTGTAACGAGTTCATTCTTCTGAATTAGCGAAAGTAGAAGTCGCGGATTATTCCTTCGTTTCACAAATTACTTTCTAAATCGTAAACTATGAACACGCCACTGCAAATAACCACCAGCATAACCAGCACAGATTTCATCTTTTTTGTCCGTAAAAGATAACTATAAAATCAGTCAAATGACAGATGGTCGAGGAAATTAATTAAAGTCTATCTAAACCATTAGCTCTATGATTTCGTTTCTCGATAGCGTTGTACGGCAGTTCCTCGTTATTTTACGATCTGAGTCTTAATGAGCGAAGATACAGATTCTCTTTTAAGCACCGGATAGTCGTAAAAATCAGAAAAGTAACATGAATATACGAAAAGAAAAATGATACGAGATGGCAAAAATTGGGAGCAAATTGTCGAGGGGCAACGAAAACACGTTCCAACCGAAGAAATGCGAACGTGCAGGAACCAGCGAATTCCTTTGACGCACCGACACCATACGGGAAACATCTGTTGGTGCACAGGGTTGGTGCACGTTTTCGCAGAATATTCCGTTCACTGAGAGGACAATGTCACATTTGCTACATTTTCTGCGGTTTGTCCCGGCAATCTCGACTCGATCTCGATACCTGTGTATCTTTTTTACACTCCTTATGATCTTGGTTTATGTGGTTCGAAACATTTTTGCGCTCTCCTTTTTACGGTAGCGTGACGATAGTCTTTCAGCTAATAACAGCCTCAATATACATACATATTATATTAACGTATATATTTGTTTCTTGCAGAGGAAAGATATTTTTCATATTTGTTTACAAGAGATTAGGAAATTATAATTTTTAATATTTTGATGAGCTTGTAATATTTGCTAATTGAAATAACTTACAAAAGAGCCTAATTTATTGATTAACAAGTCTTCGATTTACATATTAATTAATCGAATAGCAAATTCTATATTCGAACGTCATTTGGTAGGAGGCGATAAAGATTTTTCAAAATTGTTCAGTTATCAGTCGATTGGCTATTTTTGCTTCTTCTTCTCGAAATTCGTATGGCATTTATAGGAAATTCATTAATCCTATCGTGAAGACAGAAGGAAGGAAAAAGAGCCGATTAAGAAGACAAACGAAGGAAAGCTGTTTGAAATACGTTGCAACGTATTCTCTAGATGATCTGGTCGAATTACTCTTTCTTTATGGTATTAGCAGGCTGCAAGAGCGGGGGATTCATAATCCTCTTTTACCACTCTTGCTCTTCAACAAACCGGTGATCCTTCACGACTGCAGCCAGGATATACTCGGCTGGACAAATAGTTAGCACACGGCTTACGTAAGCCTCGTTTATTTAAGATAAATCGTCTGCTAATATCATAGTTTCCTTTATTATTAATTTACACACACTTGTAGTTCTACTTTGAGGAGTTGATTCGAATAATAACGAGAGTAAGAAGTAAAGAGTCGATTGAAAATGTAATTGACAGAGAACTGGTTCTTTTGAAACATTGTGAAAATACTATAGGCAAATCTAATAGGCGCGATAAGTCTGAGATATATTAGAAAATAAGGAAAATGCAATTGTACGCAATACGCACAATAAGAATTGCCTGTGTTAAATGTTCAAACACTTTCCTAAACGTATGTATCACTCGTCTATCAAAACAACGATGTAAACGAAGAATATATATATATAGATCTATTCAGACAGCTGCTAGAAGAATCATAAAACGTAGGATTAAATTCTGCGTCATAGAAGGACACATATAACGGCAGAAGAAACCGTGTAATCAAGCAAGCAACCAAACAATGCCCCGTTTTCTAAAACAAAAAAAGGTTCGCGTCGTTTGCCGGCAAATAGCTCTTGTTCCTATCGAAGCCATTCCTCGAGGCAATGCGAAAGAAGATATCGTGCGTACGCGACTCGATTTCATATCGCACGACAAATTGTCATTGTCCGCGCATACGGTCGGTGTTTCTGATGCAAATGGCTTGGTTATTAATGTTGCGAAGAAGGCAAGGCGAGACACGCGGATGCAAGTGCGACACGCGAGGCCCGCTGCAGTTTCCTTTGGCCGGGCCACGTGCCACACTGCGAGTTACGAAACCGTGCCCTGAGAGACAACTATATTACACCGTATTCTTACGCCGTTACGTAACTGTCGCGTGGGACGCGTTCCTCAAGTCCGCTTTTTCGTGGTTGATGTCGTTTTTATTCAAGTTCTAAGCTATATACAGTAGGGAACAAAAATAGGATAAAATTCTATTCGAAACACTGTTTAGAAGAGCATAGTTTAGAAGAGATTTTGCGGTAGATCGATTGTACTTGACAAAGTACCTATTAATATGTACGAAGATGACGAGAGGAGACGATGATTACAGTTTCACCTAGCTTTTGTAGGAAATCGTCGTTAAGTGGTTTTTGAGATTTTGTGCAATAACATTGATGTGGGGGTTACTTGAGTCTCCTGGGCCTCAATCTTGAAATTCAATGTTAAACTTGCTTTGTATGCTGTGAGGCACAAGAAAGAGACATGAAGTACACGGAAAATGATATACGAAGATAAAAATATCTGATGGAAAAGGAAACGGTGTGCAGGTAGTTGGAGTAAGTTTGACCAAAATATAATAGATAGATGAATATAATATAATATAGTACACAAAATGGTCAGCAGTCGAGTGTCGCGTTGCGAGAGAGTTACCTGTGTATATTAGAATTTGAAAGCGCTAAAAAGAATAAAAGGGGCACGGCATGCAGAGCTTACTATTATCATCATACAATATCGATATTAATATTTGAATCATACAGCTATAGGTTTCTCATTACACGCATAACCAATACTTACGTTAATGACCCGTTCCATCTTCTTGTCCTAGCCTGCCAAGCCCAGTCTTTTTTTTTTTTTTTTTTTTTAATAAAATTAGAAAACCAAAAGCGAGCGATCTTCACCACTGTACTTACGATGGTGTCCCGCGTGATCGCGATCCCTGAACCGGTCACAATTAAAACTAACGATGGGGCGCCGCCGGAATTACGGAAAGCGTAATAGATTTTGATAACAAGCTTGCACCCGGCCGTTCCCGCAGATTTATACGTCCCGGGGCGAACGATTGTCGGCGAAGATCGACCGTGATCCTTTATAATCGTCGATAATCGGCCGCGTAAGACGATAATTAGGTATAGAATAACCGTGGCTAAGTATACGCTCCGGCTACGCATCTCCCTCGTTTTTCCTCTGCACACTGTCGCTTCAGCGGGCATATCTCTGTCTGCGTGACGCGTTTGGGGTTGAATCGTGAAAAAGTGAGATACCCGGCGACGGTGGCCAGCCGTTTAATTAGTTGGCTTAACGACGCGAAAGTACAGAGGGCCGGTGGTTCTGGCCATGGTTTCGAACCGCTTAAATCAAGAGAACTTATCAGGCCACCGCCGCGTTTGCCGGCCAAGCATTTAGTTTAAATTAGCCGCGGCTCGCTCGCGCCTCGGGGATAAATCGACGAAATCATACACCTTGGCACATTCAATTACCGGACCAGTCGTCCCCCCTCATTTTTCCTCTTTCTTCAGCCACTTCATAACCGCCTCTTCGCGTTCCCCTTCTTGCGATACGCGTGGCTTTGACTAACCGATCCAACCTTCCGAAACGCTCTTCCGACCATCGTGATCCATGTTTTCCTTCACAGTGAACTTTCTTTCGTTTCGTCACGCTGGCTTTGGGTAGATTGAGTAACTTTGCTGGTTTTGTTGGGACCGGTGTTCGGTGCGAGCGCTTGATAGATCATCCGTTGTCACGATAGGTATCGCTGGTATCACGAGATTTCCAGGTTGGTTTTGTAGTTGGTGATTATTATCTTTATTCGCGCAACACGCTGCCACTGTTTAGCGAAAAATATTTGAAGCATCTTACCTGTTCTAAGGAGTACACTGTTGGCTATGGGATTTAGGATTTTCACTGCTTCTATTTTTCAGTGATTTTATTATACACGTGTGTGATCTGTTACTTGTAATGTCGCGTACCTTGAGAAGGTAAATTTTCTTGGAATTTTCCAGTAAACGTAACGGATAAGTTTCTTGGTACTTTTGGTCTGCAGTGTGATAAAGAATAGATCTGTGTTGACGAGTAAATATCTTGAAAATATAAATATCGTTCACAGTAGATTGTAAATTTTCACAATCACAAGTAAACCAAGCGATCGTTTGTTTCAATCCAATGACGTTTGCCGAGAACTTGAAGAATAACGAAGAAAAATGGATAATTGAAAACCAGCTGCGTTCTTTTCATAGCACATATTTCTCTATTACATGAGCAAACATGCGGGAACTAATAAAGACGTCCATTGAGCAGGAAATAAAAACTTGTAGAATATCAACCGAAATCCTTAAATAAAAACTAAATCGATGATAGGGGTTGATAGGAATCGTAATAGATTATTCTACAAAGTAATAAGTAAACGAATTCACATGTCCACAATTCTGCCTCGATTGAGCAGCTGTATACAATGAAAACAAATAACAAGAAATATACTAATGTAATGGTGCATAAGCCAGTGTATATTGCGGTCGAGTGAGAATGTGAATGAGAAATCTATGTAAATCTGTAGCCGATAAGCAGAAATTAGTGAAACACACACACACACACACACACACAATGCTTCGTCTTTAGCAAAACATGATTTCAATTATCGTAAAATTCATACAAGAGTTTACAAATTTAGCAACAATAACGATTAATATTAATTAACAATTAACAATGAACTCTGAACTATCAAGAGACAATAACGCGTTTCTCTAAATGTGTTTTGCTTCGCAATGACGCTTCACCTTTCGCACTTCGTAGCTCGGGGTCGAATGAATCTTTTGTCCCAAAACAAACAGATTCTTCCCTTAGTTGTCCATCGATATCCCCACTAACACGCGTTTATTAGATGTATGCCGCGTATGTGTTCTTTCGAGAATTCGGCGGAAGAAGCATAGGGATATCGATGGTACATTGGGCACGTCGATGTTGAGCTTTGACGGCATAGCGCTTTGTATCGCGAAGCCGACGGAAAGTTCCGTGGCGGGTGCCGCCACACAAATAAGTAACAAATATTTCATATACAAGGTGGTTGGTAACTGGTGATACAAGCGGAAAGGGGATGAAAAAGAAGTCGAAAATATAGAATAAAAATTAAAAAAAAATTTTTTTTTTCGTTTTTCTACAGTGAGATTCGTTATAACGAGACGCGATAAAGTGCACGCGTACCGAGCGAAAATTCGAAGTCGATTTTCTCGAAAACAAAGCCTCAAACAAAAAATTTTTATCCTATATTTTCGACTTCTTTTTTCTCGTAGAATCACCCCCTTTTCGCTTGTACCACCACTTACCAACCACCCTGTATATAATATTCATATAGCTACCTTAAATTTTTAACTCATTCATCGATATTCCACATGTTCCATAGTCACACGTTGAATGTGTCGATTCGACTGAAATATAATCTAACTCATGAAGCTAATTCGATGAAACTCATCGCTACTGTAGCTATAAATATACAAAGTTTCTTCGACCTATAAAATCAGGGGAGAAAATGATTAAAACGAAACCCGTTTGATACGAGAAAACACGGTCGTTCGTAAAAAAAGTGGACGAATTACTGGCAAGAATCTGGTAACAAAAAGAAAAAACACAGGGAGAAGGAAAAACGTGTTTGTGACTTTTATAACGGTGAAGCTTAAACGTGCTTAAGTTTTGATGAACGTCCGAGCGAGTCTGGAACCTACGTATCTTGCAGCCATCTGATCCTTTACGGTCCTGCACAGAGATTTAAAGGGGCGGGTCGGTTCTGACCGCTCGTTCAGGAAGCATCCCGAGGAACAGCTGATCTTTTCGTAAATGCTGGTCTCTCCGCATTCCTTTATTAAGAACCTGTGCTCTGTTCGCCTCTGGACGCCTCTCGATTCGAAGAAGCCCTTCACCGTTTGCCACGTGTTTCGAATTAGATGAATATTCAACGTGTCGTTTCTATTACATTTTCTCTCTATCGTAATTTCTCTCTGTCTCGAAGAAGAGTTGACTAATAAATTGAGAAATTACAATTTCTTGGTATGTTTGATATTAACATACTAAATATGGATATAACGCATTAACTAGTATTAGGTGTTAGTATTAGTTCGAAGAAAAGCTTTCAAAGCTATAATTCGTGAGTTGATGTACGTATACAACACAGGGTAATATTACGTGTAATTTAAGGAAATTAGTTGAACTGTTTCAACTTATACCACCGACAGAATAAAAATGTCAAAATCAAAACAGTGAACCTGCATTAATCGTTCAAAATCGTTTTAGAATGTTCTAAAACAGCGTTTCTTTGTGATATCTTTTTCAAGGGAAAGGAAGAAATGAAGTTATTAAATTTTGAGGTATGCTTTTATATATATTTAACGAATACAAAAAATATTTTTTTAAAGTAAAAAAAAGAATTATACCAGATTTCTAAGCCTATTTCATGGGCATCTTGTCACTGAAATAAAAAACCAAAAAGGGATTAAATTATTATATATTTTTCTTCTGGCTGAACTAAACAAAGGCAGAAAAAAGTTCATTTAAATAATTATTATAGCACCTTAAAGTTTATTTTCTTTTTTAAGCCCGCCAAAATTTTTAATTTCACATTTTTTTCTACCGTCTCAGAAGTATCGAAACAGTGAACCTGCATTAATCGTTCAAAACTGCTTAAATGCTAGCTGTGAAAATTTATTATCAATGACTGGATTCCAGAGAAATGACTATCGATCGAAATCGATCATTCGTTCTCTTGGCATTTGCTTTTCAGATAATTAAAGGCAGAGAGAACAGTGGTAAAGGGTTTCGATGCAATTCAAAGAGTGAAATTACACTCTCGTTATCCGTTTACAATTGAACGTTCAAGGGTATATAATCGTCTGGGTGTAAAAATAGGAGGCGCTTCAGGGTTAAACGAAGGGTGTAAGAAAACGGTTCGTGCTTCTTCCATCGGTCGTTGGATCGGTTCAAGGGATCCGCAGGCTATGAATGAAGTCGTAAAAGTCCCTTGCTCGTTTTCGTGAATGAAGTCGTGCAAAATTACAGACACCGACCTGCTACTGTGTGTTCCACTACTACCAGCGTACAAGTGAAACGATTCTCAATTTGTCAGATGACAATGAGCTTTCTCTTCAATTAGATAGCCACGTGTCTGTATATGTGTACATTAGACAGACACGTACAGAATGTTTCGCTAACTGTGTTACGACCGACAATAGGGTGATTTTATATGAAAAAACAATTGGGAAGAATACAAGAAAATTTGTTCATACTACGCTTCATTTTCGAGAAAAACGAGCTTGAGAATTCGATTTAGTATAGCTCGACTTGGCTAAGCGCCGACTACGTACGAGTAAGAACAATCAACACGAGGTTATTACAGGTTTGAAAATAAATAAAACATGTGAAATAATATATTCCCTTTCGACGTCCTATTTTCAAGAAACTAAAATTTAAACGTGTTTAATTACGAACCGGTGGGGGGCAACGCTTCGGCAGATCTTCTGATCGAACAAGGATCTTCCATCAACGTTTCAAGATCACGTACCAATTATTATGATATAGAGGATATATTGGGTTGGCAATTAAGTGGCTGCGGGTTTTGTCATTAGGTGGTATTGACAAAATCAGCAATCACTTAGTTGCCAACTCAGTATTATACATGAACAGTACATTGTAAGTTATATGTTACTTATTATTACTTATGTAGCGTATTGGATTAATCTAAAAGATGGTTAAGAATAATATATGGATTCTTTATAACGAATATTCCAAACAAGGTAATAACGCTAAAGATTCCAACAAACGCCAGCGATCAATTGCAGTTTCAAATTTATCTGACGTTCTGTAAGTGTCCTAATACTTACGAACAGAGATATCGTATATATGATAATAATAACGATAAAAATGGCATTAAAGTACGACAAGGTTCTTTCCTTGAAGCATACGTACGGCATATAACGCACGAGCACGATTGGCTCTGACTGTCACGGAGACATATGCATCTAGGTCGCTGTGTGCGCACATCGAACAGATCCCAATCTGTTGGCCCTGAAACGGCAAAGGAAAACCTCTCATTAGAGATCGAGACAGCGAGTGGTAGCGTCTCATTAACGAACCCTCGATCGAAACGGCACGGATATCTGCTCTCGTGCCTGGAAAAGAAGCTGAATGGTCAGGTGCAACTTAAAAGCACATGCGCACAGTTGCTTATACGTAATCTGTTTTCGTCTTCGTCTTACTGGCCATACACGATCCGATCGGTTTTTTCCTTCGCCGTTGTTTTCTTTCCGCGGCTTCTCCTTATCGCCAACGTATCTTCCGGGGAAAGCCTTCGGTCGTTGATTACTTTCGACCTCTTGCGACCAAGCAGTCGCTGCAGCCGACAATTGCAACGTGTGAACCGTTCGCTTCGATCGTTCGTCCATCGTTTCGTGTCTTCTTTGTGTTTTATCATTTTGTTGCATGTGATTTGATTCGCCAGAGTTTGATCAAGATTTTGCATTGGTCGTTAAATTTGATTGGTTGTGTACGAGCGATGGGGAGATGATTGGGTTCCAGCATTATGAAGAGGATTTTTGCGTGTAGCATGTGGCATGGGGCTCTTCATGCAGCTGCGATGTACTTATTAGGAAGTGCTGGGAAATATTGGCTGGTTCGAGACTTTGCTTTGATAAAAATGAAAGGGACGATGAATACGAATACACGAACCAAACGAAACGAATCGAAAGTAAATGTTACGATGATCGACACGACAGAATTTATCAAACAATAAGTATGTTACATTCCTTATACTATATCTGTAAATATGTCTGTATTACGTAAGTACGTGACGTTGTATTTCCCATTGGAAAATTTGTTTAAGACACCTATTTAGGGCACAGATTTAAGCTGTTCGAAAGTTGCATCGATCAACGATATAAGTAAAAAAAGTAGAGAAAAGTGAGGTGATTACGAATATTTTGTTAAAGTTATTTTACCATTTACTGTTATTTACACCATTTTCAATCGGAAGCGGAAGATTTATTTCTAGAAAACTAGGGAAAATAATATCGAGATACTTGAAAACTCACGAAGCTTGGTAATTCACGGCAGCGTATGCGCCTCATGATAAATTTCTATCGACTTTGGTATAATATGTGCCAAATGGCTGCAGCTTTTTCCTTTTTGTTTTTTAATTAATCACGGTGATAAGCATAATGCGCGGTTTTGATCAAGTTCCCCTACCATTTTTTTTCTTATTTTCGCTTGTTCGATCGGGCAGGTAAGAAAGACTGCGTACGTCGAAATAATTACACATTTGGGCAAAGAGCGATACAAAGTAGCGCGATCGAAAATTATGGAAATTGGACGACGCGTCGCAAACGAGCATCGCCAATGAACGACAAACCACGCCAGCTATCATTTGCCATTTCGCGCGATTATACTTGAAAACGCGGAACACCGTTTTACGGACGTCTACTTAAGTGATTTCACTTCCAATTAACCGGCTATCGGCATCTACATTGATTTCACCGCACCGACCGCTGCCACAATGATTGACGCAATCGCGATAAAGCCGCATCGCTCTGAACCTTTCGAATTCCCGCGCAAATTCTCCTTGATCGACTGCGCCGGCGCACAACAAACTCATCTGTCGCGTTGTCTGCGGTCGGCGTTGTTGTCGATCGAGACAGTGAATTAATTGCTTGGCTGTCTTCTTGACAGATTTGAATGATATTCGTCCGAAACGAGAAACGTAAAGTCAAAGATGGATCTTGAGTAAGAGCGATGGCTACGTTTAACGGATGACGTGATTCAAGTCCTCTTATTCGATGACGTTCCAAGTAAATACTTTCTTTCAAGATGTCAGATAAAGTTAAATTTTAAATAATCTGGCAATTTGGTGTATGTATAATTGCCACTCTTGAAATAAGATTATGGCCTTAAAGCGGGATTTCTTTTAATGTAACATTTGAAAATGTTTTGATACGACGAAGCGATATGCTTAATCTTGAAAAATATACTGCGTTACGTTCTTCGTCTTGCTTCTGGACGATGATCTCTACTTTTGTACATTGTAGATCGATTTATCGAATTGATAAATTTAGGAATAAAAATCGCGGAAGAATGAAAGTTGTTAGTAAAATTATAGACCATCGTAATTTGCAATTTTTGGTACACATACTTTCTGATTGAATTTTAAAGCTTCTAAGATTGCGGTTGCGTACGATGAAAAGAGAACGACGTAAAAACGATAAAATAGAAAACATAGAAAATGCAAAATTAAGGTGACTTTATAGTTAAAAGTAACTCTATGGCTCTTGGAAATCTTTCCATATCTAAAATTCCTTTCGTGGGAATAACATCCTGTCGAGTTAGGTACTTCGATACTAACAGAATTAGCAGCTCATAAATGGCAATGTATTAGGTCGTCCGAAAAGTTTCTTTCGTTTTATAAGGAAATAATAGACGCACAATGTTTTTTCTTGTTTTATATTAGTTTATTGAATTATGCAGGAACATAATAATAGAAATATAATTCAATAAAATAATATAAAACAGAAATTGTTGTTCATTTATTATCATCTTACGAAACGAAAGAAACTTTTTGGACAACCTAATACTATAATCATTTGGAAAACAGGAAAGCAAGTTCGATCGACAAATGGAAATAGCGGCACCGTTATAAACGTGCGTGCGAACACGCAAGGCGCAATTTTCGCGCGATTTATAACGAAAATTACACACTGTAACAATCGTTGGGGAAAATAACGACGAATCAGTGGTGTTTCACAAGAGAACAGCCAAAAATGAAAGACAATGTCGTTACATAAACGAAAGAAAACGCGGCAAACGAAGAAAAGTCACACCGGCTTTCGACGATCGACGGTCTCATTATCCGCCCGAATTCAACAACCATCATGTCCAATTAAGACATACGAAACGTGGCCATAATGGTGCTTCTTTTAAGGAAAATACAGGCCAATTCGCACGTATGAAAAACTGGTCCTTATTATATTATAACCGGTAGTTCGTGTACCACCGCGAAAGGTTAACGATTCCTGCGCGTGGCGACATCAAATACCCGCGAAATATCAAATGTACACGTCGTTGCGAAGGAAGTTGAAGAAATCTACAATTGCAGTATTCTGAAGATACTTTGCTAAATTGATCGTGCTATTTCTATTATTGTATCTTTGGAAGAATAGAAAAATGGGAGTATGAAATAGTTTTCATAGCAAAGTAAAAGTATTAGGTTGTCCGAAAAGTTTCTTTCGTTTCTTAAGGTGATAATAGATGAACAACAATTTCTGTTTTATATTATTTTATTGAATTATATTTCTATTATTATGTTCCTGCATAATTCAATAAACAAATATAAAACAAAAAACATTGGGCGTCTATTATTTCCTTATAAAAGGAAAGAAACATTTCGGACGACCTAATATAATCGGGCAGCTTCCAGGAAGAAGGGTCCGCGAGGCAAAATTCTGAATCGGATAAACTACGCTGGAAGTTTTCATTGCGGCAGTACACTGCGCGACAGAATTTGATAAATGTTATTCAAAAGTTAACCGAAAGTTACATTTTTTGGTCCATCGTCAAACTTGAACCTGTCTATTCGTCATCGCATCTCAGAACCTTTTAATTCACCAGAAAACTTCCACTTCTTAATTCGCCATCTGACTTGGACTTTTCAAAATTTAACTTCTCAGTTGCCCGTCAAACGTAAACTTGTCCATTCATCCTCAAACTTCGGTTTTAACTGAATTTCAACTTCCGAGGGTAGAGACACGTTCGACCAGGAATTTTCTAAAAAGCGTATAACTCATCTGTTAACTGTCGCATAGTCGGCTTTCATTCTGCACCTTTGCTTCCTTATATGGTGAATATTCAGTATGTTGTTCCGTGACTGAAATTCGTTTGGATCGAAGCTGCAGTCTTGCGATTGCTTTCAATTAAAATGGAATGGGCCACGTCCCTGTCGAGCGCACGTGCACGCTCACCTGATTAACCGCTGGAAATCATCGAAGCGGATCTTACGGCGAGTGTCGGTATAGTTGGCAAAATCAACGCGGATGCCCGACTTTGCACGCACAGCTGATGATCTTTTGCTGTGTGTCCGTTTTTTTTTTTCAAGCAATTACGGAGTATACCGAGCGTCCCGCGAAATATCATAACGGAGGTTAATGGTGATTTATGGTAGAGACGAGGGTATCATAATGAGACAGAGTGAGACAGAAAAGACAAGATTAATGGGAAACGTTTCTTGGAAATGATTATTTTCAAAATTTGTCGAAATTACGTACGTTTCACGCGTTTTACCTGTGCTTTCTAATAACTAGCTATTTTATTTTAAATTACCGTTTCTATCAATAATAATTTTTATAATTTATCGACTTAAAATTCGTCTTATAATTCGCTACAGTATCAGAAAATAAATGACAATGAAATTCAGTCAAAGAAATCAATTAAAGTGGTATACGGATATTTAACTTTAATTGATATTAACTGTTGGTTAATTGATGAATAAATAGCTTAGTTTGACTCGTACTTTATGGCATCCCATCCTGATTCCTATCTTATATCCTCTGCAAAAGTACTATAGTTGATTTTTCTCGACTACGTAAAATCATTCGCCAAATAAAACACAACTAACTCTCCCATATGGCGGAACGAGCAAAACAATACGTTCATTAATAATGTTGAAAATGACTTTTGATTGATTTAATCGCCGTTCGGTGGTTGACAATTTCCGATGTAGGCTGTGGGTAGACGTTCGCAGTGGAATCGGCAGATTCGACCGTTATACGAAGGCGTACGATGTTTCTACTTCCACATATTAAGCGGAGGCACACACAGGCAGGAGACAAAACACCCATGTGTTTTCGGATTGCTCTGCTTGCCAGATGACACCGGCCAACCATTCTCGATTCAACGTCGGCACACTGCCCTCGACGTTTACAGGCGCACACGAGCGCACGCGTGCGACATACGGGCCCTGGAAAAAGGCCCACCGTCTCCGCAAACCTCCTCCTTATCCTCCACTCTGGCGTGTGCCCATCGCGTGCCTTTCAAATCACCCTTCCCTGTCATCCTCCTCTTCCGGGATTTTCCCATTTTTTGCCTCTAGCTTTTTTCGATTAATTTAATAGTTTGATAAATTACAGCGGATCCTCTGCAGTATTTCAATTTAACGAGCAGATACGATGGAGCAGATAGAAGACTATGTATCAATCTTTCACTATAGTAATTGTTTTATCCGATACAAGGAACAATACCAAGTATCGTGAAAAGCTTAAAATTCAATTTATTGTAGAAATAGAATATTAGAAAAAGTTTAGTATAACGAGTGTACTGTGTTTGTATGTGATACCATGCAAGGAATCAGGAGATTCTAAATTCCTGGTCGCTTTATTACACTGTTAAAGGGTTAAGGTTTCAAAAGGACGTTACAAAGTTTTGTTAGATAAAGCGCAAGTGATCGTTTAACAAAATTAATGCGTAAATTTAATTCCTTTCTTGCAGTGAATAATTTACTTTTCAAAAGAAAGAACGAACGAAGCATTATTCAGTCAGAGTTTTATATCGGTCAGTTCGTACCAAGATCGCCTTAAAGAATATTTATGTTAACGTTGATTAAGAACAGGTGTAAATGTTTGGCCGAGTCCCACGATTTTACGAGCTGACACAAATCATCCTCCGCGTTGAACGCTCCGCTCGCTCTACCCTGACGTTTCAAGCAGCGATAATAAAGAGAAGAGAGAGAGAGAGAGAGAGAGAGAGAGAGAGGAAGAAGTCAGATGGAATAAAACGTAAAACGATCCTCCAGCTCGCTATAAAGCGTCTAATGAATAATTTCGAAAGCGAGAAGACGATCCGCGGATAGACTGGCGTGGTGACTTCACTTGCATCGACCTAACGTGGCTCGCGACAATAAACGCGATGGTTGAAAGTCTAGAATCTAGAGTTCGACACATAAGTTACGCTTATTTTTTCTCATTTTAAGTTGGAACGACGTATGTTTACTTTTAATGTACAATGTAAAAAGTACTCTGAAATTATACGATTAAATTTCGCCAATTTGTCCATTCGTCTGAATAGAAATAAAGAAAAAATACATGTCATATAAGTATAGTTTTTTAAGTTTCGATTATATTCCGACTGATTAATTAAAATTTACGTGGCCAAGCGTAACTTGTACAAATGTAGTGAATTTGATCGTGGAAAGCTTATCTCGATCAATGGGACTAATCCAAAGCCAACGATCATTTTGATCGGGCAAAATCTCTTCTTGAAACTAATGCACAACTATAATCATCTCTAAGTGTACAAGTACCTTTCGTTTTTAAAGCATAAGTCAATAACAAGGTACATCCTACAAGTCTTCTCATAGAACCCTTTAAAGTTCGTCTCATTGTCGTCGCGTTATGTCGACTAGAAATTTTCGAAATTTCCAAGTTCTTGTTTAGTAACAGCGACTTCTACAAATTTAAAAAATTCCTCTAACCATATGCCGATACCGCTACTCATCCTCTTTTCCTCAAAATTCTCCAGTAATCTTCGAATAGCCACGAAATTTTGTAAGCAGATACACAATAATCCCGAATCGTATCGGCGGAATCCCCTGAAAACACAAAGTTGCAGGCCACTTTGATCGTCTTAGCCGTGGTCGGTTAAAGTTTCGGGAGTTGTGCGTGTGCGGCACGATGAGGGCGCAACAGTGTTTTACGGTTGGTTCCCTTTGTGAATCGTGGTGCTTCATTTAATCACCCTGCAGGGGATGAACGTGCACCACACACGCTCACCGGCCCCTCGCCTCGCGCCGATGAACTAGGTGTCCGTGCCGTGACACTGGCTCGAACCAGCTGCTGTCGTCGAGCTAAGTGCTTTCCACTCGAAATACCACGATTTCCAGCCCACTTCCACACTCTGGTCAAATTCTTAGACAGTAGACTCTATGGATTGTTCAGGCTCGTTGTAACAATTGTAATTAGTAGAAATAGAAATTCATAGAAAGTCAGATGTATCGATCATAATTTATGTAGAATAGAATTTACGAGAATTGCTACTTTTACGTGGTTATTTTATTGATAAATACGTGGTACGGTTATGTTCGATTATTATCTCTTAGACTTTCATCAGAGTTACATAGCGAGTTTCTAAAACTAAACGATTTTATAGAAATAACTTCTATCAAGATGCCACGCCTCGTGATTTAATTTGTAGAGGATGGTTGGTCGTATGGTTTCAATGACGAGGTATCTCTATGTTAAAACCGTCAAGTGTATATAAAACAATAAATGGATACAGAGAATGTCTGCTAAAACAGTGCATAGATCGCTGTTAAAATCGCTCGAGACTGACACTGAAAAACTGATATTGATTCGTACGACTGACTGACTTTTGTAGAACATTTCTATCTGTTTATACTGGTCGAGGAAGTACCGGAAAATTCAAATTAGTCTTCGTTTGACGATTACACGTAGCGGCGACATTGTTTTGCCCGCAGTTTATTTATTATCACATTATGTGTATCCCAACGATATTGATTCTCCGAGGCAAAACAACATGATCCGAATTGTCCTCTAGCTCATGTGCTGCTACAAATTAAGGGGGTTCTAAAACAGCGCTCTTTTGTGATTATTTTTTAGAAGGCAAAGAAAGAAATAAAGTTATTGAATTTTGAGGTATGCTTTTATATACATTTAACGAATACAAAAAAAATTTTTAAAGTAAAAAAGAAAATTATAACAAATTTCTAAGCCTACTTCATGGGCGTCTCGCGTCTACAGTCTTCAATCGGCGGGAAAGATCCACCTCGTAATTCTCGACGGAAACAAAAAGCCAAAAAAGGGATTAAATTATTACATATTTTTCTTCTGGCTGATCTAAACAACGTCAGAAGAAAAGTTTATTCTAATTCAGGACACCCCTTAAACGCGGTTCTACGATATCATTACCGTGACGAATATTTTGTTCAAAAGAATCGAAATACGGAAGGCAAGCGTGTTTAGCAAGAAACTGATAGCAGTTTTAAAGGACATTGTCATAGTCATATCCCTAGAAACTACCGATTTAACCATCGACGAACGAAAAATTCGCGGTTAGGGTGGAGAAGTTAGGGTTAAAAAGCGGCGTCGCTAACCGGTAGGCGTCGGTGAATCGATGCGTTGGCGTCCACGGTACATCTACACGAGGTATGTGAACGCGCGGGTGTATAGCGCGTGTGGTTGCACGGTCGCCACGGTGCAGCTGCCCGGTGTCTGGTGTCCGTCCGCGGCGCGCGTGGAGGGACGCGTGCCTCGTATCTTCCTCGCCACGGCGAGCGTAGTGACGTCAACGTGCACACGCGCGCCGTATGTACATAGGTACTACATACGTAAACACGGCGGACGAGCAACACGCGCACAGCCTCCTGAATAATGCATGCCGCGTCTCTCGAGGCTGCGCGAGGCAAGGATTTTCGGATGCTTCCTGCGCCCGGTAACTATCCGGCCCTCGAACCTTGAAAAATGCTGGCCTCGGCCAAGCAGTCTCGAGATGTTCCTTTTTGCCCATACAGACCCGACACCCCGTTACAGTGACGAATCATCGCCGATGAATCTCTCTGCCCTTCCCCTTCTCTTCCTCTGCCGCATTCTTTCCATCCATCGTTTTACTTCCTCGTCCCTTTTTCGAGAGATCGTATCGAGATTTCGCCATTTTTGACGACTCACTTTATTCCACGCTGCACGCACGCTAACCTCTGAACAGTCGTAAAATTGACGAAGGTCGATAAAAAGAGTTTCATCGGCTCGTGTCCGATGGTTTATCAATCGGACGTTTGGTTACTTAGGCCTTAAGTGATTAATGAGAGGTCCACTTGTGAGATATTTTCAGCGTGGAAACAGCATCGGCGCGTGTTTCTGCTTTACGTTTTGTGATTTTGATGGTACATTTGTCTTGATCTCCTTTTTTTATTCCGTTATTAAATCCTTATTCTTCCCTCATTAGTCAGTCAATGTTGAAGTACATGAAGCTGCACAAGGTAAGCGTCTCTTTGATCGATTTTGAAAAAGCATTGGGGATAAAGAAGTAGAAATACGTATGAGGACAATATAAAGTGATCTGGATGAAGCGTGATACGTAATAAACGTCTGCTTCGATAGATTACGAATGAATGGCTATTAGTTTCGTAATTTGTAATAGCTTTTTTCGTTAATACATCTAATTAATCTTACATAGGGACAATCTTAAATTTTTACAAAATTGATAACGTTTTGCCTAACAATTAATATTTCTTTAGGAATGTACTTTGTTAACGTTAGACACACTTGCAATTCAGGACAATACTGTGGTAACTGCTGCTTTTCTGAATACTTTGGTACCAAGGAACAGAATTGATAAATTCAAACTTTAAATTCTTATTATACACGCTGGCAGTACAACCAAAAGGAAACCACTTGCTTCACGAACAGCCATATCTCAGTCACCAGGATCAACACAAAGGAAGGTTCACGACGAGGGAAAACCAATAAATACACAGAAAAGCCGCATAGCTCTATAGTGCCATCGACAAACTTCGTTGTCGCAAACCTTCTGCACATCTTCTTCTTCGATCCTTTACGTTTTCACCATTCCACGATCAGCAACGACCAACATTTATCATTGAGAGGCAGAAATTCAAGATTGAAAAATCATTTGTGTGATAAAGATCGCGAATAATACTAACGAGTAAATACAGGAACGGCAGACGAGGCAGAGAAATTGAAAATTTCGGCTGGAGAAAAACGAAACGGAGGAAGATGAACACGGATAAAGAGAAGCGGAGGATGAGAATACAGAAAGAAAAGGGGGATACAGCGTGAAAGAGAGTAGGGAAAGGTGGGATGAGGAGAGTCGGTGGAGGGGGTAGCAGAGAGAGAAAGAGAGAGGGAAAGAAAGACGCGTGCTTTCTGTGAGAAATGTGGCGCGTGCCGGCGCGTGCCCTGTAGTCACGTGCTGTCTGTCATTGGCGTAGCTCGCGTCATTTTCTTCCATCGTCGAGGAAGATGTGCTCAGGTGTAGCCATGCATCTTCCTTTTTATCGAGTTTCCCTTCGAAACTTGATCGATTCGTCAATTACTTAAATTAGATTTTGTTCTTTTTGGTTTCTTCTTTGCAACGTGGACTAAGCACACATTGTGAATATATATTAGAATAAATATTAGTATAATATTAGCATCGTACTAGCAATTTTAGTTTGCTTTAGTGCCACGTAAGTTGCTTCCGATATTCTTTGGTGGCCAACGCATGTAATGGGAGAAGTCTTGCTCGATCGAAACCAACGATCCTATCCTACGTATCCTACGTAAATTACGTATAGTACAAATGAAGTTCAACTTATATCTTGTAAACGTACATCTTACGCCGCAGATTAAATCTTAAATCAAGAGAACCTGAGATGAAGTAAAACGATTGATAACAGAAATTGCAAATTGCATATATTTTTTGTATCTATTGTTCCAAACGTATTATGTATATCTACGTATAATTCAATACTCTTTAAATATAATTATGATACTACATATCACTTAATTTACTAGACGTACTACGTGTAAACCTAATTCGTTTGATACTCGCATATGTACCAAGAACTTATAAAATTCTCTAAAGCAAATTTAGCATAAGAACGTAAAAAGGAGACGGTAGAAAAACGAAACGATCGAAGCTCGTATGTAAATACGATCGACGATATGATCCTGATGGCGTTGCTTAACATCAGCCAGATAGGCTCGTAACAGCAATAACGGTTCGTTGGAATGGACGATTTCGGATTTGATAGAGTCCCTGGAACGCGAGCCCCGACATCTGGCGCTCGAATCAAAATCCGGTAATCGCGAAGGAACGGAAAGGCAGGTGATACGCCAATGGAGGATCCGCTCAGCGAACAAGGGAAAGGGAAGCATCGGGTGCTAGCCGGCTCCTCCGCGTCGGGTGCACGTTCCGCTCGGTGCATCCTCGCCTTGCATCCTTCGTGCACGCGCCTTCTTCGCCCTTCGTGACTTCTGCATTCTTGATAGATCCTTACCGACTAATTCACTGGAATCCTATCGCCTGCTCGATCGAAACACGCCACAATATCGGCAACATCATTGCCCTTGCACCTTTCTTATTTGTAGTCCTTTTTTCTTGAATTAGGGTAGCTTCTGAGATTAGTTAATTGCGTATTGATTTAACTGTTAATTGGTTTATGAGGTTACGCGGTGGGCAGATGTCATGAATATTATTAGTTGCATAATTTTGTTGGAAAGTAACGCGTGTCGTTGTTGCTTGAGGGCAAACTGTCGTTTACTCGTGTAGAAGAGTCTAATAATATTCCTTTCGTTTTATGAGGAAGTAGTAGATGCACAACATCTTTTGTTTATATGTTCTTAAATTGAATTACGTTTGATACATTGTATTCTATTACTACAAAATGGATCATATGTAAATCCATAAAATAATATAAAATAGAAAATGTCGTGCATCTATTATTTCACTTATGAAACGAAAGAAACTTTTCGGACAAGCTAACATAAGCTTAGATCGAAATTTTGTCTGAGTCATCCTAAGACCGTAAGCGTCTGTAACGCAAGAGGGAATTTCTGGTAAACCGAAATACCAGAGTTAAATTAAATTTCCTGATTTTTTTAAGTTTCACGTTGTACTCGGTTTGAGCGCGTTTAGATATTTTGTAAAAAAAGACGATCTTATCGTTAGCAATGAATTTTACTTGGCCCTCGTCTTTCATAAACGCAGCTACATTTTTTCAGCGATATAATTATACGAAAGAAATCGATACAATTTTTTAAAAAATAAAACACACGAAGTTTGCAACGTGGTCGAAACTGAGCGAGAAAAAATATGACGCGGTATTTGTATGCGTGACCAGTCAAAATTGCAGAATTACGTGTGACAAGTGTAGGAACGAGTGGTTGTAAGTCTCGAATGATTTCCGTGTAACGCCACAGGGAAACGGGAAGCGATCGTTGCACGCGAACCACCATGTCAGCCCCAATCTGTCCATCCGCCAATAATTACGCTCGCTCATTAATTGCCTTTCGAACACCTACTTTTTCTACCATTCACTGTTCGGTTCAGACCCGGAACGGAAGCGTTATTGGATTTGAGACGGTTCCGTTCCTTTCGAAACCGATGAATTTTTATGCCTCTTCTCTGTCGTGTTATACACGCAGATCAAAATGTAAGTTTCATAAACGTGCGTAGCCCATTAATAAGAAACGACATTTTATTTATAGCGTACTTTATATGCTCATTTCTACATTGTGGTTATCTTTTATCATCATATCGATACATTTGTCGTGATATATAATTTTAAATAAGTAATTTTAAAAATGCGTACATACACTCAGATAGAGGACACAATTTGATGGTTCATTTTTCAATGCTGTTCGATCTTTTACAAGCTGAGTTTTAAGCAAAGATGTACACTACCAATTGTAATTTTAAATAAACAATTTAAAAAATGCGTACATACACGCAGACAGAGGGCACAATTTGATGCTATTTGATCTTTTACAAGCTGAGTTTTAAGCAAAGATGTACACTACCAATTGTTCACTTTGCGATATCAACTTGAATGCTTTCCACTGTCTTCGTGTTTTAACTCATTCGTTATAAATCCGTTGGTTCGTTCGCGCGTGCTTTATAATATAAAATACTTTATAACGTAAAATACAAAAAATTTGTTAGAATTTTACAACGATCGCACCGATTGAGTGTCCTAATACTTGCGGTAGCCAGTGTATAATTATTGATTAATACTTATCCAGAAAGGATATTCCATTAAACTTCGTGAAATTCTGAAGACAATTGTCACACGATCCCTGTAAATAATATTCTATGCTACCACTAATGAAATCGTCTTGTCTTTATCACCGATAGAAACGACCATATTTAACAATTAAGCGAATGATAAAACTTGAGGATCGTGGTTGACGTTACGGGCGCAAGCTGTTCCATGATAATTGCTGGTACTCGTTAATTATTCCTTTTACTGCTGCACCTCACCCCTCAAGCTGCGCCCGCTATTAGGTATTCTCCCTTGCACCTGCATTTTAAGCACCGTTTCGTAACGATCCACGGGATCTCGACGGGAGATTAAAAAGCTTTCGCCCAGGACAAATCTCGATGGTGTACCGTTCGAAATAACGATTGATTAATAACTATCGCCTGAAACGAAACAGCTTGTACGTTCTCGTTCCTCGCGATGTTTTTCTTTTTTTTTTTGTCCTTTCGTATCCTCGACGTCGTCGTCGTGCTGTTAAATGTAATATACGCGGCTCGATCCACACGCTTCCACATATATTTTTCCTTCGTTTATATGCGAGTAAAATATTGCTGGAGAATCTGTTGAAATTTTTATTCCCAAAATATCGCTTCTCCGATCGATTCTGCAATTTTTCTTCTTCCTAAGCCGGTGCTGCGCTTTTGCAATCGCGTTCTTTTCAAATGATTATACGATATGCTTTCTCTTTAAAAAAAAAGATTCAACGTTTACCATTTGCTTTCTACTACATTTAAATTCAACAACGTTTCTATCTTAAACGAATTAATTTTCTTCCGTTCAATTTAAAAAAATCACATACGTAAAATCTTACGTTATATCCGAAGGAAAGGAACAACAATTTTATATCGATAAAGTCAAGTTAACGTTAAAGAGTCCAATTAACTGACAAATGTAGATTTACGTGTATCGTTTATACGAAGCTTTCGTTACGCATGAAGTTTATTTCGAAGAAATACGACTTCAATGGCATATAAAAACCGAAGATCATACCAGTAACTACATTATACTCGGAAGATATATTATACCTTTGAAAGATGCATCCTTTCGGTCTCCGGCTGGAGTGAGTCGTTCGACGAGAAAGATTTCACGCATCCTCTCCAAATGGCAGGAAGGTTTGCGGTCGGATCGTGGGACATCCATTCATACGTTTTCGCATGTAAGCACGCAACGTGCCAAAACTGTCAAGCTGCAGGTTGGAAGAATCAGCGCGACAGGAATATGTATCTCGTTCCTTTCGAGAAACCCTGTTTTCTCTTCCTTCGTCTTTGCTTCGTATGATTCCAATGTATCGAAAACTAACACCGTTTGCCAAATTTTCAATCGCGTAATTTTTATTCAGCTAGTTACTTCGCCTTTTTAGATTCCTAATATCTGAACGATCGAGAATTACGAAATTAATGGAACGCTCGTGGTCACTTACGAATTTACGTCACTTGTCGTCTATTTTACGAACGGATCGCGTGTGTTATGCAAAATATTTTGAAATTTCATTGACGCTGTTACGAGATCCGACTGTGTTTTTGTTTACGTTGACTGGCTTCCAGTCGTGCGGACAAAAGAAAGCTTAGGGGAGAAGCGGCGCAAAACGACAACATAACTTTACAAAATAGAATTCTACTTGACAATAGCAGCTACCGTAACCGATACGATGGAAAGTGACTAGTAGACGCACACAGAGCATAGCAAATCGAAACTTATTTTCGCTCATCACCGTAATTATGACGTTTGCATTTATGCAAAATTAAAAAACGCAGAAACCAACACAACGTATATAGATAATACACAAAACTGTACAAAATAGACTCCCACTTGTTATAATATTTCTTATATACGGTAACTTTTACAGTCGAACTAATGTAAAACAGCGTAATGTTTCGCATTATAATCATGACAGTCGTGCCCTCTCATAGTGCTGATGAAATTTCCAAATATTCCATACAACACATACGATAAAGACGTACAAATTTCCTGTAATTTTCAATACATTCGCGCAAGCCACATATACATACGAGCGTATATGAAACAATGGGCCATGAAGCAACAATTCGAATACGCGCTATCGATCGTACTTCCGTTGATGAGCGTGATTCGGTGGGTTCTTCGAAACGTTGAACGTTCGAGGCTCCTTTGATCGTTCGTCCGGATGCGGTGGTCTCGTTGTAGAAGCACACGTTCCTCCGGCAAGCCGGCCGGGCGCACGCGCGCACCTTGGAGACATCGCAGGTGCAGTTACCTGCTGGTCGAGTTCTTTCTTCGTCCCTCCTACGGTAGCCAATTATGCAAGTTTCACTTATCCGAAGTTGCCAGGTAGCTCGTTATCGCGGGACGCGAGACCACGAGTGGGTTAAGGACATCGGGACCTGCTTTCAATACATTCTTCGCCACGCACTCCTCGCCACGAAAGCACTCCGTTTCCGATAATACACCGTGGCCAGTTTCTTTCCTTCTCTTTTCCATCTGCCAGCATTGTACTCTCGGTTCGAAATTTTTCTTTTGTCTACCTTTTGTCTCCTTCTATTTCCACGCCGTAGGAATCGCCTCGTCGTTTTGTCCTGAAAGTGTGCTACGTTAAAGTTGCGTTTTAATGAGTCATCGGGATCTTGGAATATTCATGACCTGGTGCAGGACTGTGAAAGAATCAAATTGTAAGGATATGGAAATAGGGGATGCTTAAGCCCTTCGCTGCCAATGAATTACGCTTGCCCTTCCTTATTTTGACTCCCTTGGATTATCCGTTAAAATTATCGTAGGGAAAGACGAGCTAATCCTTCGCTCGTTTTCCCATGAAATTGTTATAATAACTATTTTCCCTTGGGATATATGTACGTGTAAGAGATACAATTCACGTGGAGTAAATTGGAAATTAATTGATTTAGCTTAACTACCTGATTATCGAGGCTTTCGAGATGACCTGGTTGATAGGTTGAAATGTCCTGTTTAACGTCTTTTCGTATTTCAAGATAGTGGCTCACGACACGATAAAAGTTTATTCGGTTCGCTAATTCTTTTCGTTATTTACGATCTTTCGTCCATATGGGTTGCAATTAGAGTTCAAGTTCGGACGAGCAAGTTCAATCGATCGATTGAATCTACGATCTGTTGGAATACAATTTTGTATTTCAATAAAAATATAGCGGTAAGTGGAGTTCCGTAACTTGTAGAAAATGTTTGTAATTTACAGAATTTGGGTAGAAGAGTAATTTTAATTGTCGGATATTACCCTTGCCTCTTGATTTCCTGCTTGAAATAAGATATTTATTATACTGGCAAAAACAGTTTACATATGTAATAGTAGATGTACATTATACATTTCCGAAGATTGCGATCGATATTTTGTGACAAGCGAGAAAGTAGTTTAATTACCTGGAAGCAAGTATTCGTCGTGACTGACAAGGTAGGAATTAATGATTCCGAACTGGTGGTCAAGTGTAATTCACACGAAATTAAACTGACCGCGTGAGTTTTTCAATTCTTGGCCATTTTTGGAGAAAGAGTTACCTGCGGCAAACGAGTATTTTGGTATATTCGCGAAATGACAGTTTGTAACGTGCTGTTATTTAAAAAATTAATAAAACCTTTCACGCCAAATAAAATATACCGATTTATAGAAAATTCCATTCTTATCTTTCGCATCATATTCCCACCAGTTCCATACTTTCGTTTTTACATCATCGAGTGTCCATATCAAAGATATTTACACATGAAATGTATAATTAGTGCTAATAACATTAATTACATTAGTCTCGCGGGCAATTTATTGCCTACGTCGAGTTATTTATTACCGGTCGAAGGCAATTTAAATATAAAATAGTCAATATACAGGATTTCAGTTTTTAATCCGTTCTTCCATATAGATATTTTTAAACCGGACGTTATCTGGAAAATTGTTTAATAATTTAATTTCAATGTTACGATTAATTAATGTTTATCGATTCATTTTCAAATGCATTAAAAACTCGGTGAACTTGTGAATACTTGCATATAGTAGTAGTAGTAAACAGTATTTTATCGTACCGTCTTTGCGTCTCAATATTCTCGGACACGATTCCTATAAGAATACTTTACATATAAATACCTAACATTACCTTTACTATAAATAATTCCAAAAGTTATCTTTACCATTACGTTGTCGAATCAAAGAGTTTGTCACATGTACCGCTGCTGCTTGGAAACCCTTAATTTAAAAGAAAAAGAAAAAAGTAAAGGCTCGACTTCCGGAAGTGAATAATTTTCGTTTCTGAGAACGCGGGAGATCGCAGCAATAGCGTGGTCCTGACCTACATCGACTGGAAGTCGATTGTAGTGCCACGACGACGACAACAACGAGGCGTTCGATTCCACTTTCGGATACGTTCTCTCGATAACATTTACCGTTGCGGTGTCGATGGAAGACGTCAAGGTCATGGATTGGTGGCTGCCTAATCTAAATTCGACTAGAACGTCGCGCGCGATTATCGAAGGTGGACCCGGTTCTAGGAAGGCGGCCCAATAGAACGTGTTCGGTCGGCGCAGACGCACTGCTGGCTCTCCTTCTTCGCGCTACCCGCGCCGAATCAAATCTACGCCGCGGCGCTAGTATGCGCGCGCATCGCTCTCGCTCCGCCGTCTCGGCTGCCTATTGGTCTCACAGAATCGTCCCGGTCTCGCTGCTCTCTCACAGATGCGTAAGATCAACTAATCCGTACACAGACAATTTCCTCTCCTATCCCGCTCTTACGATACGCCATTTTCTATATATTCGTACGTTCAAGTTGTTCTATTTACAATTATTTACGGTCAATCGAGATTTGAAATTTCGCGCGTAATTTCTTCCCGAGGTTCCGATCTGTAAGTTCCGATTCATCGGTCTATCGCTCCTACGTTTAGCAGCTGTTTAGTATCCATTTGGTATCTACGTATGATTATGTAATTATATTTATAAATATTCAAATTGTAATTATGATATAATTTGAATGTTTGAGCTGAGGTTAGGATCCGTTTTTTTTTTTTTTTTTTTTTTTTTTATAAACTGAGAAGGATATTGCGTTTTTCGGTTGGGTGGTCGCAATTTGTGTTAGGTGAGGTAGGGTTAGGTATATGTGGATAGAGATTTAAGATAAATTAAATTTAGCCACTGTGGTTGCTAAGAAACGTAGAAATCAACTGATTTTCGCAATTCTTTAGCAAAAGTAAGATAGAAAATCAATGAATTTCAAAGTTACGTTCCAGTGTGTAGGTTATGCAACTACCTGGCGAACGTATTTCATATTCAAAGAGATACGTATTAATTTAATGGTTAAAATTATAATAAATAGTCCATGAATATTTTTAGTCCATATCCAAGTGTTTCTATCTAAAATCGATGGAAAAAAGTTCTTTCAACTTCCAGCGCTCATTTTCAACCAATTTCAACCAAAGTGAGGTATACGATTCGATGCGACCACTATTTAACCCTTTAATGTTCTCGTTCGGAATTAGCACGATATCCATCATTTTCACGAACACATATGCACATGTATTCATATTGAGATGTAAAAAAAATCCAATAGAAACAACGTAAATGTATTTCAACGACCAAGCAACCTTGCCCAAAACGATTTCCGATTTCAAATATACTCATTTTTAACGCGAGAAATCAATACGATACCGCCAACGTCCCGAGATTGGAGAATTCGATGCAACGGTTAACGTCTGTGGAAGCGGCTTCCGAAACGCGCTCGCGTGCGTCCGTTCGCCGGAAAGAGGAAGGAAGATTCTCTGCCGTCCGACTATCCTTGTCAAAGAGGGGATGAAGCAACGTGCACCCCACCAGCGCGCTACTTCCCGTGGGTTAAAGTTAGTCGCATGCGAGCTCGGTAGGCGTGGCCTCCAGGTAGCGGAGAAGCGCAGGTGAGAAGAGAGAAAAGCCGAGCAGGTAAGCAGCCGAGCCACTGGCAGACTGCGACGCGCGCTCCACGCGAGACCGTGCGTGTACCCTCGTCGGTCAGACCGGGGTCAGTCAGGGTCCTGCTGCTAGCCAGGACGCTCCGAGAGCATCTTCCGGAAGATCAACCAACGGACAGCTGCCGGGTTACCTGTGCAACTCTTCTTTGCTCTACGGATCATCCGATTCCGTCTACTTGCTCGTTTCATCGACCGTCTCTGACGAAAATTATTCTGTTACCAACTGCGTACAACGTTACTTCCGTGTGATAGGAAAATCATCTGACTGGAAAGAGTGTTGAAAATACGTTTCTTAGAGAAGTGTTACTCGTCTTGTATCTTGTAATAATCGATTCCAAGCATCGAACTGAACCGCCTTGGACGCGCGAACCGGGTACCAGACCACGACCTTGGCGAACCACGTGGAGGATCGCCAGAGAGCAGCCCAGTGAATGGAAAAACTGTACGTGCGTCGGGACTGTCTGTGGGGTTGATACCGATTGTGTACGTCGTTTGTGCGTTCCTGAATCTAGTGCCAATATAAAGAGACTACGGTTCGCTGCTCGCCTCCATGAACAGTCGTAAGACTTAGGGGACTAATCGATCGACCAATTGGACGCAATGTGCGGTGAGTTTCTTCCGCATCTCTTCGCTTTCCTCTCGTTGCTCTTTTCTTTCGCTGTGATGTCGCGCGAATGGAATCGATGGATTGGCGCGAAGCGTCTTGGTAGTAGAGAGACAAGTTTCACAGGGAGATGATACGGTGCTTGAGAAAATGAATCTCGCCTCCGGTTGAATTTACCATGAATATACCATCGACCTTGTGTTATTTTTGACGTATTCGAATGGAAATTTATGATATTAAATATGATTCGGCGATTATCTCGATGATGTTAGCTGATTTGATATATGACACTTGAAGATATGGAAGTTGTTTTCGTGATACTAAATTTATTTTCGTAATCCTGCCGGGAAATTTCCCTGTAGAAATATTGCAGCGATAAAATATCGATAAAATTATCCTGATTTTTTTCGATGTAAGTGCATATGCAAGCTGTTTCCTTTTTGTATTTTATCCGGTCTGAAGAGGAGCTATCGGTTTTTCGATGATGTCGATTTACCAAGGAGGATTACGTATTTCGTTAAGCCGAGAGCTAATGACGGTATCGGTTTAATCAGATTACTTCTTCTTCTTCTTCTTGTACTTCTTGTAGTTTTGTTAATCTCGCAGAAAGTATACGGATTCTCAGGTTATTAATTTTTGGCGATGAAAAAATACCTTTCGTATTTAGTTTGTCAGGTTCAGTTTTTAACTGTTTTTGTAATCTAGAAAAGTTTACAATTATCGCTTCTCGCAAATTGAAATTTATGAATAGCCATTTCGAAATTTCAAAACTATTCTCCTATTTGATGGAGATTTTAAAGGAAAAGCGTGAAGATTATGTAAATTTTTTATAGAATAAATAAAAGAAAGAAGAATTAAACGAATGGTTCAAAAAATTAATTACAGTGAGATATCAAGTTTAAAACGAAAAATCTTCCTTATCACGAGACTTGTAGGAGATACTCAAATTTTCAAGGTTATTCGTAATATTCGTATTATCGCGGCCTTGTATATCTGCCGTATTAAAAGATATATTAAAAGTGTGCATACACTCGGAACATACACAGGAACAAGAATGTTATTAGCGCACATCAATGGCAGCAGCAAATATTTGTACGTATTGCCAATGACGTTAAAACAGATCAAAGTAATCGCAAATCCTGTTTCAGAATGTCATAATTCAAATTCACATTCATTCCTTATCTCTTCGATAAATTCGTTTTCCACGAATTTCGGGGTCTTTCGTATTTAGCATGACAAATATTAAAATTTAGTATAATATTGGTACAAAAAGGTATTTATAGCATTTAGAAACCATAAGGTTATTTCCATGGAAAGTTTTGCGAGAAATAGCGTTATAATTTGATGGAAAAGAATATTTTCTTTATTTTATTTATTTATTTGTTTATTATTATTTAGTCCGTGCCTTTCGGCTTTGGACGAACTTACGGTTTTACGTCTCTTACACTTATTTTGCTCCTTATGTATCTACCTCCCCTCTTATCTACTCTATTGTATTGCACTCCCTTAAATCTATGGAAAAAATGTAAAATTCTGAAAGAAAATAGACGTCGTTGTAAAATTTGTAATATTAGGTTGTCCGAAAAGTGTCTTTCTTCTACAGACCCGTCTTTTACAACGATGCATCTTTACACGAACATGAAATGTAATCTATCTATTGTGATCTTTATTTTGATAGAACTTTTGATATATTTGATTCGATAAAATAATATAAAACGAAGGAAACTTTTCTGACGACCTAATATATAGAAGTCATGGAATTTCGATGGAAAATCTTGCAACAAATAATGTCACAGTGTATTGGAAAAACAGACTTCGTCGTAAAAAAGAAATTGTAGCATTCAGAAATTATAAGTGTTCGATCGAAAATGTCACGAAATAATAGTACGATGACTCATTAGAAAAATAGATTTCGTCATACGTTTACTTTTCGTTTAAATTTTCGAATAAATTCCGTTTCATTTTGTTGAAAGAACAAGTGTTTGCATAATCTCTTTAGTAATAGAGTAGATACGCGCCAGATTTTTACCGGACAACTGTTCCTATCAATGATTAAGATTCTCTTAGTTTCGTGGTCCCAGAAGCGTTCGTTAAAAGGAAGAAACGGAAACGCTGACGTTCGTTGATGTGTGTACACTTGTTTATACATATTTTAACGAAGCGAAGAATCGGTGACCAGATGGATCGATTCTCACCCACGATCACGTTCAGGATTTCCAATGAAACGTCTTTTCGGTTACCTTTTTCGTAATTAGGTGGCAGACGATCAATCGAACGAAACATCTGTTATTCGTCAACGTTGATTTCGAAATGTGAAAGAGCTGGAATGTAAATCACAATGCGTATTGAGTAAATCATATTGATAAATCGTATCGAATAGATCAAATTTGAGAAAATTGTAAAATCGAATCTCGTTACCAACGCGTTTCTTCTCTTTCGCGGACCACCAGAACGCTGAAGATACATCCTTTTGTTGGAAATAGAGAGAAACTGGGGAAATGGCCAGGAAGGGAAAAGAACAAGAAAGAGAAAGAAGGGACTAGAAGAGGTGAAAGATGGAGGGACACGGAGGGAAGCAAGAGAGGAGTAAGAAAGTTTGACAGTAGACCAAATCATAGAAGAAAGAAGGAAGAGAGGAGGAAAAGGATAAGGGAATCCAAATATAACAGATACTACAGAAATATAACCAAAGATGAGATACCAAAGTACTTGGAAGGGAGGATGAAGTGGAAGGACAGGAAAATTCTAGCCAGATTCAGGTGTGGAAACGAGACCAAAGCGAGGGAATACTGGAAAGAGGAAGGAGAAAAAAAGGTGCAGACTATGTGAAAGGGAAGAAGAGGACCTGAGACGTGTAATAGAAGAATGTGAGATAACGGGATGACCAAAAGACATGGAAAAAGCACTGAATGGGACTGGAGAAGGACTAACGGAATTAAAAGTAACAATAGAGAAGAGAAGGGCAAGGGCGATACAAGACGGGGAGGAATGACAAGAAGGTAGCACAGCAAGGAGGCAAAAGACCAAAATGGCAATAATGTGTGGTCAATAAGTTGCAAAAGTTTGTAGTCATTAGTTTTACCTGCTAGAGATAAGAATATGCTAAGGAGTGCAATACAATAAATGTAAGAATTGTAAATCGTAAGTTCGTCCAAAGCCGAAAGGCACGGACTAAAATAAATAATAATAATAAATATATCCTTTTGTTTCGTATTTAGCCAAAAGTCGAAATTATAATTTTTTTTCTTTTTTTTTCATTTTCTTCGTATAACAATATGCAAGCAATTTTAAAGCTGACTTGTAAGTAGGTAATGGTCGGTGATTGACATCGAACTCGGACATTATCGTTCGTTATCTATGCAAAAGAGGAACCACTCATACAGTCGTGTTTGCAAATCGCATTACAGATTTATTCAAACAACGAGGCGCGATTATTAACCATGTCTGTGTATATGTACGAACATTATCTATTACCTGAAAACCTTCGACTTTAACGATTCACGTTTTCTTCCATCGTTGTGTGCTCGTGCCTCCTTATGCCTTTCGGAGAAGCTTACTACGCAAGAAAGTTATTCGGTTTCGTTTTGCCTTAGAATATTAATCTTATTATTAATATTAATGCAGCTTCGTTATTTTCCTGACCGATACATTCGTTCATGAAATTAACCCTGTTATCTGTTGTTTGACTCATTCTCTAATTGCGTTCTCCTTGGATTACGATTCGAGCGTCGAAAGTGATCGAAATTGATTTGCCATAAAGGGCTTATTGTAATCACGTGATTAAATCGCGCGAGAAATTTGTCTAAGTGATACGTGATAACGGAGAATCCTTTGAGTCGATCGAGGGAGAATTTAGCTGAACGTTAGCTGAAATATCCGGTAGACGTAATATCACTACAACGCTGATAATAATAACAACGGTAATAAATAGAAAGGCAATTGTTTGAAAAGACATAAAATATTTTACGAGGCTGTATAACTCTCTTTCACGTTATTACGAATATCTAAGGTCAGATATATTACTATAAAAAGATTAATATTGCGAAGGATAGAGAAAAATTACAGCCTTAACAATTAAACAGCGTTAGTTAAAATGTCGTAAATGCCGATAAAAATGTACACTCTGTATAGATTGGTAGAAACTATTTATAAGATATCTAACCGTAGTGCAATTTGTTTTTACTTTGTTTTCGATTTTTAAGCTTTTAAAAGGATAGATGATGGATAGATGAGATCTTATTGATTGCTAGCTTATCAGAGTTGGCCGCGAATAAAGTTCGTCGGACAATCACGTCCGTTTCAGCGTACGATCAGATTAGGAGCACTGTCTCTTGGATGGACACGCGCACGCATGTTCTACGATGTATAATTCATAGTTCTCGTTCGGGGGAGGAGCATGTTTGTGATTTTCCCTATAAATCTGATAGCCGTGGCTACCTATGACTCGCGAGAATAACGCATTAACTCGGCTCCCATCTAAATGTAATAGAAATCCATTTTAAAACAGGACACGCGCAATTCTCTTTATATCCTGTCGTTTCAATTCAATAGAAACAGAATCCTTGTAACAAATGCACAACATTTCCATATTCTTTCGATCGAGTTAGAATTGTTGATCGAATGTAGAATGAATTGTTGTAGAATGAATCGATTGATTGTTAGAATTTAATCTTAAAGTTAAGATAAATAATCTGTGGAAGACACAATGTTTATGTTGAAATGATATTAGGTGATATTTATTAGACAGAATTACAGAACCAAATGTATTTAAAATATAAGTCAGTAATATGGTATAATTAACAAAGTGTGCAGGTAAAGAATTTATGGATTGTTGACAGTTGGCCAGTTACTCTCAGACTGACTGTAGGTAGTGACCCATGGTCCCTTCAAGATTTTGAACCCCACTCTCTATACACCACAGTCAAAGAGGAAATAAAATATAGCAACAGATATAGCAAAAGAGTCAACAAACATCAAAACCCCCTAATTACTGGATTACCTGATACGTCGGACCAGATCCGCAGGCTGAAGAGACACTACCCATTAGTCCTAAGCACCAGATTTTATTAGACATTACTTGATTATAATACTTATTTATAAATCATACTTATCTATAATAAGTATGAACTTATTATAAATAATTAGCCATGTCACTGCGTCACGCCAGAAAAAATTACTGAAAATTCTCAATGCGAGAATTGATTGTAAATATTAATAAATAAATAAAAAAAAAAATTCTCTACACAGTAGCGAGTATGACCTGTGTAAGTGTCCTGTTCAAATGCCTGTGTAGGTGTCTGTATAGGATTATTTGTGTCTATGCGTGTAACATCGTTGTATTCCAACAAGTACACGATTTCATAGATACTATGCATTAATAGCGCGATTTTAGACACTTTCGTTCGAAATAATCAAACTTTCTTCTCGTCTTTGGCTTTCGTTAAAATATTCAAAAGATACTACCGATTAATTATTTTTGAAGACTTTTGAAACCTTTATTCTACAGAAAATATCGAACAATTGGCAGAATTTCGTTGCAACTCTCAAGCAGATTGATAATTTTATGGCGACTCTCTTCGATAGAAAAGAAAGATATTTATTATTCGATCGTTTCTATGAAAAACGTATTCATCGCCCATCTCCATCTGCATTAAACAATTTTTGTAATGTCACGATAACCTTAAACGATAAGTAAATCGTGAATGTTTATTCAAATTCGAACGATACGCGTAGAATTTAGAAGTTGGAAGCCAGGTGGCCAATTGTCTTATCTACTACGTATCACAAAGAGTACCTATTTTGATAATGAAAATATGAAAATAATGAAAATTTTTGAACATTTCATATATTTTTTCGTATTACGTACGTTCTGTGCATTCGTGCTCCTTCAAATTTTCCACGATCGCACAAAAGTCCTCAGTCTAGCGACAGCAGGAGCGTGTAAAAGATGTATAAAAAATGTGTGTTTTCACGGTTTGCTCGTCAGAAGCGGTGCCGCGTACTTGGTACATGAAACCGGAACTTCACTACAGCGCAATTGGAGTTCCGGCGGGCGCTCTGTCACCCCCGGCCACACTTTCACCGCCTAGCAGCCCTAGCGTCACGTTGCCGCCTTCGCCGTGGAGTCCTGGCGCGGCAGGAAGTAGCTTGAACACCGCGGCGACATCCTCCAATCCTTCTTCGGTTTCCTCCACGAGCCTCGGCCAGCCGACACCGGACCGTTTCAGTGCTTTCACCCTCGTCTCCACCTGCAATCCCGACGCCAGGCTTCAGAATCTACCACTGACCACCACAACCACGGCACGAGGTAACACAATCGCCAGTATCCTTACTACTCTGCGGGTATTTATGCAAATTCACACGATATTGCATGGTTCATTCGTTTATCAACTATTACGTACGATTACCGTAATATCGTACTATCGTGTGACCATTCCATTGCTTGTTTCAGGGTTTGAAATTCCTTTCAGATATGCCTATTAATATGAAAATAGTACGAATATAGTGTTACGTTCTACGTATTAGAGATAGGAGGATGTTGCAGAGTTGTATTTATCGTAGAAAATAGAAAATATTGTAGAAAATGATTTGAATTTTCCATGGTTTGCCCAAGGCGCCGACGTCAACTTTTCATTATGCGATGCATATTACGTTGAAATATTATTTGCAGCAAATAAAATGAGTTATAAAATCAGGCTCGAAGCATTTTTCGTGGCGAGGGCCACCGGTGACCCCCACGGCGTTGTAGATAATTGTTACGATTGTCCTTTTTTTAAACAATCGCGCTATGTACTTTGAATATTTGCTGCGTCGCCGATCGCCGGTGGCCCCCACGGCGCTATAGCCAAATCGAGTGCCGGTCACCGGTGACCCCCATGGCAGTCAACGTGTTAATATTTAGCATCTGTCAAGATGTTTGTAATCTGAATAGATCAATCGATCATTGACCGTTACTTTCGTAGCGCGTCATCTTCGAGCAATTAGGCAAATGCTCGTTATATCAAGTTTGTTAGAAATTCTTATTTTCATAGTTATGAGATTTTGTTATTGTTCGATATATTCGCTGATTGTTATCTTCGTATAACTATAACAAGGTTTTGTAGCATATGTCTGACCAGAATCAGTTGTGACTACTTGATATGTCCGATCGTATTCGTGTCAATGCAGTCAGCCAGATTTAGAACTAAACCATTTAACCTGCTATTCTTGGTTCACACGTGTACCGTACCCAGTGGGTATTTAAATACTACAGCGAGTATTGTATAATTTATTTTACATATATCTGCAAAGAGATCACCAAAATTGTCTCGTTTTATGTTACTTCGTAAATAATCGAAGCTTAATCTGTATGAACGTTCGGTCAGTCAAATTTAGAAGCAAACGTCAGCCCATTTAAGCCCTCTTATTTGATCTTCTATTCTCGGTTGAAATATTTATATCGGTTATAGCTCGCCTCATTATATCGAATAGTCGTATCTCAATCGTTAACGAATATCCGATGTTGTCCATCTAAAAATAAACGCCCTTTTTTACTGTATCCAGAAATAATGACGAAGATTCCTAGGAAAAATAAAAAGGAAATATGAAACAAAACAGACACGGGCATAGGGGAATAAATTCAGTCGGAAAGTTCACCGTAATAATAATTTTTTAAGGCTTTTTTAAGTCATTTTAGACCCAATCATATTTTCCTATCATTCGAAATTTGTTCAAGTTTGATTCGTCGAAATAGAAAGATTGAAATCAAAATTCGAAGACTCAATGGGATTAATATTAGCTTTGAATCGGACGACTTTAATCTTTCTATATTTACAAAATAAATAAAAGTTTCATAATAATACGACTAGTTCAGAGGAAAATATACCTTTTTAGAAAATAAGTGTTACATGTTTAGCATAAACCTACAGATCCTTTGATCGAAAACTTCCTGAACTAATTCCTGGCTAGTCGAAGATTACTAGATTTTTCGTGCCAAATAGAAATTTTCTGGCTTGCAGAGATGCGTTGTGGTCTGATGTATGGTGGTTATGGGTCGACCGGGGCTGCATGGTGGGCTGCTCAACACCAGTTGAGTCTCTTGCTGCCTCATTCCCTGTTGCCACCCTCGAGGATTTCTAACCAGCAAACTACACCAGTTGCGAATTGTTCACCAATTCATCCGAAACCCCTGAACACGTCCAGAGCTGGCTCGCCACGAAGATGCACCCCGGAGAAGGCGAAGTTCGGTGAGAATTTTAATTAAGAGGGCAGTTTGTGGAGAATTATACGAGGTGACTGTAACGATCAATCTCGATGGAGGTTCTATGGGAATGGTAGCGTGAGAATTAATGGGATGAGAGAAACATGATATAGTTTCGGAATATTATACTACATCATAGTTCGAAAGAACGTTAATATTATTATCACTGTGGAAATATTAATATCTTTTTCTACGAGTAATCACGTTAGATGTATCTTTGTTGCTGTTTAAAGTCGAACGAATCTTTTGTCGATCGAACATTTATTTAAATACACACGGGACGTCCGCGAAAAGCAACAAAATTGCCACGATGCTTATAGAACGCGATAAACATTGTCCTGTATTACGCGTTAATTTTGGAATCGTATATTTCCTGTCTACTTGATAATATCATTTTTGTCAGTCAGTCGTAACGTGCACAGTAGGTTGTTTCAATTTCCAGAATTATCCCGCGTACTTTTAATGGCACTTGCTACGCACGTGTTTGCCCACTGCTGCCATTAACTTTCATTTTCCAAAGTTAGAACTGTGAAATTACATTTGAAATCCTACTGGTCACGGTGTTGAGTTTAACAAGTAATAATCGCGTCGGGATTTCCATTTGAACCAATAATTTTGCTATTTACGTGACAGGAAGAGATTCAACTGCGAGTATTTGTCTTAAAATAAGTCATTTTTGGTGTACGTCGGCAAGCTTTATCGAATTTATTCCTATTAATTCAATTTCACCACTCACGATTCATAAGTCGGCCGCGAGAATAAAAGAAACTTAAGATTCCTTTGAACGAGTCACGAAATAAATCACTTTCCGAATACGTCAACCAGATTTACTGCATTTTCTCTTAAAATTCCATCGAGGTCCTCCTTAAGATTCCCATGAGGTTTCTCGACGCGACCAGTCGGCGAAAAAGGCGTAGAAATACTCGAAGGGTTTAAAAAAGGGGACAACTGGCCGACAATTTTGTCGTAAGCAGAGTAAGTAGGTAATATCGATCCTGTTCTGCGAGCAGTTGGCAAACGGTCGGTTATCACCAGCCACGTTTACGTTTATCGTCATCGATAACAAAGAGAGAACCTGTTATTAAACCAATTATCACGAATCCCTTTCGGTACTGTATAACGTTCCGATAATTGTCGGTGATTATGCCACGTAAACGTTTCTGCGCAGTCTGGTGAACGATAACGAATTAGGTTCGTATTCGTTGTTTGTGTACCCACGACAATAGAGTACTTTCGTGATATATGCGGGTGACATAAGCGTTAGCTTAGAATCCTCGACAAACAAATTGAAGAATATCTTACGACTTGTCTGTGATTCCAACAAAATGAAATATAATATTCTTTGACCAATTTGCTGTATTGGGCTAAAAAGTGATTGGTTCTATTATTTTCTACATTTAGAACGCGAAGCTTCAGATTATACGTTTTATAATTTGCGTATATGGAGATTTATATTTCTATCTTAAACTTAGCGAAAACTTACCGAAAATTTGCAATTACGGTGATATTGTAATTATAATATAGTTATAATGATTAATTGAATTATAATTGAATAATTATAATGATATTATTGGAAGCAAGAGATTCTTTAAATTATTTGAAAGAAATTTCTATCCAAGAATCGACTCTGTTAGAGTTATTATACAAAATGAAACATTTTTGTAACATAATTTTCAGAGGAGGAGGCGCCGCTAAACTTAAGTACCAAACCTAATGACGTTTCGTCCACCATGAACCGAAAGAGTGAAATTTGGTCACCAGGAACAGTCTGCGAGAGGGAAGCGAAAGAAACCAGGATACTATCATCCAGGAGTCCATCCTCGACACCTGTAATCACTCGACAAATCCATCATTCACCGTTGACACCGCCCTCCTCTTCGGAAAGGACATTCCAAGTGAGTTTTCCATGTCAAAACGTCTTTCTTTCTTTAAATCTTGAAGAAGAGAAATTCGAGGAAAGATACATATATGGGAAGAAATATAGTTAATTGTTTTACAAATTTTGTTTTCCTAACAAATATCTAGCACTAAATTAACAAGTCAGATATTTTTCATCTAAAGTAATTAACCAACGAGAAAGTGAAATAAGAAAGAAGCAGATCCGAATGTTTTTTGTAAATTATTATCAGATTCTAGTTGTTTCTTCGATCCAGATGTCTTATATTTTCAATCGGAATATTAAGTCCAAGTTAAAACGATGTTAAATTAAAATTAATCGAACGATTCGAAGATTATTCAGAACGGTACCTTTGTCCCAAAGAAATCAATAGAGAAAATGGAAAAAGGGCAATATTACCTGCTAACTCGAATGGTCGTTAGACAATAAGGTAATAAAATGTTTTTCAGAGAACACGACGAGTATCGCTCTAGGAAATCTCTACACGACCACAGTGTTCTCTTCTTGACCACTCGGTTGATCGTCAAAAACAAATATTCTCATTTTTGTGTATTCTTTTACGAGCTTCGTAAATACTCTAATAAGCTTTCTCCGAGGTTATATATTCTCCAGCTCGTAAACAAAATCACGGTCAAGCAGAAACCTACTCGAATAGCGTCAATTTTTCCAAGATTTTATCTAGATTTATCCGTTTTTCCGTTCCTTTTCACGTTGTTCCATTCTCTCTCTTTTGCTTCCTCTTTTTCTTTTTTTTCATTTTTCTTCGTACAAGATGATTGATTTTAATATTAAACGTTTAGTTGTGTTAATATTCATGTTCAGCGAATATATAAAATTTCCAAGAGTCACGTTAGATGGATGATTTCTTGAAACATCAAGATACTTTTATAACGTTTTCACTTGGAAGAAACAATTTTTCTACAAGTCAAAGAACACTTCTCCAACAAAATGTACAATTGAAATATGTAAAAAGTAGCTGGATATATTTTATTGCATATGGATAATTTTTCCATTTTTCACTCGAAACAACGTTTTTAAAATACAACAGCGAGGACAACGTTGTTGACAGTCCTTTTCTGCTTGAATTTATATCTCTATCAATATTGTCACTCCCTGCGTTGCTTACGTGTATATTCTCTTGTATAATAATCTTGTCACGCATCTCTGTAAGTAGTCATTTTTCTTCTGCTAGATTCTCTTGCTTTTGTCCTAACTGAAATGAAAATGTGTTTTATCGCGTCAGAAGCTTTGAAGCATCATTCTGGTTGCATAATCGTATTTCCAACATTTAGAATGACGAGGAATAAGAAATAAAAAATTATAGTCACGAATTTCTCTTCCCTTTACCATCGAAATGATCATAAATTTATCGGAAGAATATTATAAATCAGTTTTCGTGTCTCATTTATCTTTTCCATTGAATCGATCGATAAATCAATGAAATTATATATGCATGTTGTGCTATTCTAATATATATTATACTTGCTATATTATACTTTACGATTAAGCAATAATAATTTTTCTTTTTACATCTTCTATAACTGCAATTCGCTATATTATTAACAATTTCTAGTCTCAATTTTTCTCATCGAGTCTATCAGTTCGTTCAGACGCAATATTTTCACCATTATGCTCCTATTACCTTCCCTGTAAATATTAATTTCATACAACGATAAAATCTACAATTTTTAAAACTAGTAGTTGGAAAATTAATACCAAAGGTATTGGATTATATTTATTATAATTTCCTTTCATCTTGAACGATATTTAATACACCACACAGAACCACAAAGTATCCACAAAAATATCAAATCTCTGTTTAGCTTCCCCTAGTTGTAGTACGACTGATTGCGAGTGGAACAGAGCTCGAGGAATTTACATTTCGTTTTATTTACATCGTCGATAGCTACGCAGTAAAACCGTTTCTAGTTGCCATCTTCCAATTTCGAGCAGCGCTTTATGTAATAACCGGAGCGCGAATTCTTACGCATCTGTGAGAAATTTGGAAATTTCACAGAGTGCAACGTAACAGGAAAAATTACGTAAAATAGCGAGAGTACACTGCTTTCTATTCTACTTGATAGGCAAAACGATTTCCTACCGAGCTTCTACTTCCGACTAATGTACTGTAGCATCTTTACCGCAATTAGTTCATTTACAGTAAATGGATTAAACAGACGTTGGTTAAACAGGAATCGATGGTTGTTTAACGCGAACTAATCGCAAGAACGTATTATAATTAAGACAACTAGATTGTTAATTTGCAACTCTCGTCACCACGGACCCAACGCTCTCTCTCACGCGGACCACACTCTCTCGACAACGCAATTCGCACTCTCTGACTTCTCAACTGGCAATCTCTGGCTTCTCAACTAACACTGACCGTTAATTCGTCTTTGTCCCTTAGCATCCCTTTGTCTTTTGTCTTAGCCCACCACGCACGTGTTCCTCAACCGCTCGTGGCCAGGATCACGCAGTCCTTTTCCGCGAAACTGTTCGATCGAAGGACCAACGATACGTTGTTGGGCCTGTCGGCACTTCGGCTTTCTCGCGACATCGTTTATAGTTCGCCCGATATCTCTTAGTCCTCTCGTCCTCGACACTACAGTACTTTGAAAAATATGAATTCGCGTGAAAGTGCACGGTAGATCGTGTTAATGTTTATACAGGAAATGCGTACGTATTCTCCTGAATACCTCGTTTCGTGTCTTGCTGGAGTCGTGGAAGGGAGAGTGAATCCAAGTGTGGAGCGTGCGGTTTCCGTGTCGTGGAACCCTGTCGAATTTCCGACGCTCTGCAAAAGAAAACGATGCGGTTTGGGAAAAATTTTGACGGCGAGCTCGGTTTCGCGACGCGGCGCTGTCAGGGCGGGCCTTTTTTCGCTGAGAATCAGGATCGTATGACGCGCGTGTGCCCCACATATCCTAATATGTCCGGTGGCTGTTACGTGTCGCGCGTAAAACTGCGGCCAAGCGAGTTTCTACTTCCATTCAATCAGCCGTAATTTCACCGCCGCCTTTTGTCGAGTTCCGACATTCGTCAAACGCTTGACCCGCTTCTTCGCCACGTCATGTCACGGTGCACTTTAGGGCACTTGCGCCACCGTTCAGCCTACCATTGCGTGACTCCCATGGATTTCACCTCGAACCTATGCAAATACGAAAATCGAAGGGATGATACGCCCAACCAGAATTCACCGGCTGATCGACTCACCGACGAAGGGGACAGTGTTTTTACAATAAGCTTCCAGTGCCAAGCTTTGAAAGTTCCAGTCGTAGCTCCAGCTGTGAATCGTAGGATTCTCTGATTTCGAGTTCCGATCTGTAAGAATCTTTCGTTCTCGTATGTTTGATACTTTGAGCACTTGGACCGTTCAAACTGCTGTTCATACGTTCGCTTAAAATTCATCAGACACTTTCTGTCTTTCATAAAACTTCGATATTTCGTGTGCAGTTCAGTTCATAGGAATTGGCATCTCCTGTTTGTAATTCACTCAGGCTATTAGAGAAGCCATTAAATCAGTGAGGATTTTATGTTCGTGCGAGATAATGGTGGAGAAAATTGTCGTTGATTTCCTATCCCCTAAGAATGTTCTACTTTTTCTTCGATCTTCTTACAAGATGTTTCGCGTAAACGATCATTCTCTGCTGTACCACTATCTTGTACTGTATCCATTTCTACTGTATTGATAAGGCGAAGGTGTCACGACCGGCTCGCTTTAAAATCGCAGATAAAGATGTGGCGGCACTCGGCTACAATGTATATCGCCGAAGCGAAGTGCCTGATGAACCATCGATATCCCAACGGTTCTTCCGCCGAATGTTCGAGAAGAAGGCGTACTTGGCAACAGTCGCGGACGCCTAACAAACTCAAGGATAGCGGGGATATCGAGGGGTGACAAAAGACAAATAATCCGATCGGAAGTCGAGCTGTAAGAGTCAGTCTTTAAAGAGTCACGCATAGAGCTCGGAAGTAAATCGTAAACCCAGTGTTAGAAAGAAATAAAGTTTCTTTTTTATTTTTCATCTCAAATTTCTTTGCTATTTTATTTGTCATTTTACGTGACAAAGGCAACGTTTCGAGAATGTTAAGAAATAATGTTATACGTATACGTAAGTATACAACGCAATCAGTCGGGGATGAATAAAAACGAACGAACGGAACCAGCGGTTAACCATTTTTCTCAATCTTTGTAAGCGGCACATTTTGACCTGAATTTAATACCTCGCTTACGAACATCCCGCGATATTTCGACTGCAGTCATTCGACGTGTTATACCGTTATGTACGAGAACGCAGATTCCGTATATTGTTCGAAGATATCGTTGGAAATTGTACAGCAACGGGCCACACCATAATACTTATTACAAGAGTTTCGTACTTTATTTTTGCTGGCATTAAAATTTATGTCTTAACTGCTTAATTCGGTACGAGGGCAGAAAAAATTGTACGACATTAAATTTTATACGCGCGATAACACTGGATCTTATCGGGTATTTTATTTAATTTAATGTTATTTAAAACTGAACTGAATAGAAGAGGCGAACATAAACATAAAAAAATTGTGTACACGAGTATACGGCGAGACAAGCGAGATAACGATCTTGCTTTTTAACAAGCGAAATTTCTATCAAATATCTGCAAGAAAAATTGCCGCTAACTTGAAATTTGATTTCGATGCCTGAGATATTTATTTCGATAGAAAATGAAATGAATATTTTATGAAATACAAGTCGTCGTGAAAGAAAAAATACGCACGACTATTCGAAGCTGCTATACTAGGGGGGAAAAAATATCGTCGCTGATCCATCTTCTTATTCAAGATGATTAATGGACACTTTGCATGTGCTTTAATCTTTGAAAAAATTTATTTGAAAGCTACGAGCTATTTTAATAGATAGAAGCTTTAACAGATACTGTAATAGATGCAATGGCAACGATTAAACACTAACGCAATACGTAGAAAATAGATAGATACGATAATAAATAAACGAAATAATGTTTTTTAATCGTTTCATCCAGCTTATGTAAAGTATTTGGCAAACTGTAAAGAAAGAGAGAAACAAATTCTCGTAATTCTTTTGTCATCGAGACTAATGAAAAAGCTGCTGTATTTTAAACAGAAGAAGAATGAGTTCTCGTGACGTCGTTGAACGTCATGCTCGAGGTCGTTTTGATCGCGCATTAAGCGTTCCAGAAAGAAAATGAGATCAAAGAAGACACGGGACGTTTTTTTGCCACTGGTCGATACTTGTTCGGGGAAACCTCGAAACGCACGATTTATAAGCTCTTCGGAAGCCATTACACGTTCTACGGTCTCCCAGAGGGGCACGCGAACGAGTTTCGGTGAACTTCTTCGGTGTCGTCCAAATGCAGCAAGCGGCGCATCGTAAGCTGCATTCTGCTGTTACTCGATCAGAAGAAATCATTCGAAATTCTCCGAGAGCATTCAGTTTCATGAAACGAGCAGTGAAATTGGGATACACGTGAAATTATGTAAAATGAATATCGTAGACGATTAATTATTTCAAATTGGTCCATTTTTATCGATAAAATATAGCGATATCGAATATACCGATAGGAGAAGAAAATGAAGAAAATTGTCCATCGCGTGTCGCGATCGAAATTATAATCTGAGGGTCTAATCGAAGGGTTAAAAGAAAATTACGTTTCACAAGTGGACAAGTGTTTCCGCAACTTCTTAAATATCCAAACGACGTAAGGACACGTGAAAAGGATTGGACAAGCTGGAACATCGCGGCAAGTTAATATCGTAATATCGTTCCTTATTATTGATCGGTGAGGGATGTGAATCATGCGTAGTCGTAGCTCTCTACCGGTACCGGTGCACGCTCGTAATAATATCCCGCTGTAGCGGTTTCGTACGCGATTCCACGCATGTACCTACGCGTGTATCGTGAAAAGAGACACGCCTAGGTCGACAGCATTGTCAGGACTGGCGCCCATGTGACAATAAGCCCGAGGAGAAAAACCGAGGCTCCGTGAACACAGGTGCGCCTGCCGGCTCGGCGTCGTCCGCCTTCTTCCTTCCACATTTTTCATCATCTATACCGATTTCGATTTCTCCAGGTCGAATCGTTCGTTTATCTTCATCGTTCAACACTAATCAATTTCATATTTTCCTCTCTCCTTTGCTTCGACTGTAATTCCTTTACACTGCGTTTCAGTTTTCGTGAATGTTACATCGATTACTAGCGGATATTATTTCGTTGATTTTTCATTTGATTGAGCGATAATTTGCGAGATAGAAAGAAAAAGTCGTGAAATAATTTCGTTGAGAAAATTAAGTTCTCGCGAATTGATTTATTGCGGTGGCAACTAAGTGACTGCGGATTTTGTCATTAGATGGTATCGACAAAATCCGCAATCACTTAGTTGCCAATCCAATGCTGTGAATGTTATGAAACTCTAGTTTAAGGCATCGTGGATCTAAAAGCATAGGGATCAGGATAGATTTTACATCGAATTGAGACAATGTTTTACTATAAAATGGTTTAAAATATTCAACGAATATGATACTATGCAAAGTGTATTTTTATGATGGGAAACCTCAAACGCATGGAGAACACGATGAACGATATGATACCTAGTAAATAGTTATTAGACTTGGTTCGACTTTCTAAGATACCCTTCTATTCTGTTACAGTGTAAACAATGTGGAAAAGCCTTCAAACGTTCAAGCACTCTCAGCACTCATCTTTTAATCCACTCTGACACCAGACCGTATCCCTGTCAATATTGTGGCAAGAGGTTTCACCAGAAATCAGACATGAAGAAGCACACTTACATTCATACCGGTGAGTCTCGTAATTAAATTATTACCTAGGCTATTAAAGTGTACGATGACCATAGGGGAAAATATGATGAATCAGATTTACCGTGAAGTAATTTTATATTTCAATACACTGTTGATCTACTTCGTAGCATCGAAAGAGCCTTTTTATTCTGTCTATTTATTTTTAACTATAACCGGTCTTAACTATAACTTCACTAACTGGTCGTTATAAAATGAAAAAGTCGATTTATTTACGACTGGAATATTTCAATTGTTAAAAATGGGATCGTTTTAAAAGAAAAGTATAATTGTTAAGACAAACAATATTTTAATATCTACTAGAAGAAGAGGAAATGTTCTTTTAAATTACAAAGCAGCTGGAAATATACGCGTTTAGGTTTAAAATGAGATAGAGAGACAATTTTGATAAACTGTTACTCTGTAAAATAAAAAGCAAAGAATTTGATCGTGATCTCTCTATGAAGTCTGTCTATGATTCTTGTTCTGTAGTGTTCAAATAAAATATTGAATTTTTCGAGCCAGTATCGTTGCCAATCGATGAAACAGTTGCCGTCAACGACGTGAAAAAACATATTTCAGAGAAAGTTCTTCTCGCGTTGGCGCGTCTGCAAGCGCAACTAGTTTTGTAATTGAAGAAACTTTGACGTTTGTTTTTCAATTATTCACGCGACTCGTGCCGCTTCTAATATGTTCGCTCGCTTCCATTATTCAGCTGACCATCGTTACGATCGTCGAAAACTGCAAATATACGTTGCAACATGCCGGAGACATGGCAACTAGAGTTCGCAACTTTGTCAAGCTCACCACTGTCTCGCCACTTGTTACCTCGTGACATTCCCATTGGAACGAAACTCCTCAACTTTATTCAACTTTTCTGCCCCTCGTTAGTTTCGCCAAATTCATATCGCGATCATACCTTTGTCCCCGATACTATAAATTTTCATTCCTTCTTTTCATACAATTCGTCTCGTCACGTTTTTCACGTAAAACCATATCTTTCGCGAAATTGTTCACGTTCAATCGATTTTCCTAGATTTTTTACCATTTTTCCTGTTGATTTATTCGAGGCGAATCGGATCAACGACTTGAAACGATAGCGATATTTAACGTGAACCGAATTCTAATTTCAATATATTTTTGAAACAATATGTTTCGTGTTTCAACGCTTCATTACAAATTAATCGAGCCTCGAAGAATACGAATAATAAATTGTTAAAGAAGACCACGAACTAATTGCAAATTTTCGAAAACCGACGTTTCGCGTACACCGCGCTAATATTACTTTTCCTTTAATCGACCATCGTCCATCCGATTTCCGTCGAACAGGTAACGTAGCTGTCGTCGACGAAACGAAATTACGCTTATCACGTCGGATACGTGGCATGCACGTTCGCTGGGTGTAACGATACCGAAAAAGCCGGTGTCGTGGCTCGTCCTGTAGACCGCGCCTTTTTGATCGACGCGACGCGTGCATGTTAATGCGCACTATATGTATATGCACGTGTAATAGAACGCATCCTCGGCCAACCACGATGATACATACGTCCTCGTCCCTCTTTTACGCTCTAATATACATACTGTTTACGCGTGCACCTATGCACGGACCTATCGTCGACGCTTCCTGAGTGTCATATGCCTGTGAATCACGCATGGTCATCGTATACTTCGCTATTGCGAATTGATCACGATAGAAGTTACGGTTTGTTTGAAAGTAGAATGAAACAGGATCGTTAGGTATATAGAAAATTGTGGAATTCTTACATTTTTTTTTTTTTTTTTTTTTCTGGTATTAAGTTGCAGTTGAATTTTATTAAACGATAGAACTTTAACCCTGTCAATGTTAATTGAAACGACGATGTGGTGAAATAAGTGTGCCAAGTAGTTGCAATGAAACACGAGGAACATATCGACAAATAATCGACGCATATTTTAAAATGGAAATTATATGGATATCCATACATCGTGGCATGTCATGCAAAGCATAGATATACTGTACTGAATTGAAACGGTTATCTGTGGAAATATTTTTTAAACCTTTCAGGAAGGACAAAATAAACTTGGACAGTTAATTCGGCGCACACTTGGTACGACATTAATCTTAAAAAATTCATCGTTTCGATGGTAAATAGCTTTTCAAATGACGAATAGTACGAGTTCGATGATACGACGTCGTTTAAAAAAACACGATGACTTGGATTTCTTTTATCGAGAAAGAAACTCTCTTAATAAAGGTTTAAGAAACAAACATTTCAACGTTTCATATCGAGATAAACGTTTTTATATTAAATATGAAAATAACGCTGACTTATTAAAGATTTGAAAAGGATCTATAAGAATATAAATAAATAAATAATAATTATGTAAGACGTATACGAATCAAAAATAACAGATATTAAACAAAAGATTTTTTCCTTACACGTTTCACGATTATTTCTTGAATTATCATGTTAATGTATTAGGAAATAAGATACATAAATGTGTCTTTAATATCCGTCACGAGTAGACCTTAATGGACTTTAGAACCGACCCTGAACACATTTGTTATTTGTCCAATACAATACTCGAATCATATTCACGAAGATGTACGAACACATTCTCAAAAAATCGCTAATACAACAATGCATTGAGCATACACCTTTGTTATAGCCCTTCGTGATATATCGAAAATTATTTATAAATAATTTATCGAAGAAGATAAATTTCGAATGGAACAATTATCTGGACGTTTCGTTGTTCGATTATTTTACGAAATTTTTATAAAATATGCAACTGTTCAAAGTAGGAAAATCAGCGTTCGTAAGAAAGACGAATGATAAGGCAAACGATAGTATTCGTGTATTCACATGTTAAAGAATATAGCGGAATGCTTTTCACTTCGATTTTCAACGTACGTTGTTCGTGTTATAACGCTCGTAATTTTCGCTTAATCGAATTCATCGTTTCAAACGCACAATAAAGAAAATTATACCAAGCAGCACGTACAGTGGCTGTAAAAGGTACTTGCACGTACCGTATTTTCCATCGAAGTGTCTTTTTATCTCAAGATCGTAATAAATGATACGAAATTTAATATATTTGGACCAAATTAACTGCCATTTAGATACTATATTAAACTCGATGACGTTTTATAATCCCGAGCAATAGGACTGGGAAAATATTGGACTGGCAACTAAATGATTGCGGATTTTGTCAATACCGTCTAATGACAAAATCCGCAATTACTTAGTTGCCAGCCCAATATCTAAGAAAAGAAAGGAAGAAGTGAAAAGAGGCGATTTGGAAATTTAGAAAATTGGGATGGTTATTGGAAAGAGCAAATTGTAGCCTGAGATCAGGTAGATCGGGATGAATCATGGGATAAATTCGGGTACCTAGAGCATTTAACGAGACAGAGCAGAGGGAAACGTAAGGGACGTCAGGGTTGGAAGACGTAATGAGCGAAAGGCAGGATAGAAAGATGGTAGAATAGCAGCTCGAGGAGGTGCAAAACAAAGGAGTAAAAGTGAAGAGAATGATATGGGATAAGCAGATTAAAGAAAGTTTTAGCGAGGAAAGAAGGTTGAAACAAGTAGGATAATTAGCCGGTAGAGTAAGTCGAATAGGAGAGAAAGAGAGAGTGAATGATTCAAAGTGCACGGATAAGATAGCTTTGTAAATATAGATATTTGTAAAAAAAAAAAAAAGAAAACGTGCGATTCTCGGCTACGAGGCCGAATAAAACGTATTCAATATTTTTTGTTAGCCACTGTATAAATATCATAATGCCTATGTCTATTGCCGACGAAACGATATTACGTAGTAATGTAGATTAAAAGATGCATAAATAAGAGGAAACAGGCAATTTAATCTAAGAAGAAATCTTGATCGGTCGCGAGGGGAACATTTTAGGGACGATTTAATCGCGTTTTCCGATTCGAACGACCGGAAGGAGATATACGAGTAGTGATGGGAAACGTGCTGCTTGTCACGGATCGGGGAGTTTCCGGTTAGCCACGTGGCCGACCACGAGGATCGCCGCGTCCCTTTTTAATTAGCATCGGACGTCGTAAGGGTTCGACGTGTGCCTCCAGACACCTTTTATCCATTCGCGTAAACGATTCTGCCCTCGTTTCACGGAACAACTACTGATGCAAATTTAATCGCTGCTCGTCGCGATTTCTTCCTATTGATTCATCGTTAAGAAAACAACGGAGAATTTACGACGGTTGCTTTGCCGCTTTAACGTTCCAAGTGGTTCAGGCGGACATTGAATTTGTTGTCGGTGAATAGACCGCGAACGTCCATGTGATTTTACACTTTTATGCATATTAATCGAAGATGTTAAGAGATTTATCCTGACTGTTAAATTTCCTAACGTGTACTTTGTTATGGAGTTTACGTAACACGCGTTCTATAGATTTTTGCAACATACGAAATACTTCAAATCATTCGTATACCGTGTACGTTGCTTTGTCGGAATATTTCGAGAAAATTTCTTTGATAACGATTTTATAGAAACTACGGAATCGCTAAGTTTTGCATAGTGAGATATCAAGCGAATAGAATTTATGGATAGGAACGAGCAATTCATATTTCCTCGTTACTATTTCCCTATTCAAATATATAAATGGCACATTAAATAAACGTAAGTATAAATTCTAGTTGATTTGTTTGTTTTAACTACCGTAATTATCATTCGAATAGCATTTTAGAATATCAGTGGGAAAGCCGCTACCAGATTACACGCAAAATTATGAAATGCGAAATATCGATTAGGTTTCTGTAAATAGATACATAAAATATTGATAGCAGAATTTTTCCTTTTAGTTAATTTCATTTTAATTGGAGTACTTAGAACTGGGAATATGAAATGTCAAATAGTGTTAGGTAAAATTCATTTTATTGTAATATTTACAGAAGTTATTTAATGTATATTCGATATTTTATGAACCGACACTTTCCGTATTATTGTTACCTTTTTTTTAACTGCGTTTAAAAACAACTATATGTGCTTATTTTCACACATATAATATTACTTTACTATACTATACTCGAACGTAATGGCGATAATCTACAAGGTAGCACATAATACATCTACGGTTTTAATTATCGTTAGTTTTATCAATGACAATTTATGTTACCCAGTTCTCGGTTGTAGCAGCATATATACACACACACAAAATACATACTACATACGCAGTATATCGTGAATTGGTCTATACTTCAAGAACGTGCAAAAATTGACTAATTTGTCGTAATTTTAATTTATCTACAAAATCTGCAAAGTAATTTACTTGACTAGACGAGACTGGACTTTTTTCCGGCATTATTTATCGTATTGTTTGATTATAACAAAGAAGATGCAACGATCGGAGCTTCTTATTTTGATCTAAAAACTAGAAAAAAACCGATCATCTCTCGAGATATACGTAACCTGTGAGAACTAGAAATCTACAATTGTTACGAATAGACACATTTATCGCTTATAATAAAACGATGTAAATTAACAGAATAAACGTTACTTAACAATGACATTTTCAGATTCGAAAAATACCTTCACTCGTTGTACAGACATATCGTTCGATCGATATACATTCGAAAGAATTATAAAATTTCTTTGTTCTGCCTCTGTGTTCGTATTAATTGGAATTAAAAGCAACTCCCTGTTCCAATTCATTATACTTTGGAATATTCCTATCTCCAATTTCCTAGCTGGAAACAAAACTCGTCTGTCATTGGAAAATGCCACATAATTAACGGGTGGGTGAAATATGTACAGAGTTATTGCGTAATACATAATACCGAGGCATGTGCACCGCACACTTGCAATGTTTTCTTTACGTGCTTCTTCCCCTTTTTCTTTTCCTACGAATCGTTGAATTATTTCAGTAAGTTAAAAGCTGTGGGTTCCATAGAACGACAAGAAAATTTGAAACGGACTGTGCAAGCTTGGGAATTTCAAATAAATCTCTGTTTAGGTTTCCTTCGTAAAAATATGAAGTCGCTGTCTACTCGCTATTTTCTCATTAATTTATTCGGTGTACAGTAATTTCTATATTTTAATAATAATAATAATAATACGTGATCAAAGTGTTGGGACTTTACCAGCGTACATACGGCAGACTTTTCAACGTGTATTGGCTTCTCGTAGCGTTCCGATAAAAGCAACCTTGGCGGATAATTGCGCTTAATTGCTGTGGAATTATAAGAACACCGCGTGGACGAACGAACATCGAATTCTAATGGATCGGCGGAAAGTAAAGCGATTTAAACGTCAGATAACAACCGACCAAGCTACGGTTTCTTTCTGAATATTATTTAGCTTTTTCGTTTTTGCGATTTAACTTGTTGATTAGTCACTAAAGAGACGGACACCTAATGTTATGTTTTGTTACACGTGTAGCACGTTATCGTTATGTGTCACGTTTGAACTAGTATCAGTATTTAATTGTTGCTATTAATAACGTTCGGTATAATGCGACGAAAATTGTAAATGGAAGTCGCCAAGTACTGGCTGATTATACGAAAGAAATTGTAGAAACTAGATTGTTTATCATAAAGAATGATATGTGATTAATGACACCACTTATCTACATGTTTTAATGTATGCCACAATGTAGAAATAAAATATAGGATATAAGTTGTGTTCAAATATGTGAGATCTACAATAAGCACATTGCAAATTAGTGCCATTTCCATGTACACAATGCTTCTCTTTTACTTTCCATATTCATATTTAGTATCCTATACTGCGTTATTTCATTTTTTATAATAATTAATAATTAATAGCATCAAATTAGACCATAACGTTTACCTGGTAATTTGTACAATATGTTTGTACATCTTTGCTAGTAAATTTATCGAGTTTTATAAAATAAATATGCCACTAACTAAACTAATTGTATATACAATATACTTTTGAGTCTAAAGAAGAGATTTACAATTTTCTGTAGCCAAAACACGTTCCATCCAGATTATATTCCATCTCTACTTCGTTGCCAATTTTCTACAGAGCCACCTAGTATATTTGCATAAACATCTCCGGTAATCTAATCGTTACAACCGTTCGAACAACCAAACTTTTATATCATGGAGAGAATATTAACTAACCGGTTTAAAATTCATACGCTTCTCGATGTCTGTTTTTCTTTTTTCTACTATCGTTGAGGAGAAAGATATATAATCTCATACAATTCACCGGCATGATATAAGACTAGGGTAAACGATATTCGACGACTACCGGAGGGCATAAATGAATCGTGAGGAAAGATTCGTTGAACTCGAAGAACAAATTGTACTCTAAAATACGGCAGCACTGTAATAATCCTTTGGGTAATAAGTAGAAACCCGGGCTGAACAGTGGTTACACGCAGTTTGTAAATTGTTTGCCGGACTTTTCTATAGCGAAACCTCGCCGTATAAATAATTCCTGTGGGAGATACGACACGCCTCGTCGTCACAGTATCCACCCTGTTCTTACCTCATTGCGACAACACATTTGAAATTTTATTTCACATTTAATTCTCAACAAAGTACAACAGATACGAAACATTCTCAGCATCGTTTCTCGTATGATCATTGTAATAATCTCATTTGCGTTATACCTGAGCGATTATTTTAAGTAATATTACCGTATACATTTTACAAGAAAGCAAAGTTAAACGTTTTTAAAAATCTTTCTAATCGATCCCCCGATGATACGAAGAAATTGGCCAGATTATTTGGATAATTTATTATCCAATTATATATTTATTTTGGATTATTTAAAAGATAGAATTGGAATAGTACAAATGGTATAAGGAAAAGTGGAATTTAAAAGAATAGAATTATTCTCAACGATACTTAAGTTATATAGTACGAAATACACGCAGAATTACGATACATTACGCGTCGTACATCTCTTACATCTCTTTCTGATTGTTCTGAAATTTAAAGAGAAAATAAGGAAACGAAGAATAAGAAAACCGTCTGGATAGAGAAATAACATAGCTATAGTTCTTTCGAACAGACAATAGGTGAGCAAGTTTCCCCTCAAACCACCGATATAAGCAATTGAAAATAAATATAAGAAAGACATAGAACAGGAAGCAGCGATCTAAGGAAGGTTATCGCTAAAGTTTTACATACATGCGATGGTCTTTCTTCGTTGATACACGCACATCATGGTAAATTGCATAGCCTAACATGTACTTTCATTGAAATTGTCCTCTTGCCTGGCAATAGCCGATGAAACATCGCTTTATATCGAAATGAGTATATCGAGGAATTTTATTGTCGCGTTCGCATTAAAAAGTTTCGATTGCAGATTCTTTCACTGTCCATTCCACTAATCTATCACATCGAGTTATCGCTGTTAGACCGATAATTTACTGCCTTCTTTTCTCTATCGCTTACCAAAGCAATAATATTTCAATTAAGGTTAAAACGTTCAATTTCGTCTTCATATGAAAATTAGATTTTCTACTGTCCATTTCGCTTTATTTTATTATATACTCGTCGTACAGTAATAATAATAATCAAAAGCCATACTAGTCGACTGTATCTTGTAATAATTTCTTAATTTTAGTATCAGAATACGTAAGCGATATACAACGTAAGATACTCGGACAAATCACTGACTCTGAAGGAAGTTTGAAACGAGGGACGAATAACATTGCGAATCAAACGATTTCCGATACATGAAAATCCACTGTTGGTCGGCGACGTTGGTCCCAGATAATCCATGCGACGCCATTACATGAAGTTCATTAAGCGGTCGCTGCATAATTAAACTGGCGGGCTGCTACCAAAACACACGCACGTGTCGACACACACGCGAAAAGGCCGAGTATCCAGTGCTATCATTAAAATCGGCCACGAAGTAAACGTTTCAGACGGTAAATATTTAAGTCGACCGCTAAGGGCTCGGTAATGAGAGTCGAGATGGATCGATACATGGCCACGTACGCGTACAAGAGGACGAATACGCGCGTTCATCGGTTGCTGACACACTTCATAAATATTACCCATCGGCTGAAATTGCTTTCAAATTTCGTCCTTCTTTTCATACGCCTTTACGCGATTGTATTGGCTTGGCAACTAAATGATTGCGGATTTTGTCATTAGATGATATCGACAAAATCCAATTGCCAATCCAATAATTCCATGGCGAGTAATTCTAACGACCGATCGCTTCCTTCTTAACGTATTTTCGCTGCGGTGGTCATGCACGCGCGATTATTTACCCTCGATGATGAGATTTTCTAAAAGGCAAAAGGTAAAAGGTGCAGGTCCTGTGTAAATTTGTGAGATCATCGTCTCTTCAGTTGACCGTTGTGTGTATAAAATGTAACTTCCAGCAGGTGGAAACGTTTATGACATCGATTTCGCTTCTTAAATTATATTTCTGTGAAACTTTTAGTTTAGATAGTCGCTATTTTTGTAATTCTATATTCGCCCTAAAGGGAAGAAAATTTTTTCTTTTTATTGTGCAATTGTTTACTGGCAATGATTTTCGATATTACGTTAGATTCGAATGTTAAGTTTTAGAAAAGTATTGATAAGGAATCGTATGTTGTAGAAATTTCTACAGATTGATAATCTTTCATTGAATGTTTAGCGTACGGTAATTGCGTTTATTATGTCGTTACAAAACCAAGTTAATAAGAACCACATGAATTACCATTTAATCAGTGGGATTTCGTGGCTTTTTCTACGATTACTCGATAAATACCGATACTGTGCGTATCGTGACGCGGAAACATTTGGACAAACAGAAGGATCACGATTTTTGTCGGCTGTTTTTCCAATGTTTTTTCGGCTCTGATCGCCAGTTGCAACGTCGAGTTTATCAGGCCCGCATACAATTTCACGAGTACACGTCACATTTTTGGCGTTATCTGTCGCGCAAACACAGACAGGAATCACGAAAGGAAAAAATAAAAGAACGTAACGCGGTGTACAGAGATCGCAGAGTCCGTTCAAGTTCAAGTATAATTAATTAACATCACAGCAGAAACGCAAACGCGGATAGAATTAGACTCGAACGATTAAACGGTGAAATTTTAAGAATCGAATTTCTTGAAGGCGAAATATTTACACGTGTTAAGGTTCGAACGGAATTTTAAGTGCACAAATAATTTTGTCATAGTTGCATTTGAATAACGAATACTTAATAATATTTATTGCGCTTAAGATAAACTTTTCAAGCAGCTTTTGCATATTTCTTAAAGGACGCGAACTTTTGTCGCTTTAAAATTACTCCGAAAGGAATTTTCCTATATATTTTAAGATGTTGCAATAATTCGTTACTTTTTCTGGCGATCTGCTTCATTCATCGTTGTATAACAATCGATACGTTGATATATAATTATCTTTTACATTTTATCACATTTTATTTGGCAATCACCTTGACTGAAACAAAGAATGGCCTCTTTAATTTCGGCACATAAAGTAAACTTAATTTCAATAAAAATGATAAATTAGTCGAAAGAAGTGGTTATTTCAGGTCGTTACTTTTTATTATCATTCCAAACAACATCTCTCCGAGTATGATCTTGATTAATCAGTTTATTTCAAATCCATCCAGCCGGTCGACTAAAGCAAACAAAATCAAACAAAAGATTCACAATTGATCGGAATTTCCTTTATCGCTTTTATTTTTAAATCATTTCATTTCAAATCAAACTTTTCTTTGTCTGCCTGCGTTGTCAGCGTGCTAAATGAATTCGTAAGAAGATGAATTTGACATTTTCATTTTACACAAGGCATAGATAGTCTAGGAAGAAACTTCTTACGGGGTAATGAAAAATTTATTACTCCGTGACGCTTTCACTTGGGAAACTACAAGATGAAAATCGTTTGCCCGTCGTACACCGTCGAAGGAGCTTTTGAAAAGACATTACACTTCCGCTGCAATATGTTGTTCCTCTGATATGCAAAGTGGAGCTCTTTAGCTGGCCATACAGAACGTTTCTGTGATCGAAATACATATAAGCACGCGACTGATTCTGTGTCATTAGGTGTTTCCTCCTCTTCATGGGGAATTTCTCCTGTTAGATTCTTGCGCACGTTATAGTAAACGCGTAAAATCCAATGAATGCTAATAACGAGATTCTGTATATTTATACGGATGCATATTTCTAAGAAGATAATTAGAAAAAAGGTACCTGGATAGAAAATTGGTTTACTTATTAAATATTATAATGGATATTTTTATGTAAATACTTACAGTGGTGTAAAAAAACAAATTTTAAATAATACGAAGAAACACCATAATTTTATAAAATAAGATTGTGATTGACAAATGAGAAAGAACAAGCAGCAGATATAATGCTCCAAAATAGACAACTTGTTGCCAGCATAGTTTTCTTTTGTTCGCTTTACTAATCAAAATATCTCATTTCCTAAAAAAAAAAAAATAGAAAGAAATTTGTAAGAAAACTCAAACTTTCACCAATCAGATAACTTTATTACACGGAACATTTAATGTTCGAGTTACTTCGCGCTATTCTACCCGCAAAGTGTTATCTTTAACGGTACCGTACAATCCTGTCCGACTTATTGGAAAGCATCGTTAATAATTCCTTTGTGTAATATCGTCACCTTCGTCTATCAATCTATTTAGAATTGTGTCTAAAAAATCGTACGCTGACGTAGCTATGTTCGCCATGTTTAATTTACGGGAAAATCATTTCGATAATAACGTAGCACCACTCGATGAGGATACTCGTGTAGACAACCATCTTTCATTAGTTATAAAAGGGTTAGGTAGATCGAAAGCCGAGCGAACAATTACGATAATGGTATTTTTCCTCGCGTCGTCCTAAGCGGTGACACAAACGAACCAACGCTTGTGATAACAAGGCGTCATCATCGTCGCGTTCCGCCATTGTTCGTATTTATAGCGGACCCGATAAGTCCGATGATATATCGATGCAAATCGATTCGCAAGCAATATATGTACGCTGACTGAGAAACGAAGGAAAACGAAAGGGAAGCCGTGACTATTGCTGGTGACATTTTTATCGCTGTACCAGAGAGTGTTATCGGTCGCCTCTCCCATTCTCTTCCGATACCCTCACCCTTTTTTATCGATTGCAATTCGGTACTTTATTCTCTTCTTTGTACCCCTCCATTTCTAATTACCTTCATATTTATCTATTTTTATTATTTATGGTACGAATGGTAATAAGTATAGGAAAGATAAGAAATTTCGTTTAGATCGGTTGTCATATTTTTCTATTCAATTCCTAACAATTTTCACTCCTTTCCAATTGCTTCTAATTTTTCATGAACAGGATTCGCCATGATTATCTTGATATTCCGTTCATTCCAAATTCAAGAATGGAACATCGAACACCACGAATCGAGTAATTTACCAATCGGTCTGTATCGAAGCATTGGAGGTCTCTTCATTGGGAGATTCCTCATCCTGGAACATAAAGGATACAAGGACCTAAATCGTGAATATTAGTTCTAATTGCTGATTCAAAAAGGAAACAGATAACCATCTTGTATTTCCTTCGTTTCCTTCTCTTCCCCATTTGACTTATGTTTGTTCCTTTTTCTATTCAATTTATTCTTTCTTTTCTCTATTACACATTGTTATTTCTCACCTCTCTCTCTCTCTCTCTCTCTTTTGCTTTTACTGTCCGTTCTCCTTTCACTGCCATACTTTTTTTCATCTTCTCTACTCCTTTCCATCTTCTTCTCCCTCTTTTTCTCTTCTTTTCTGCTGTATCCCCCAGCAATCTTCTCTTCTCACGCTGCTGTTCCGTTCACAGTTTCCCCTCGCCAAATCATTATTATACATAGCAACGATCTTTATACATACTTAATAATCTTCTCGTCTCTTCTTACACCCCGTGCATAATTTCTCTGCAAATAATTATTGTACATATTAGCCTATAGTCGATCGAGAAAATGTCACATGTTAGCCGTGGATAATCGGAAAAACGAGCAATCCGCGAACCTAAACGCGATGAGAATTCCCTCTATTTTTCCCCCTCCGCACCGCGAGTTTTTGCACCCTCAGAGATAAATGTGGCACGATCACACGGTGACGTCGGCCAGGACGAAAATTAATTTCTTCTCGATAGAATCTTAACGACGATGGGACCCCCGCGGTACGCAACTTACGTATGAGCCGTTTTATCGGCATTTTACAATCGGTTCCAGTGTTTGCCTGGAATTTTTCGAGATAGAGAAAGAGAGGTTAACCGGGGCTGTTTGCACGATTTATCGAGACGATCATCGTTAGACGACCACCGCTCGAGGTCTCCTCCGAACGAGTTTTTCCTCTTATCGGTATCCCGATCCGCATAAAAGATCGTTCTTAAAACCAGGCTGATAATGGTTCTCGAGCAAATATTTAAGTTTCCTGGAATTTTCTTCTGCACGGTTCATCAGCGGAACTTGGCGGCCGTTCGCGCTTAATAGCCATCCTCCTCTGTTTGCTCGGAACGTCGTGCGCACTGAATTACGCCCTGATATCCGCTCGGACATATTTAAAAACAGGTATTTAAAAAGCAGTTAGAGTGGTACACTATGAATATTTAGAGACAACCGTATTCAACATGTAACGCGATGTCGCGCCGCTTGAAATTTATTCTTTGCTCGCAATCTTTATAGCTCGTGGACTTAGTTACAAGCAATATTCGATTTTTCACTCTTTTACTGGCCTTTTTTCTTTACAGCAATTTTTATTATTGATATCATAGTTGAGACGTACACCGACAGTCGCAAGACGAAAGATAACAGAACCTACCAACCGATTTACAGCGCACAAAATAGAATACAATTGAAACGTTGTTGCGTGTTATCCACCGTCCACGACACAATCTCATGTATCAAATTTGCTGCTTTGCTCTAGGCAGCCGGTTGTAAATATGTCGCAAAATAGGAAAAAAGAGAGATATTCTAATTAATATCTTTGTAGGACGGTAGTGTTGAATCGGTGAACTAATAAACTCTGTTTTCTAGTAGTTCATGGGGTTTATTTTGTAAAATATATTGCATTCAAAAATTCTATTTTTTTTTTAATTTGCAAGAACGGTTTAAAGGTTTGAAAGGTTGAATCGCCTGAAAGAAAAAGAAGCGCAATGGGAGACATTTTTCTCGGCGTTGACGTAAACAGATTGCTCCAACTGTCGGCGACAAACAGATCGCCACGATTTATAGGTTGATTCAGGTGCGCTCAGCTTCACCTTGGCTCATTATTCCAAATCGCGTTCGACTTCTTTCCTCGCTCATTAATCGAATTTGCAACATGTTTCACGATTATTTGTCACGATGAGTAACTGTTAACGCGTGAGATACTTTGTTGCAAGAAATACAATGTTTGCGGTTTATGTTAAAATGATTTTATATATAACATAGCATAAATGAAAAATCGTTAGGTTTAGCAAATTTGATCCGACAGAGGATTTATTAATCCTGTTGCATTCTTTACATCATTTTAGCCTCGTTCGTGCCTCTGTTGCTATTTATCGCGCAAGAGTGAACTGTCACCGACTGTTCCACACGACGTAACTATAAACCAAAATTTTCCTTCGTCGCTCGAAAAACTCTTGGAAGTTGCTTCAAGATACATCATACATTTAAAAATTTCAAAATACAGCAATAGTGTGAATAAAACTGGTATTTAACACGTTAACGCTGGCAAGACCCACCGGCTGGCGGCGCAACTCACCGGTGGGTCTCTCGCGTCTGCTCCGAGGAGCGGTGATGGGTCTTATTTGTATTTTGTGAAATACTTGTGAGACCCACTGCCGCCATGAATATCGGCACCAAAGTGAATTTCTTTCTTCCTTTATTTATTTAAATTGTTATTTTTTAGTTAATGTAAAAGCGTTGGGAGCTGCTGGTAACGAAATTGAAATAAAATTCCGAGTGCAAAGGGTTAAGGATCCTCTTGCTCGTAGAACAAGTAACAAAAATTCGAGTATCGCAGCGAGGTTAAAAAAGAACAAACATAAATGTCGAAGCTTAACTATCGCGAATTATAAACACAGAGAAAATTATAATATATGATAGGGAAAGACATTTTGATTCATTCAATTCTTTGTCTATGAAAATATCTAGTGTAACCAACAAATATACTAAAAATCTGGAAATGATAAATAATTGTTTAAAGAACAATGCGAAAGCGTAGTAGGAGACAGAGGAGACAATAAGCTCGTAATTGGCTAACTGTAAAAAGAAAACTGAGTAAAAATAGAGAGTTTGAAAGTTTGTCAAATTTCTAACGTGAAACCATCCGTAAATCTGTGTTGCAGGTGAGAAGCCGCATAAATGCGTGGTATGTGGCAAGGCGTTCTCCCAGAGCAGCAATCTGATCACGCACATGCGCAAGCACACGGGCTACAAACCGTTCCAGTGTGGTCTCTGCGACAAGGCGTTCCAGAGGAAGGTGGATCTACGACGACATCGAGAAGGACAGCATCCAGCCGCCCCGGCGCTCGATTATCGCTCCCTCCAACTACCCTCACAGCCCGCCAACATCAAACACTCTCCACCTCTACAACCTGCCCCCGGTTATCACATGATACCTGTCCCCGGTAATAGTTGAGATTCTTTCACGATCCTGTCACGAACACCGTCTGCCTGTCATCATTTCCTTCTTCTTGCTCTTTGTCCCCGCGTGAATGCCGAAGAGGCACAGTTGAAGAGAGAGAAGAGGATCGTTGGAAAGCGATTGTGGTGAATTTGAAATAGATTTGCAGATAAGTACTATACGTAGCAAAATGAGAGACAAGGAAGAGATGGATACGCAGATCCAAATTGGAAGATAATGGACGAATAGGATGATACAGTACGTGCGTAGGGTGTTGAGAGGTTTGTTGGTAGAAAGAAGATAAAAAGATAAGAGAAGGAGCGTGTGTTATTAGTATCAAATAGATATGAAATCTATTCTTGTTTCGGTGACTGCGGTAGATTTGAAATTCAAGTATTCTTTAGGCATGTTGCTAACAATCCTTGGCGAAATTCCTTGAAAAAGAAAAATTCAAATCGACAGAAATATTGTAATATTAGAAATCGACTCCAAAATTCAACTACTCTTATATACAATTGCTATGTCACAAATGAAGGAATCGTATTTTAACAAATTTCATAATTTCCAGTACAACGATCGTACGTTGTACGGAAGAGAACTATCTTCTTTCCAAACAACTCGAATCACACGTTTCCACGTCTTTGGAACATTACATTTTTTCTCAACACCCTGTGTTCACGCTCGTGTACAAAACGCGGAAATAAAGTGATCACAAGAACAAAGGAGGAAGAATGCTCGATTATACGATGCACGGTAGTTCGATAGAGATTCAAAGTGGACAAAGATACGTCCATCGTGATCCGAAGAATCACACGTTCCACAAATAATCGCTTATAGTTCGAACGCAACAAATTTCCTATCTTTTCTATCGTCAGAGGAAGATTCGAACTGCGTAACGAACCTATTAGATATAGGCAGACACCTGTTCCAAGTGGCTGGCTCTGTTAATAACCGGTACTTGTATACCTGCGAGCTGTTCAACAATGAAAAAAACGCCTTAGGGGAGGCACGCTTTTGCATATTTCTCGAGCTAAACTGGCGGTCCTCGGCGAGTGTTACGAGATCGACCACTGTTTTGAGGTAGGAAACCTTCAGCCGTCCATTATTGCTGTACTTTCGGTATGTAACGTACATGTATATATATAAATATACATCTTATATAGATATATATTGACAAAAATGATATGTTATATATATACGTGTGTATAATTATATATATATATAATTATATATATGTATATGTATATATATATATATATATACACGCATTCAAGCAAGCAGATACGTGTGTATACATATGTACACGTATATAACGCGCATATAACGTGCAAAAATACGTATTTAGGAAAAGTTAAAGAAATTATAGAAGACTATGGAATCCTTTAGTTTAAAAAAAAAGATATTGATTTTCGATATTACGTATGGAATTCAGCAACGTATTTCGCGGAAAAGAAAGAACGCCTATCGTGTGTTTGCATGTGTGTACACATATATCGGCACGTATAAATCCGTATAATACTTATATCCGAGCCAGCGTTACCAATTGCACGTGCAGGGTTTTCAAATACTTAGTTGTATGCTCATTTACATTTAGAAGCGATTTTACTAATCACTTGATCGCTCGAGTGGCAATGTGTCGAGTGAAATATAATTCCGTGGATCTTCGTATTTTTATATAAAAATATGAAAACCATTCGTTAGTGATTTGTAAGAAAAATATACAAACAATCCTGTAACATATCCGATCTTTAGAGAATCTTGTTCAAAATGAATATAAAATGAATTCGTTCGACGATTAAATCTGTGGGACGAAAAATAATTGAATTTGAATCTTGTCATTCAATATGGAATATGGTCATCTCTAAAAGAGACGACAATAACGAAGATACAGAAGAATAATGTGTAGCTAATTGTAATTACCTAAATTGCCACTCGAGAGATTGGAAAGTAAGAAGTTCTTTCGAAGTGTGTTTTTATATAATAATTAAATGTCGATCGAGTGTCGATTAAATGTACAGTCGTGCCGCAATAATCACCATGCTGCCCGGTATTTTTCATATTTTTTACTATTTCTACCTCCTGCAATCAGACTCACGAGTGAACAGAAAAGGTCTATTTCAAAGGAACGTGTCTTATTTAAATTAGTCGTTTTTATTGATAACGCTATTTTATCGTACTTTTTAGTTTAGGAATTTTTGATCGCAAATACGAAGATGAATTATTATTAACAATGAGCGGATCTTTTTTAATAGAGCAATGTAATTGCTTGGCAATTATTCGCGCGGTACTTTTTTTTTTTTTAAGAGCGCAAATATTTGATATACGAAATTTATATCTAGAATTGTAAAAAATGCGTATGGATAATATTAATTTTACGTTTAGGTAGAAATCTTATTTTTTATTAGTTCGTAAAATTCCTTTTTCGAAAAGCATAGAAATTATAAGAAGAATTATATTTTCCAGAACCAAAGAAACGTTTATTCATCTTGTGCAATTAATGTTAGTTTTATTTAGATTCTTATAGAGAAATTAAACGACAAAATCTCATGTGCTTTTTATTTGCGATAAAAATTTCTGGTTAAACACTGAAACTCCACTGGTACCGTCGAAATAAAAAGAATAGATTTTTGTCCAAGGAAATGGACACAATAGACGCACACTTTTAAGCTCGTTTTCAATTCAATTCTAGTTGAAAGAAAAACGCCATAAATCGGAAACTTGTATCTTTTTATCGGCAATTTCTCAAGCTTCGAGCCACTTGTTAAAGAAATTATTAGCTAAGCGCTGTTCTTCGATACGTTCCGTCCTTCAAATTGAACTAATTGCACAAAAGTAATTGCGAAAAGAGAGAATTCGGGGACGATGTATTTGTAAATAATTTTATGCTCTCGTCGAATTAGGAGAGAAACGAGGCAGAAAGGAAGAAAAAAAGGACTAAACGATTTCACTAGAAATTCGATGTCTGGCAAAGAATCATAGCGGCTAGAGGACCAAAGATATTTTATATAAGTCGGACCTAGTCGAATGGTATTGTTCGGGTGGAGATGAAAATTCAGTGAAAATGTAAAAAAATCGCCACGCCCGAAAATTCACCAAAGACTTTGGTCCTTTTTTTGCGTACGTACGAATTGTATTATATCTACCATTAAGATTAATCGATCGTCCAATTGAGCGAGATATCACCGTAAGAACTTGATATTTTTTCAATGTCTCTAATTACAATCGTCGAGATAATTGTTAAACCGTGCGATCGCGTCTTACGGTTATGACCGTAATTAACGAATTTTAATACGTCGACGAACAAAGAGTTGTATTCGATCGAATAATCAATCTTAACCCTGGAACTATTGTAATTAATTCGTTTTCACCGCCTGCGGATCTTTAAGATCTGCCTTCTTGGAAAATATCATTAGCCAGTGATTTTCCACCATACGATTTTCCAACGAAGTAATCGTAATAATTCTGTAAATTCCTTTGGAACGTTTGATTATGACAAAATGATAATTTAAGGGTTAACGATTAGTGAAATTTAGATAAGGAGGAAAGACCGATAGATCGATAAGTAGATTTAAAATCGTATGAGAGCGTGAGAGGCGTGCGATTGTCGAGCGTATTCGCGAGGGACTTGTATTAATCGGTAAAACCAAAAAATATGTTCATAATTGGTATAAAAAAATGGTATCAATTGAATAAATTGTTTTTCTTACAAAATATATCTATATACATTCTTTTCTTCTTTGTGATATAGAAAGGACGACTTTCGTTTGATTAGAAATCAACGTTACGATCGCCACGTAGTAAAATATTAGAACGTAGCAATTTGCGAGAATTTGTACGAGAATAAGAGTCGTCGATATTTAACGAGCGAATAGCAAAATCCTCCGCCTTGTCGATTTTAATTATTTCACGGTATAATTTACGAGATTACCATAAATGACGATTAACATAGTGAAACCGTGACATTACTGTACTGATCTTTCTATACTTCTTCAACGAAGAAATGGCAGAGGGGAAAAGTGATTGATCGTAAATATAGCAGAATTTCTGAAATTCTCATAAGTAAATATTAACATAGCGAAACTGCAACATTTCTACGCTAATTGTTATTTTACAGTTTTTAAAAACCGAAAACGCCCGATTGTCAATGAAAAGTGACTCATCGTCGATGGATAAGTGAGTGAACTAATGAACAGTTGGAAATGCTTTTAAACCTACACCATCATGAAGGTAATTAAAACGAGAAATAAAATTTATCACGCGAAGCACGTTTCCTAAATGAGAAATGACCGTATAAATAAATAATCGCGTTTTATTTGGAAGAGTCACAGCTAACACTTCTTCATGAGAGGTCCTCGAAAGGTATCATCAATAATTTCTTCCATTCTCGCTGTTGGTCACGTGAGGCGAATAATCGTGTAAGAGTGTAGGTTCCATGGCGTTTCGCTTATCTTTGTTATAACAGTTAACGTAGTTCACTGCGACACGTCGCAATATAAATAACGAGTCGGTAAACAATAGCGTTTTTCCACAGCCATTCGCGTCACGCTATGCGGATGTCGAGCTTCATGCTTCTACGATACAATTACGATTCGCGGTTGTTTCATAATCTTAATACTTTTATTAGATGATCGCGTAACTTGTGGCCTGCAAATATATAACGTGGTTATTGTGAGAAATTTTTTATAACAAAAGCCAGACGTAAAAGGGAATGAGAAGGTAAGTAAGAAAGGAGAGACGAGCAAAGTGAAATAAAATTAGAGATGGCGTAAAATTGCGGATAGATCTCAAATGAAAAAGTATAAGAAGCGCCGATCTATCGTCGAATAACGCAGTGGTAAAGATAATTATAAAAGTAACATAATCGGAATTCGATAAATAAAATGTGAAGAATTATAACGTATTACTTACTATAATAGAATCCCTGTTATAGTCACGACTCTAACGTTTAATTAAGAAAAAGAAAAGATGTTCATTAAAGAAGAAGGAGGAGTCACGTTAAAAAAAAGAAAATTCCTTTTTGTTGAAGTAATTACTTCTTTATTTATGTGTATTCATAACCTGGAGACCTGGAGACCTGGAGACCTACACAGAAAATAGAATTTAGTGAAACAGAGGTGCATATTATTGTGCCCTTGAATATATATTATGTTTTGGGTTACAAGGTCTAGGAACAAAGGAATTAATAAATGGATTTATTTATTAATGTTCCTTGTAGCCTTTAGCTAAAGCTATAAGGTCAACCTTTCTGATAATATCCTTTTGCTATAAATATATGACCGTGCTCCTTGTCGATTCTATTGTGTTGTAACACTAAGAGATTAAGGATTTGGATTAGGATAATCTCATACGTTATACTTATACTTATACCTTTGTTTAGTTCAATATATTTTTCTATTACAAATTCATCCACTCGTTCTTCTATCAGTCAACCTCAACACTTTTGTTCACCATCAACGACAGATTAAAATGGACACTGTAAACAATAACACAATGAAGAGAAACTGTGTCGATCTATGAACGAATACGCGCAGAAAAAATACACACATTGCGAATAAGCGTTTCTCGAATGGAATATTTTTTCGTCCGTGTTATTTTGTTGGAATACAACGATATTGCTCATACAAACAACTACGCAAGCACTTCAACAGGACACTTACGCAGATCATACTCAGTGCTGCATAGAGAGTGGGGTTAAAGATCTTTAAGGGACCATGGGTCACTATCTACAGTCAGTCTGAGAATAAGTAGCCAACAGTCGACAATATCCATATCACTTATATACATCCGGTTCTGTAATATTGTTTAATAAACATCACCTGACGTTATCTCAACATTACCATTGTGTCTTCCAGCGGAGTTATTTTCTTAAACATTTTAAGATTAAATTCTAACATATTTCTATATATAAGTTGAACAACGTTAAAAATATATTTTCGAGAACACAACACGATTAAAATAGCATACTCTCAGGTATCTCACGTGGAATACGTATCCGACAGGATCTAATCTGAAGATGTTTGAAATGGAACGGTTGAAAAGACGATGGTTCGAAATTGAAACGTTTCTGGTGGAAACTTTAGAAGCCTGCGAGCGAAGCAGGTGAGAAAAAGGTAGGTAAAAAAAGGAGCGCGAAGCCAGGATCGACGATGTAATAGATTATCGGCGATTATCTTTCGCCTTAGGGGCGTATTACCAACGGCGGATGCTTCCTTGCAAGGATATGCGATGAAAGCGCGATAGAAAAAAAGATAAATTACCGCAGATATCGTGTTCTTTCTTTATCTTAGCCGACGTTGGTCCACAGATTCTTGTCAGAACGTTTTATCAATCTGACACGGCAAACAATCGCCTACCAAAACGTTTCAATAAAATCTGCAAATCGAACGAGCGATCTTTTGAACTATCAATCGACCGAAGAGTAAGAACTGAGACGCGTTCACGAATTTTCACATCTCTCAGCCGCTGTGTATAGTTCAGAAAGTAATTGTCAGCTCAACTGGAAAATTTCTCACGATCGACGTCTCGCAACCTATCATTTGGCACAAAATTCGGCTTCAAAAATCGTGGGACCAGAAACGGCCGAAAAATCACCTCGCTATTTATTCCAACTAAATTTTCAGATAAAACACGATGGACAAGTAATTGAAATACGCGAGAAGGTGAGAGGAAAATTTTACGCGATACGAACAAATGATCCTTAATTGTTAAGGTTGACTGATAGAGGAACAAGTGGATGAATTTGTAATAGAAAAATATATTGAAATAAGCATAGGTGCGTAGTGTGTGCTGATGCAGATCTTGCTTGATGCAGCTCTTACAATGTTGCGATACAATAGAAGAAGCTACGATAGGGAGCACGTTCATATATTTCTAGCAAAGGACATTAGCAATAAGTTAGCCTTGGTGTGTAGCTCTAGCTGAAGGCTACAAGAAACAGCAACAGAAATCTATTTATAGCTCTTTTGTTTCTAGACCTTGTAACCCAATACATAATTCATATTTAAGGGCACAATAATATGCACCTCTCTTTATTTGGAATTCTTTTTCACTACGTTCGATTCTCTTCGAAACAGGTCAGGGATATACAAAAGAGAAGGTACAGAGTTTCTCTTGAAGTAATTACTTCAACATTAATATCTAGAAAATTTGTGTTTTTCTTCGTATTGATTACTAATTAACTATTACTCGAAATTACGATTAATTGTAATTAATTAGAGAAGTTTCGGAATTTATAATTTAATTAAGGGGGTATTCTAGTCTAGAAGTTTGAAAAAAACGGAAATTTTTTTTTTCATATTTCCGAAGTTTACACATTCAAGAATATGCCCTTAAAAGGATCTTTCAAAATTTCAATTGTTTTATGCGTTACAGCCATTTTTGTGACGCGGCATCTGCTCCGGTTCGGCCGGAACAAATGAACACTTTTAATTAATAACAATTACGGCTATTGTATTTTAGAATTTTTCTTTTTCATCGTTAATTCTGTGTTCTATATGTAAGAAAGATGTTCCTGTATGGAGCAGGAATCGCCGATTAAAAATATGTAAGTGCGTTGTACCGTTCTACGAGTAAAATTGCCGGAAACTTGTCTCAAAACTTTAAACGCGTTTTTCTCGAAACTACTTTTTTCGAGTTGGCGTGCACGATATCTCAAGTTCTAACGAACCGATTTATTTGAAATTTGGTCTGAACATTCCTTATATACTCCTCTATCGTCCGGACCACGCTCAGCTCAAAATCTTTAATATTACTATTTTTTAAACGTTCGGAATTGTCAAAAAAACGTGCGAAATAAGAAATCTTTTTTCAAACGGCCGTCATTTTGTGAAAAAATGTTGTATTGACTTTTCCAAGGTTCAGACGATAGCGGCATCCATACTAATTAAGAATCCGTTCGCATTTTTTGCTTCAGACGACCAGAAGGGTTAATATCATGCACGCCACGACATCCCATTTTTTTGGCAGCACCCACTTTGCCAGCTCATAACTTTTTAAATATTGAATTTTTTTTTCAGTGAATTTTTTCACGTAATCTCGAAATATCAATAAACAAATGCTAAAAAGAAGGATAGCAAAAATATGTTTTGTTTCGCTTCAAAAATCGCCCGAAATTCATGCCTCTAGACTAGAATACCCCCTTAAGCGTACAGAGTTTAGAAGGAACCTTAGAACGTTCTTGCTATATAGTTTCTGCTGCTGTTTTCCATCCTCGCACATAACGTTGAAACAAGCGCAACCGTAAAAATCAGTTTTGCCTGTGAATTCCATTCTATTCTCCGTTCGTTTCTGCTGCGTTCGCCTAAGCAACAGGAGCATCCATTCCAGTGCTACAGATTGCTTCCGTTGCAATGAACGTACGCGAAATTAAATATTCATACGCTTGGAATTTCGCTACGACTGGCTGACAAGATTTACGATTCGACATGGTCATGTTCGCCCGAACTATGCGTATCGCGCCACTAAATTAACGACCAGAAGTTTCTTTATCATCGTAGACGTATTAACATAAAGGGTCACGTGTTCGTCTCGTACGCACGAGCAAGTTGCGAGAATACGCGGCTACGCTTTTCCAATTATTTCCCTGCTCGTCGATCCACGTCACGACCCACGTCAGCTGCAATCTCTCGACCTGCTTGCGAATCTACGCTTGTACCTAGAACGTAGAACGAACGAGCGAAAAGCTTGCCAAATACCGTCGAACATTTTTCCCTGCTACAGTCTACAACATTCGTTTCGTACGACAAAATTTCATTCTACATCTTCGATTTATTTTCTTCGCGTAGGATCATTTGCTACCCAGTTGCACTCTACGATCGTCTCCACCCACTATAAATACGTTCAATGGTATACGTTCAATTTGCTAGATGTTTGTGAAGAGACAACGACTCGCTATTCCAATGAAATATCGTATAAATCCCTGCGATACCGATTGTTCACGATTGTTTAACTTGTCGCTGCTGGTAATAGCCGTCAATTAACCTTCAAAGGTAGCTACGACATTAAATAAAATAATTTAGAAAAGAGAGAAATAATTATTATCGCGTCACGTACCTGGCTGACGTTTAATTGAATAAATCGCCGATGTAAATTAATAGAAGTAATAACAACAGAATATGAAGTAATTGAAATCGATCGTAATCGAACGTGAGTATAGTTTAGGTTATGCATCGAGTGGGCAAAGCGATAAACGCGTTACTGAGACTGCAGTCATCTAGCGAGAGCACGACTTTTCGTTAAAAATCGAGAAACGTTAACAGGAACGTAGAACGTGCAAGCAGGTACCAGCGGCTGTTAGTGCGACAAGGAGCACCGTATTGCGCGACAAGGACAGATATACTTCTCTCTCCAATCCTACGGAACATTCATCGATCACCGCCTTTTCTGCGAGAAGTTCAGACGATTTTGGGACCGCGGAACAAAAACTGGACACCAAACGAATTTTCTAGACGGTTTACAATGTGAAGGTTCATGAATTTTACCAGGGAAAAGCGTAATTAACGAATAATCGTGAAATTGGAGAAGTATGTCTGTTCTCGTCGCACAGTGGTCCGCTCTTTGTCTACGATTACAGCTGCCATCTATTGAATTTGACTGGAACTACGAGAAAGTAACAGGAACATAGAATGTGCGAGGAGGTAACTCAGCACCTGTTAGACAAGGAACGTGCTAGTGTGAGACAAGGACAGACATACGTCTCTTTCTAATTCATTGAATTTTCATTAATTGCTCCGTTTCTGGGACAGATTCCCGCACTTTTGGAATCGTAGGATACAGAGGGGATCCCTGACAACATTCTCACACCGTTTTCGAACGGAAATTGTGCCTAATTATTCAGTTTTTAATAATTATCCACGGTGTACCCTCCTCGTCCAGGGGCGACGCCGTGAATTTTCGCATAATTCTCGCCACGCGTAATTAATTTACCAACTTTTATGCACGAAGAACTTAGCGTAGGATCTAAGGAAGCTTCTAAAATTCTTTATAGAGCGAATTAATGCCGCGAAAGGTTGATATTTATGAAAAATCGCAGGCCCGTTCCGCGGTAGCCGCGACACTTCCAACGAAAATTGTTAATAACTAATTAATTAAAGGGAAATTCCGGTCGATATTGGTATGGGAATCTTGCCAGAGGTTCTACCTTTGTCGTACGATCCTGAAAGTTTATGAATTTTATCAGAAAAATCCGTAATTAACGAATAATCGTGAAATTAGAGGGAGAAGTATGTCTGTTCTTGTCGCGCAATATAGCTTTCCTTGTCTGTGACGTCACGTATGTCCGTCCTTGTCGCACAGTAGTGCGCTCCTTGTCTAGCAGAAGTTGAGATACCTCCTCGCACATTCTATGTTCCTGTTACTTTTTCGCAGTTCCAGTCAAATTCAATAGATGGCAGCTGTAATCGTAAACAAAGAGCAGACCACTGTGCGACAAGGACAGATACGGAAATTAGTTGCACCTTCTCATTGCTACGCGGCGATAGTGTTTCGGGATCTATAAATCGATCAAATTTTTATTTCGAAAAAAGGTAATTAATAGAATTAATTTGTGGGTTTGTGTACTGCGCATCCCTCTAATTGGGGTCTCAATTTTCTTCATAATGTAAGAAAAGGGTCCAATATTGTATGAGAAGGACAAATACAACTCTGGTTTCATAGGATGTATAGATATAGGCATGGCGCTAACCAGGCTAATTGTAATTTATTCCTCTTACGATTAGTTTACTATTAATTCGTGCGTTTGAATAACATTCATATGTTTTCACTACAGATCGACGAGAATAACCTAATATTTATGAATGAAAGTGTACATATCACAACCAGGTTATGTAGAGAATTATGTTTAAGCGATTGATGCCTGTATTATTTAATGACAATTAATTAATTGATTCAAATAACCTTCATTGAGACATCGATAAGGTATGGAAATATCTCTCCGGGTGTTCTTATAAAAAGAAATAGCTAATCGATCCATATATAATAATATTCTCATTTGATTTACGTTTACGTTATTTAATAACACCTAACTTTAACCGATTTAGATAAGCTTTGGTAAGATGTCGACAAGCTGTGTCATTCTCTGGACTTTGTTGTGAAAAGAAATATTTAATTGACTGACTCGTACAAAGGAACATTCTCAGTTAATTTAAATATACTTTGTGTCATAATAATCAATTAATTAATTAATCGATATAAGCTCTATTAAGTCTTCAATAAGGTATGGTGATGATATTCCAATTGATTTAAATCTATTTTATTCGGTATATTACACTTGACTAATTGATTTAAATAAGCTTCGTTAATACTTGAATAAAGGCATGGTACTATATCTTCAGATGTTCTCGTGAAAAGAAATACTTAATCACGCCATGTAAAGGCATAAGACCCATAGAAGCATAAAGGCACGATGAACTGAGAGCGTGGAGTAGAAGTCGGAGAATTAACGACGCGAAGGAAAAGCCGTGTTTCCAAATGACTGCGTTGCAACGGGGATTTACTACATTTGCTGCATCTATAATTATAGGTAATAAAGTCAGAGACGTGGAAACCAGAGCAGCATCGGACTGTTGCACGAAAATGTTCGTTATCGAGGCGGCTGCAAAAATTGCTTCCAGAAACTCGTGGCTGCGCCTCTTTCCCAGTATAAACCTACCGATTTCTCGCACAATTTTAATGCCAACGCTTCCTAATAGGAGAGCTCGCTTTATTATCGAAAGTCAAACTTTCTCGGGCGTCTTTACCTGTTTCGTTGAATAGAAGCTGCATAACAGGGAATTTCTAATTGAACTAAAAATTTACAATTTTCCGCGTCATGAATTAACGTCAAATGAAAGTCCGTGGCTCTTCCATCTGATCCTGATTACTGCTTCTTCTTACCTTTGCTAAATATAGTTCATGCTCGTGCAAACTAATGCAATTAGCTTCACATTTTTGAACGACTCACCTATTGAGGTCGACATGTAAGTAATAGGAACTTCTAGGGTGAATTGAAGAAAGAAAAATCAGAATTTAATTGTATTATTTATATAAAATTCTTCCGATAATACGGAATATATGGATTATTTTAAAGCCACCGTTTCCAACGAGATAACAGTCAAAAGATAATAATCCATTAGTTATAACCACTGTTAGTATAACCATCGTTTTCCAAATTTATCTCAATGTCACAAAGATCTCAATGGAGGAATAAAAATTATTGTAAAATACGGGATAAGAGAGGAGAATTGAAAAGATCAAAATATCCCATTATATCCATTCGTTCATTGATCTCCAATGGCATAGCTCATGATTATAAGAGCGGTGCTAGAAAATGTCACGAACATATGGGGAACGATTATTTAGAAGGAACGACACGATGAAAGAAGTCAGCTTATTTTTTATTCACCGTCCCCACAGGGACAATTCTCTGTCGATATTTATCGAGCATGTTTCTTACGACGTAGAAAAAGCCACGATTAAAATTATTGTTCTTAGAAAAGGAATTCCCTGACGGGGGAAGCAGATAAATGTTTTTGCAAGGGTCTCCACGGGAACCCGCGCGATCGTGTAAAATTTTTATTTTAATCGTTTGTTTGTAGATAATTCCAACATCGAAGAACACCGTCATCGCGTGGCTTTTATTTATTAATTATTTATTAATAATTCCAGCGGGGGAGCATCTTGTCTAATTGACGCGATAATTATTCGTAGCGGTTAAATTGCGTGAAATTATGAAATTATGCGAAACGTGATCATTCTTACGCAATCATTAAGAACTATTTATTGATAATAGTTCGAGAAAGTACGATGTATATAGGATGATTTGTTAAACGTTTTGAGCTCTTGTACATATAATCTTTGCATATTTTCCGATCTAATCGTGTTTTCCTTTCTGTTAAAAGGTTTCCCAATTTGGGGACGAATCTTCATTTAATATATAGTTAATTACAGCTTTTTCATGTTATTTTTTCCAAGGTAGAAAATTTCTTAACGGAAAAATTGAGTTGGACTAGAGATGGGCCAATTATTATTTAATTAAAAACTATCCAGGAGCAAAAAATATAGATAAAGGTAATATATTATATTCAATATTAATTTAATGTCATCTTTTTCTTTTATCATAATTGTTTCCTCTGAGGTCAATCCATCCGCAAGGGTTTGTGACGAAAGCGTGTCGCGCTCGTGCAAACGATTAATTCTATTCCCAGTGGTATGAAACTTGCGGTGAGCTCCATTATTACAGCAAACATAGTATTTTCCACGGTGGAAAATCCCTTAGGAGGTATTTTTCACGGAACTATGCAGGTACCAGAAACATTAATAATTCAGAGAAAGCCATCGTCGACTGCAACATTTTCAACTAGGCTTTTAAAACGCTACTTATATCTCAATATTTTTCACGTTCATGTTTCTCTATAAAAATTTGATAAAATTTGTCTCAGAAATTATTATATATAATTCTATCTATCCTTACAGATAATTCAATAATTAGATCTATTTAAATTGCATCGAGACTGCGAATAGAAATATTGTATGCAAATTACTACGAGTAGGTGGTCTTCTCATTTCGTATTCGATCATTCGAAGAATGACAAACAAATCGTTAGTGAAATATTCGATATCGTCAGCCTAGCGATATTTCAGTGAATCGACCAAATTTCACTTTTCAGAGAACCTTAATTTCCATAAAAGGGAAATTCTGAAGCTTGACATCGATTTCAGGGTGCATTTCTCGAAGATGGGGCTTCGGAAACCCTTGAATATACCTGTCTAATGAAATGTAACAGAAATCTACACAATATTAGGGTGAAAATCATGAGGCTAACGTGGTTGTTTTGTTATGCTAATATAACGTGGCTTGACATCGTGTTCCAATTGATTTTTCCTCGCGGGTAACGTACAATAGTATAAATAGTTTCCTCCAATGTGGAATTATCTTCTATTTCCTTGAATTTCGAATAAGGAGATTTATGAAATTTACTCAGGTCTTTAAGATGCTGAAGTTACTTAAATGAATTCGTTTGCGATACCGTAATGGAGATAATTATTAAAACAGAATTGTAATGGACACAAGGAATGGGTGTAAAAATTAAAGAGACGTGAAAAACAATTCTCCAAAATGTTTTGAAAAGAGCACACGTATTTTTTGATCCTCGTTTAATTTACAATCCATTACAAAATAAAAATAAACAATGTCAAACAGTATTGGTACACTTACAGTCTTACAGTAAACGAACGAAATGTGCAGAGATAAAATGAAACGACGTAGAATAACTCCGCTCGACGCTGTAGCATTTGAATAAGGACGAAAATTCGCTGGCATCGTTTGGATAATTAAATATCTTGAATATTTTTTTCTTTGTCTAAGCACACACGGTGAAGTTTGAGCAGCAATGAGGGGAACATCTTTTCCATTTCTTGTAAGTATTATGCAGAGATCTTTTATCCTCTCTTTAAATGTCAGCATTTAATAAAATACAACATTTTTATGTAACTTTTAAAATTTTCTTGAAATAGGCGTGATTGGAGATCTTCAACCAAGTCGTGATTATGAGTAGATTTCACTGAAGAAATAAAAAATACTCAGTACAGCAGTTTGCAATAGAAGAAAAATTATATAGCAATGTAATATAATACTTCCTTGACACAGAACAATCAAAATTATAGGATGATTTGAATCGTTTGTTTGATTACTCTTTACAGAAAGAAAGAATTTTTTTAATTGGAAATTAAAATTATACATATCTTTGCTACTCAAATTCTCCTTATTTAAAATGTTAAATCAAAATTGACAAAATTAACAAACAAGAATAATGAAAGAGTGAGCTAATTTTCAAGCGATTAGATTTTTATGTACAAACCATTTTTAGCAATCCTCTAACGATCTTATTATCGAATAATAAGATCAATATCAAACAATGATTATTTCAACGATTTATTAATGGAGCTGCATGCCATTCTGCGCAACGTAGCAAATTGGAAAAGCACTATACTAGAAAATTCGTGGAAAGCATAGAGCTAGGATTGAAAATCAATGCGCTGGTTTATTGCTCACTCCAATTTCGGTGCGTCTTCTTCAAGGAATCCAATGATCTTTGTAATAACCACGGAGTCTGTTCTCGCGAAATTCGTGGTTTTCACTGTCTTGACCATACTAGGACTATGCTCGAGCTTATCTCGGTACCATAACCGAGGTTTATGCGCCTCCGTTACCTCGCCAGCTCCCGTATTCGTGATACTTGCTCGCTGACTGCGCTTCATAACAGAGACGATGCGTTTTACTATTATTGGTTCTATTTTTTGCTTTTCCTCTCTTCTTTTTTAAACTATCCAATTCCAAGAACAACTAAAAAATAGTCTCGGTATCGTTAACATAACAATATTCGTTACAGCAATACTTATGTACAATTTGATCTCGATGTAATCTCTATGTGGATATTAATTTGGAAATTAATTTAGACAGTTTTTAAAATCGTTGGAACCATGTATATAGAGTAGATAGAGAGAGATGAGAAAACGAATACAGGCGTTTTTCAACATTTACCTAAAATATTGAAATACGTAAGCGTATCTTCGTATTCTTTCCTTGTATTATCTTTACAATCACAGTCAAAATTCCATGTATGTATATGTATATTGATTTAGAAGAGTTACAAATAATACTAATTCCTCTAGGATTCGAACAACAAATTTATTTACAAAAGCTATCAAACTGTTCGAAGCAATCTCTGATCACTGTGATTCAGTTAACACAAAGTAAATAAATAAATTAAAATATACTTTAAAAATGGAAATAATACTCGCTGCTTTGTTGAATATGTTCTCAATAAAAACGAACAAATGAGACTCGTCGTTCGCTAAACAAAAAAGTGTAGCCTTACACTACATATTTCTCTCGAAGGAATTTCTCAGCAGTGTATCAATAGCTATCCCATAGACACGTTAATGCGAGAAACACTTAAATCGAATGCTACCGAGAAGCTGATTACTTTACGAGGAACTTTTCACGGAATACACACGCATTTACAATTTCCTTATAGCGAAAACAGCTAACTAGTTGATATTTCTTTTTACCAATAATCGAATATTCATCTCGGGGAAAGCGAATACGAAATCTTAATTATAAGCAATCGTTCCAAGATGGATGTCCAATCGCGACGGGTGACATTTTACATTCGTTAAGTTACATTTTAACCACAGGAGTGCCATTTGTTGCATTAACGTCTCATTAACCGGTGAAAGTTCGCCGCTACACATTTTTTTCGTCTTACCGAAAGCGGTGCCACCTGCTGTTTCGTCCCTAGGACCAGCGACTTCATTATTCTAAGCTTTCTTTTTCTTATAAAATCATCTCCCTTTCCCGACTTTTCATCCTAAATCGTTTCATACGCTTTAAGAATCGCAAAGTGATATTTAGTAATATTTTATTTGGTAATTAACTTAGTGATACCATAGTAGACAATATACGAAATTTCTTTTCACTATTTTGTGTTTTGAAGAAACCTTCCAAAATTAAATTATTCAATAATACAAACGTTTACCTTAATCCTTCTTTCCCGTGATATTAAACGAGTACCACGTTTCAATTATTTATAATTCTTTAAGGGAAATAATTGTAATTAATCTAAATAGATGAAATTTTGTTAATCTCCTTAAGAGAGTTGACATTATATACATATAGCATATGTCTCAAATCGTCAAAGTTTCTAATCTCATTTTATATGCATTCTTTTTCATTTTGTAAATATAGATCATCTTATATATTCCCAACATATTGAAGCTATTACAGTCGATTTTCAGTCGCTCGAATTTCTTTCAAAATTCTTGTAGACCCTTTTCAGGGATACGAGAAAGATTGTCTTGTGTCTGGCAGAGGGTTCACTTTCACGGCTATTCAACGCATAACGTGGTTCGTCGAAAATTCTTAAATGCGCATAAATTGCCAGAACATAGAAGCACAATGGTATCATTAGGGTATCGTTGACTTTTATTCCGTTAATTTATTCTGACAAGCGTGAACGTTCCATGCGGCTGCTGTTTAGAGTTTAGATCCTGAATAGTCTCGTTTACGTTAAGTTATACCTCCTACAACCATACAACATTTGATCATTGTTTACCACGTGATAAATCACCGTATACTACGAGTATTTTTTATTGTCATATGTTTTAGAGATTTTGGGGTAGATCCTTTGGTTTAATTTACTTTGAATTTTCTTATACGTATGCCTTTTTAACTTTCCTTTCTTTACTCGTTAATAAAATACAATTCAAGTATTAAGATGAGAGAATTATTTAACATAGACTACAAAGTTCATATTTCATTGATCCTTATAAAAAAAAAATGTCTAAAATGTTACTAGAATCTAATAACAAATTGTTAAATTATGATAATTACATACTGTGTGATAAATTAACTATAGATCCTAATAAAAAAAAATGTCTAAAATGTTACTAGGATCTAATAACAAATTATTAAATTATGATGATTACATACTGTGTGATTGATTAACTGTAGATAGGTATAAAATCTTTGTCTCTGAAACCGCTTCGAAATAAAATAATTATAATATATGTACGTTAAATATTAATTTCACAGTTTTTAATTATTATGTATTACTGACTACATATACCTATATATAAATACATATTATGCTTGGTATAAAACACTAAGTATGAAATCTGTATCAGAAGCAATGTTCGTGTTCATCGCGATTTGCGTTAGCCTAATAGCACGCAATCATTATAGAACAGAGGTATCGTGAACTAAATTCGCGTTTCCTCCTATCTTTTTGATTTTTAATCAAATGTATCATAATATCAAGAGCCGCACCGTTATTTACTCTGCCTAGTACACTATTTTTGCGTGATGCTTTCTGGTACCAAACCAAACAAATGAAAATTTACGCCAAGTAAAAAGGTTTCGAAATCAGAGCGTTCATATGTAACATTAATAATAAGAAAAATGTTTTGCCTATTCTGAAATCAATCTTCATTTTTCCAATATTATGGAAATCAAACTTCGCTGTTGTTTCAATTCTTGTATGATGTATAACTTTATGATAACAGTCAGATGAGGAAGGAGAAAAATATTTTTAAATTGAAAAAACACACCATTATACAAAAATATATTTCAATTTTATTATTTTAATATTTACAGAAATTCAAATGAATATTGTATATATTTGTATATATACGAAATATACACGAAATATGTATATATATATAACTCTATACTTAAAACTCTATACTCAGATTTCCCATTAAAGACGATAAATCATACATATTTGTGTCACTTAGTAACTTCCGCATAGATATTTGCTCGTTTAAAGTTGTTACAGAATTTTTAAATATATGTTTCCATTCAATATCGTCAATTTCATTTAAAGAACATATTATAACTTCATTTACTTCATCTTGTACAGAATAGCATGCCATAGACCGAAAAACAGACTTTAGGTCGCTCTTCACTTTCTGTTTGATATTTCCATCTCGACTAACTAAATTTAAAATAAAAAATCCATCATCCATTAAACATTCTGCAACTGATTTTATAATAGGCATCTCTAGAAACTGTTTAGGTGGACAACTCATTCCAACTGTATTATCTTTACTGTCTACATCAAAAAGTATAGCTTTGTATCTTTTGCCATTCGATGTACTGTCTTTGATAATTTGAATACCATCCGCAATTTCAACCTTCATTCTATTGTCAAGAATGAGACCAAAATAGTCAGTGGCGACTTTTAACATCTTCTCATCGATTTCAACTGCTGTAATTCGTAACTGCAGAATTACAAATATATATATTATTAAATATTTGTAACAATGTGATTAAAAAAAATTAAATTCAAACATGTAGTACACATATATACCTTAGGAAAACAATTATATAAAAATGTGCACAATCCACCTCCACCTAAACCTATGATCATTATCTCGTCACATTCTTTGGAATTTATTGCAGCACTAACACCAATGCTCATATATACATGATGATCACACGCTAAAAATCCTGAATCAACAACTTTCTTCATTTTACCTCGTCTAGATTTAGCTTAAAAGAATTATTTATTAATTAAAAACATTGTGCGGTAAGATGATTCTGATGAAACAACAAGAAGTAAAAGTGTATACCTTGTTTAAGACGAGCTTCACTCTGAACAACATATGGATTATTTAGAAAAATTAATCTCCTAAATTCACTACCATCTCTTTCAATCTCTTCAACAACGAAAGGACCACTCAAATTGCTCTTTCCTTCAAAACATATTGTTCTGACCCCAACATCTGAACCCAGTGATAAAAATGGAATATCATTTTTTCCAGACAAGCCTTCTGGTGCTAGATTCAAAATACAATCTTCAATTTCACTTTTTACAGCTTCCCAATTTTCAAATTTGTGTTCCCTGCATAGTGTGACAATAGCAAGTCTATCGCGTTGGGAGCTCTTAAGAACCTGTTGTCTACCTTCTTTTGTACTAAATAGCCAATCTGTTTCCCTAACAGAACAAAGAATTTAAGCTTTGTCTCAATTTCATCTTTGGAATCATTAAATATATACTTATACTAAACATAAACTCACTTTCCTTGTGGTACTATAAAAGCTGCATAGCTTTTTGTACCATGTACCTTGGGCTGATCTAAAACGTAGATTGTATAACGTGGATGTTTGTTATCAGGAGAATGTAAATTTAGTGAGATTTCTCCAATATCAGCCACACTACGCTTTTGAAGACTATTAAATATAAATGCAGATTGTTGTGCTGAAAGTATAGCTGATATCATTTCATCTACTGATGATAATCGTCTTGGTGCACCATCAACTAGTACTACTTCTAGAACCTATTGTAATTATACAATATTTGTTTTAGAAAGAAATTTGTTAAAATGGACATCAGTGAAATATTATCAATTACATTTGAGAATCTGATAACTTAAATATAAATTTAATATTATTAAAAATAAGTAACTTACTTTTTAATAATGTAAACATAAACATAATATAAACATAAAACTTACAGTCTGTGACAAATTTGTAATCTTTGTTGCAATTATTGCAAAAACTGGGATTGAACTTCCATCTTCAAGGCGTGTTTTTTCTTCTGCTTCATGACAACGTACTATACGAAACATGAACCCAACATTTGGAAAATAAGATAAAAGTTGCCTTAAAATATATTCCTGTAATAACGAGATGCATATGTATCTGCCGCCATTGCGTAGAATTCTCGTAATTTCCTAAAAATTATTATATAGTAAGATATATTATTACTTTACTAAGATATATTAAAAAGTATAGTGCATATATACATTGTAAATAAAACATGGTGTAAACATGATCTACTCATTACTTAATATATATGGTGTACCTTAAAATATTTGTTGACATTAGATACTGTCCCTTCTTTAATATCTGGCATAAGAGCATCTAAAGTACCTTTATCCAAAACAACGCTAAATGTATTGTCAGCATATGCCATTTGTGTAGCATCCATGTGTTCATAAACTAATTGTGGTCTCATAGTTGCATTAATATCACGCATTTGTTTAATAACAATATGTGATATATCAATATTAGTAATATTTCTGCAATTAAGAATAAAATTAAAAATAATATTACTAAAGATTAACCAACATTACCTCTTATAGGAAAAGCAGTTGTACAAAAAATGACAATCTTAAACAAAATGATTCTGCTTTAAATTTATGAATATAAGGTCAACACGATTAAAGATCTCATACCTGTACCCAGCATCATACAAACACATGCTAACAGTAGAATTGCCACAACCGACAATTAAAATATTGTCTTTCGCCTTGATGTACTTTAAAAATATACCACATAATTCTGGATATTCTCCATACCTAAATAAAAAGGAAGAATCATATATATGTAAAGCAAATGTGTGTTTAATACTAAATTGTGAACATGCCATTAATAAGTAAGACATACCATTCAAAGTTTTTTTTACCACGTTTCTTGAAAAATGTGTTCCAATATTCAACTTGGCTAAATTCTTCGTGCGTTTTTGGTAATATATTCATATTTTTTATGTTTTAATTAAATTTACAAATTGGACAACATACAAACAAAATACAGTTAAGTATCCTTTTATATTAATCCGAGAATAACAAAGCACAAACCCTAAAAAATAATACATAGTAAAGGTTGTTAAATCATAAATGTATTACATTTAGAATATTTCGTTTCGTATCATGTTTCCAATTACAAATTATATTTATATTTACATTAAATGATGTTATCGTTTCATATCATTGTACTGATATAATTATTGAATATTACACACTGTATATAGGTTATTTACAGATATATACATAAATAAATGTATAATTTTAACGTATAATTATATATTTCTATTTTCAAAAATTAATAAGATATTTGTAATACATTTATTTTTAAATATAAGAATTATTTCATTTAAATTTTATAATGGCATTTCTATGTAAAAATATCATTAAAGGCAGACTTACATTGAGGTTAGATTTGCGATTCTATACGATTTACCGCAGATACTTTCTGCTTTATTACATGTTAATATAACGTATAAGAATACATTGAATGACATATAGATATAATTAATCTTTTATAAAAAATGAAGATAGATTTTGGATAAATGAAGAACGTTTAAACATTTTATTTCATTCTCAAAACATGATAATTTCTTAATAGGGATTAAAATTTGAGTAGATCCGTAAATATTAGGTCATCCCATAAGTTCGTGCCGACTTTTGTGTATACATTTCATGTGTCGATTTATAAACATACGGCGATAAGGGACCAATGCACTTGAGCTTAGCTGATCGAGAACAGGCTAGAGCAGATTCTCGTGGGTATAAGGTCGTAATATAGCGAACACAGTGACTTCTAACAGTATAAAATCATGAGTGAAACGCGTATCCATTTTCGACATATCATGTTANTATGAATTTCGGAAAGGAAGTTCTGTAACAATTGCCACGAAAAACATATGTGCTGTTTACGGAGAAAATGCGCTTTCATCTCGCACCTGTAGGAAGTGGTTCCAACGTTTTAGAGCTGGGAATTTCTGTTTAGAAGACGAGGAACGCTCCGGGCGTCCTCCTCAGACAGACGAAGATAAAATTCGGGATCTTGTTGAAACATCACAAAGTTTGACAGTTCAAGAGATGTCAAATGTTCTGAAAATACCTAAGACAACGATTCATAGGTATTTAAAAAAAATGGGTCGAAGTTGAACGTTTGGGTGCCCCATGAACTTACGGAACGGAAGTAGAGAGATTGTTAAAGTAAAGTCACGGACCTGGTTCTCATATATATACTCCGCTGATTAATTTCATTCAGACAAATTCAAATTAAAATTTTTTTTTTTTAATATATAAGAATATAGGTTGGAGAAAAAGAAGGATGTGGAGGAAGAAAGACAAAAAGAAATGTCTCGTCCATCCAAGAGTGCTGTATTAGAACCAGGTTCTATCAAAGCCAAGACCTGGTAGAGGACACATCAGTAAAGCTACCTCTTTAAATATAATTGAAGTTACTATCAGCTTAATAAATGTTTATTATGAGAATTGTATTTATTTTATGATAATAATAAAAAGCGAACAAAACTTGTAACATGTCAATTTATTACAAACAAAGTCAATACATTAGTATGTACAACTACTCTGACACATTTAATATATATGTACATTATGTATAAATAATATGCACACACATTCATGACTCACATTCATATATATCGTCAATACGAAAGCTCCTTCTTTTGTTTGAATATGTAAATGTAAACAACGCTCTCATTTCTAAATGATTGATAAAAATAAAATACAAAGAAAATATGTATTACATTACATTTTAATTAAAGGATACATGCACAGCCTAAAACAAGAAGCAATTCAATGTATTCTATCACCATGGAAAATATATTTGCTATGTAATACCTGGTAATGTCCACTGGAACTAAATCCCCTTTAGAACTTTAAGTTATAAAGCTTTGGTCTAAATTCTCCATGTAAATATTTAGTTTCAGCTTTCACATAAAAATAACACCTCTTATAACATTTACATAGAAATATGTATATACACAAACTGCATATTTTTTTTTAGTTGTAATAGATTTACACGTTATAATCTGATGTAATATAAAACTTGTAATGTATGCTATATTACTTAATATCTAGCAACATTTCCTATATGTTTAGAATAGATTATATTTTAATAGTAAAGAATTGTTGTCATTGTAAAGTTAAAATGAAAATTGTCATTTTATCAAAAAACATTACAAGATATATACTATTGTAATTTAATATAAAAAAAGGTTGAATACTTTTAAATTAAAAAAACTTAATAAAATGTAGTCAATGTAATTAATACAATTTATCTGCCTCATTATCCTGATATTGAGTTACCTGTAAGAATATTTCCAGCTATAATGATTTATGTGAATTTTTACAAGAGAAAATATTAAATACTGAATTACTTCAATAAGAATAGTAATTGAATCTTATTTGAATTGATATATTTATTATGAGAACTTTTGCTTTCTTTTTCAACAAATTAATCCTTAACTATAAAACATTAAAAACTAACCAATTCTAATATATCTGAGTAATTGATAAATAATTTCTAAAGGGGACTGAAAGTTATCCTATAATTGTAAAGAGGACTTCTTATAACTGTATGTTTATATTAAAGAGTGGTATCTATATGAAAAATGAATGCTTCATTGAAGCATTGAAAATGATGGTCTTCTTTCATATATAATAAAAAATCTGAGTAAGCATTACATGCTCAGCAGTCACTCATGATAATCAGTATTGCACTCAGTTAGAATTAGTGATAATGAGTTTGAGAAGCTTGAGAAATAGCCCCTTGTAGTGCTTAAACTGGTGACGGGCGACATGGCCCCAGAAGTCTGTACTTCTTATTCAATTAAGAAAAGCTATTTTTTAGTAATACAGACGAAGTAAACAAGACATATAAAAGATAAGAAACAAAGAATAACTTAGCAGTAGAAAATTTTGATGAATGATAAATGAAAAGAATTTGAACTTTATTTATTTTTTTTTTATTATTTAACAACAAAAAGAATATTTTTTTATCAAATTCCAAAATTAAATAAATAATAGAGTAACATCATAAATAAAATAGATATTTAGAAAAAATCTTAAACAAATGATATAATAAATGAAGAATAAGATGATAAAAAAAATAGTTTATTTGTCAATGTCATCAAAATATGAAAATAAATAAATCAGAAACAAATCTCTCATTTTTAACGAAATTAAGAATAAGTATTTGAGATGAAATAAAGTATTTGGAAGTATTCCAAAAGAAAATGACTAGTATGCTGGAAAGAACTGTTCAAAAACCTAGTTAAGATTAAATTTAGATTTAAAATTGGAATACTTGGAAATTTGTGAAATAACTGATAATAAAATTATTTGTAAAGTTGGGAATAACAAATTATATATCAATCAACAACATAATAATGCATATGAAAATATTGAGTCAATTATAAAAAATTATAGGAAAAAGCTAAAATAGTCATAAATGTTTCCAAAATTTCTCAGTTTTATCCCGTCACCAATGCTTTATTTTACTCTGCAATGAGTTCTATTTTTCAATATTTTATGAATGTTATATTCAACAAAATACAAATCCCTTCAACATGCAAATATTGTATTCAAAAAGATGTTTGAATATAAATATTTTGAACCGATCAAATGCTCTGGCAGTTAAACGCTTTATTCTTAATATTTATGTCATTTATCTTAAATCTTAAATTATCAAATCATTTAATGATATAATCCATGGTGAAAGAATTATAAAATTTTATAACTTCTGTCAAAGTAAATATAATAAAATTCTTTGAATATTCTCTTGACTAAACAAAAATTGATATTTGTTAAGTTAAGTATTGTCATTTTAGCAATAAATTATTTCTCATAATAATTTTACTCCTAAGGTTGTGAAAACAATTATGAATCTAATAATTTCATGACTTAAGTAGGCATAACATTCAAATTAGCAGATTCTGTCCTATATGCATTTTTTTAAACATAAGAGAAACACAAGAGTATTTGGTTTAACATTGGTATTTGTCAAAAAGTATCATCTGTGATATGAAAGAATAGTTGTAACCCAAAGAAGCCGTTGCCAAATCCAACGTGGTATTCTGCAAGGTCCAAGACTAGCCATTGCACTGGCGATATGACGTAACCAGTCACGAATACCCCGTGGTGCATGACCCCCATTGACATAGAGGACATACGTAAAACCATCTTTACATTTGCCATGAATTACATAATAATATGGTAAAAAACTATGTAATCGAAAGTGACATCTTTGATAAAACAATATAGCTGGTGCATTGCTGGATAATACATGCAGGAAGACTGCTTTTACGGAAGAACGTTCTGGAGCAGTGACATGTGCTAATAATTGTTCCAATAATAATGATGCAATCCCATTTCTTCTATATGCACGACGGACACCTAAGCTAAGAATGTAACCCACTAAGCAATCATTTCCTAAGCTTGAACACAAAATACCACGATCTTCTGTGTTCAACTTAGCATAAGGCTTTATTTCTGCAACAATGAGTCCAATTATTACTCCACCATATACAGCTGCAAGTGCATAAAACCGTGAGGAACTTGTTATATCTTCATACCACGAATAAGGATAATCTATGACAAAATAAATTAATGCTTTAATATAAGTGACTTTTGATATTATCTTTAATACAAGATGAATAATTTATAAAATTAACATATAATAACATGCATAGTTATATTAAATTTTTGATAACTTTGTTATTTCATAAAATAATTTATAACATATTTATTAATTAATCCTTTATGGCCTTATTCTAGTTCAAAGATATATGTGTATGTATAATATAATTTTTAACATTTTTAATTTATTTATAAATTATTATCATGCTTTAAAATACATATGTACTTCTTCTCTTTGACAAGTATATTATTTTGTACTTTGTTAAAAAGTGAATAAAATATGATAAAACATTTAAATTTATAAAGTATTATATTCTCAAATGATAAAAAATATACATTATGAATAGATGTAATAAGTTCTATTATTATTGTTCTATATTTACTTTTTAATTAATGTTAGCTGCTAATTATTATCATACCTGTATAGAAATAAAACTAATAAGGCTTATTACTAAATAAAAATTGAACTAAAAGCAAATAGTTGCTTATCAAATTGATAACTACTGATAAGATACAGTGGTAAAAGATAATAAAGATAAATATTATTAATTATATAAACTATTACTATTATATACAAGTTTTATATCCAGTTCCATATGAGTTTATGAATAAATAACATAAAATATGCAAACAGACTCATATTTTATAATTCAAATAAAAGAAACTATTTGAAAAATTGTTTGATGTCATCATTATGCATATAATAGTAATAATAGAATATGATATTATATATGTTACAAATACTTGCCAAAATCGTATATGGTAAAACAAATTAAACAAAAGCAAATTAAACAAATAATTTCAGAATAAATTTGTTTAGAAGCAAAATATAACAAAAAGGGTATGTTTCTATAAATCCGAATTTATAAAGAAAAGAATAGATAAAGCACCATTTAACATTTCTTTTATTTAATATTTATAATGTCTAATAAATTTATAACACTAATAAACTATAATTGCATTAAAAATAAATATTTTTAACCACATTAGATACATATATTATAAGTTAAAAAATAATATACTTTATTATTGGTATTACTTCCTTATTTAAAATAATTTGACATGATACTTATACTATGATAATTTAATAGATTTAATAAATAAACTAAAAATATGAAGCAAAGCATTAAATCAAACGCACTTTATGCCAAAAGAATTGTAAATGACTTATTCAACTAACATACAAAAGCCAAATAATGAATGATTAAGGCCTCATTATTCTAAATACGAACCTCACTTACATCTGAACATAAAGATTATTATTTTTGAAAAAATAGATAATTAAGAAAACTATGAAATTCTCCTTTCTTAATGCCAGAATTAATGCCAAATCAATCTCTTTTTAAAGAGTAATCTTTGAAAGATTTACGCATTTGGTATAATACTTTGTTGGAACTGGAATGTTATGACAATTGAGTCAATAGCCATGGATCAAAAATAATACAGAAATATTGTATTATCTAAGTTCAAAGAAACTAAATATAAAACCAGAAAGGATTAATTACATCTGAGAAACAAGTGTAAATTACTCTTTATATGAGGTGTTTGTAAGATTTAATTTTAAAGCTGATGGGAAACTTCGTACCAATGGGGAACCAATCTTGACAAAGTGCCCGTACTTCCTCCAAATCATCTGGACACAGGAAACGTAACTGGACATCACCCAGAACACACAAAGGTACAGTTGCCGGTATCACGGAAGTCTTTTGCTCATTAGATAAATTTCTTGTGATATTTTCATCCGTGTATTTATGCTTGTTTTCTTGAGATATTTTGAAGTCACTTTTCTCGATTTCCGGTAAAATGAGATATCGATTAAAAGATACGGCCATCACGCCACAACTTTTCTACCATTTCATTAGTCATTTCTTGTACAATGTCAAGCATGTCACGTTGGATGTAATCGTTTGCTAGTAAACATATTGAAATCTGCCGACATTTTGTTTCCCTCTCTATAACTCCTTATTGTCATCTCTTTCCTGCTCACTCATTTACCTCTCTCTTTTCTCTCCAACCATCTGTCTTTTTCACCTTTGATTTCTAAGATTTGAACACAATCATAATATGACTCTTTAAATTTTTTGTAAAAGGAAATTTTGTCTTATAAAAAGATAAATTTTGTTACAACAATAACTCTTCTAAATATCAATTTAACGAATAATTTTATCGTCATTTGAAACTTCAAGAAAAATGATTATTGTAATGTATACGTATAGATATGTATGCGTATAAAAAACCTTTAGAAAATTCAAATTTTGTATTTGTATTAATTCATATTCAAAAACAAATGTAACGTTATTTACCAGATTTAAATGATCCTTTTGTAATCATTTAATAATACTTGATACGACTATAATTATTAATTAAATAAATTTTATAATAAAGTATATATATATATATGTATATATATGTAATGATATGTATTACAGTATCAGTTTTTGTTATAATTTTCACTCTTTTAAATTAATATAATACAAATTTTATAAAATACTCTTGGTATTTCTTATACTAATTTAATCGTAGAAGGGTGCAAAATCTTCAGAAGAGAGCGGTTCATGGATCAGGATTCGAATTTACGAGTGTTCAAGTATATAGTGCTATTGACTGTCTCCCGCCTTTTTTAAGAATTTTTTTAAGAAGAGTTGTTTTAGCTTTATCAGTCGTGCAACAGTATCAAATTATTGTAAAATTACACAATTACACAAATTACTATACAGAAAATTACGAACTCGTAGTAAAATTGTACAATTATTATAAATTTACAAATTGAATTGAATAAAACAATATTATTTTGCATATAAATCCTCAAATCTTTTCCAATTCTCATTAGTTTAAGAAATAGGTTATAAAAAGTGATGAAAAAGTTCGAGAAAATTGATAAGTATTGATAAGTATTAGGAGAATAAGGTAGCATAATTCAAAACCTTTCAAAATTTTTAGGAATGATTTCCCGGAAATCATTTTCAGGGAAAATTCAAGAGCAACAAATTTTCGAACACGCCAACTTAGTAATTTTTTATCAGGAGAACACATAATATAAGAGGTAGTACTTTTTTGGAAGTTCTTGGAAATGACATCATATTCCAATTGAAATTCTCGGATTCTTGAAGAAAATTTTTATTAGAATCTCAATTTTGCATCAGGAGAACAGGATAGCCTAGGAGGGAACACAAAAAATTTACGAGACCTATTTCAGAATTTTGAATCGATTTTGCGATTTTGTATCGGGAAAACAGAGAGGTGGCAACATTTCAATAATTCTTGGAATTTAGCATCATTTCTCAGAATTTTTAAAAATCACTTCGCAGTCTTTTTTATACGATTCCTTTTTAAATACCGCGTGTTCTTAACTGTTTTTCCATTTCATTTTTTAATTTTTTTGAATTTCTGTGGGATTAGATAGAAGAAAGGATAAATAACAAGATTGTAAAACTCATTTAAAATACATTTTGTATAATTATCTTACAATAAATATTCTTGGTTGCTACTGATACTAACTGGTTGTGGTATTCTGATTGTTGTTTCTGCCCCAAAATGATTTTTCTGTAATCGATACAAATACATAAATGTATACTGAAATACTTAGGTGTATAATTTTGGAGCTATGTCAATGATTCTATTTCTCTGAAGAGATTATAAATATGTCTAAATTAAATTAGTTATTTCAACTAGATAATCTTTTACAGGAAATAGAATATTTATTAACTATGGTGGCAATACTGGCAATACTGTGATACTGATAACTAAATGTAGATTATCATGAAGTTACCTTTGTAATGGAGTATAGATTTTTATGTATATATATTTGTTAATTTATAGCAATAAATAATAACACTTGAAACAACGTTACCTCGCATAATTTCTTTTTGAAACTTTTATGCTTACATTTCCTCACTTAATTAAGAATTTAGAATGGAATGAAGTTGAACGTGTGTTAACAATGTAAACAAATATTTATATTGAAGTACTATATTGAACATACATTTTACACTTTGTTATTGTCCTTTTGGTAATTTATGACTGCCTAAATTATCTGTATACATTTGTATATTACATATAAGTATAGGTATAAAAGATATAATGCAGTGGATGTAATATTATATATAATATCGAACGTATGAGTGAAACATGTTCCTCGTGTCTTATGAAAATTACCCATTAAATTGGGTTATGAAAGTTATAAAACTCAACAAAATTCAAAGGATTCAGTTGACATAAATTAAAATAAGAAAAATGGTTATACCAAAAAATCATTCAATAAGTCGGTCCTCTAGTTGTTTACGAAAATATCGAATACTGTTTGTATTTGGTATTACTGTACTATGTGTACAAATTTATTTAGCTCATATATTCTTCGGTTTGGAAATCCGAAATCGGAAATTTAGTCGGCTGTCTTCAGGGGAAGTAAGTTTTAATATGATTTCTACTATATATAATATAAATATTATTTATTAATCGCATTATTAACATTATAATCCAATTATGTGTATATTTCTTTGCATATAGGACTCATCTCAACCTACAGAAGATGAAGGTTTACCAAAAGGTTTACGTCAATTGAAACTTCCACCTGACAAAATTAGTAATTCAAATAAAATTCTACAATTTCAGCGAAACCGTACTACTAGAGTAAAGCTAGATCGTAAATCATTAAATTTTACACCACCTTGTGAATTTAATGGCATAGAAGCAGTGAGTGCTGTAACACGTGCACAAAGTCAAGTATGCAAACAACGCATTGTCAATGTGACGTGCCTTAACCAACAAGGATTATTATACCCAGAAAGAATACAGTCTCTGTGCCCTCATTCTCCAGGATTTATAGATAAACCAGTCAGTTTAGGATGTTTTAAAGATGATAAAACATTAAGAATACTTTCTGGTTATTACCATGTTTTTAAAGGGAACAATTCTCCAGAACGCTGTGCTTTTCTGTGTCTTCAGTCAGGATATTTGTATGCTGGTACTGAGTATTCGTAAGTTTTTCAAATATTTAAGAAATTATATGAAAAATTATATCAAGTATCAGTTACTATTCTGAATTGACTACATCAAGATTTAAAATGTATGGTATTTAATTTTAGTGTTGAATGCTTTTGTGGAATGGAAAATCCATCTCAACTAAAACGATTACCAGATTCTAGTTGTAATATGAAATGTTCTGGTAATCCAAAATATTCTTGTGGTGGATATCTAACAATTAATGTGTTTTGGACTGGAATTCAGAGTAAGGAAGTAAAGAATTGATACATTTATAGCATATATATTCATTATTGCTTGTAACAATGTAGATTTTTAATAAATCTTATCTTTTGTTTAATAGAATTTAAAGCACAAGAAGCTCGAAATACAAGTATAGATGGCGAAAATGAAAAGCCAGTTCGAATAGCATATTTATTAACAGTAAATGGCAGAGCCAGTCGACAAGTAAAACGACTTATCAATATTCTTTATCATCCTTCCCATTTATTTTATATTCATGTTGATGCGGTAATTATATAAGTTTTTTGGTTTTAAGATATTCTAGACAACATTATCAACCGGTAACGCACTATACATGCATGCGTGCATCATCGGTGGATCATGTCGTTGTGAACATGTTAATATGATAGAAGAACATGTTGTAACCCGTGTACTTCCTATTTTCAGCGACAAGATTATCTTTATCGAGAAATGTTAGAAGTGGAAAAGTCTTGCAAAATTAATAATATTAAGGTGGCAAGAGGAGAAAATTTAAGACATGCAAGCATTTGGGGAGGTGCAAGTCTTTTAACGACTCTTTTAAAATCTGCACAGCAGATGCTTGCACATCATCACCATTGGGATTTTCTTGTAAATCTGTCAGAATCTGATTTTCCTATAAAAAGTAATGCGCAGTTAATTCAATTTCTTAGCTTGAATAAAGGTATGAATTTTGTAAAATCTCATGGAAGGGAAGTCCAACGATTTATTACCAAACAAGGTTTGGATAAGACTTTTGTAGAATGTGAAACTCGTATGTGGAGAATAGGCAATCGCAAATTACCAGATGGTAAATAATGTTCTTTCTTTCGTTATATTTGATAATATTTGTAATATTCTCAACTTATTACAAAAAATGTTTTTATAGGTATTCAAATAGATGGTGGTAGTGACTGGGTAGCCCTAAGCAGAGAATTTGTAGAGTATGTTTCTAATCCAAATCCGGATAAATTAGTGACTGATCTCTTAAAAGTATTTAAATATACTTTATTACCTGCTGAATCTTTTTTTCATACAGTTCTACGTAATTCAAAATTTTGCAATACTTACATCGATAATAATTTACATGTTACTAATTGGAAAAGAAAGTTAGGCTGTAAATGTCAGTATAAAGCTGTGGTGGATTGGTGTGGTTGTAGTCCAAATGACTTCAAACTTGAAGACTTTAGCAGAATTCGCAATACAATAGATCGCAATTTGTTTTTCGCACGAAAGTTTGAATCTATTATTGACCAAAGAATCATAGACAGGGTAGAAGAATGGTTGTACCCTGAGAATTTAAATAAATCTGTGAATGCGAAAGGTTACGACGCGTACTGGCAAAGTTTATACCATGCAGCAGATTTGAGTCCTTTGAGTGATGATGCACAATTGACTGTTTCAAATTCCTTAGCAAGATTAATTTTTCGTAAATTAAATATAGATTACAAACATATCCGTCTTTTGGAAACAACTGCCTATTTTAAACAAAATCAGTTTGTTGGAATACTAATTCGTGCTGAAGCTACATTACAACAACAAACTGATCAACAAGAATATTTGGAACAAATAGAAGCTTTGATCTACCTAAGACAGAATTTTTCTACTAGTAGAGAATGGTTGGGAAAAATACAAAGTTTATCTGTTAATACTGATTATGATCAAAAAGAAAAGACATTTAGAAATTTGATGGGAAGTATAGGACCATATTCATATCCAGTTTTATCATACGAATTTGATACTACACTGACCATACCACAAAATCTGTCAATACTATGGGTGGATCCTTATGGTCGATTAGCAGAAGTTAATTATATACAGCTTGAAGAATCGACATTAGTAAATATAAGAAATTTTTAGTTATTGTTTTATATTTAATATACTATAGATAACTAATGGTTTGGTTATTTTCAGACAGGGTATGTTAAACCACAATTCAATGAACATCTAGTTGTGGGTACTTGGCATCTATTCTTAGTTGCTGATTCCTTATTAGTGACAAAAATGAATTTTTTGGTGACTCCTTTAGGATATTGGAAAAATAAAAAGATTGATGCAGAGAGAGCTAAGGAAATAAATAATGCATCTACCAACAGTTATCATATTACTGAAGAAATGAATAAAAAGTGGTCACATTTATTAAATTCTGTAAATTTTTACGAACGAACTACACATACGACAGATAATGAAATTAAAATTAATTCTAACTTGGATCAATGGATAGACAAGCTAGTACAGGAACATTATGAAATTGATAAAATCTGTAATGCTAATAATGCTAAATTAAAGTTACAAAAGTGTATTAATACTTACTGGAGCTCATTGAGTCCAGATTCAAAGGCTGATATCAATAACCTATGTTAAAACTATCAATTAGTTTACTAAATATGTGCCATTCTCAATATTTTTAAAGTTCAACTTATTAAATACGTGTAAAGGTTAATAATCTTTTTAGATATTTTTATATCAAATACATGCTATACATATTCATATGGTCTATTTTAAAAGTATTTTACATCCTGAAATTAAAAAAATTTTAAGCTAATATAAGGAAATTTTTGTCATTCTTTGGATATACAAAGTTCAATAATCTGATTATTTCACTATAGTAAAATGCCTCTTTTCCTATTATATATTTGTATAAAGTTTTGTTAATTTATATTCACATAATAATGTATATACAAATTGTGTATAAATTTTCCTTAATTCTTATTTCTGGTAAATTTATATGAAATACAGAAAATTCAAGTTTGTTTTCACACAGAGATATAGAATATTTAGAATTTTTGTTGAAAAAGTAATTAATCTTTATTTGCCATAATATGATTTTCATTTTACAAATTAATGAATTATGTTTTATATGCTGTAAGTAGCAACTATAATTTCTCAATATACATATTTATACCAAATTTGAATTACATTCCTACAAAATATTGCTACATGTGCCTTCAATTTTGTTAATTCATAGAAACTTGAAATTTCAATAATAATTGTGCGTGTATATTGCGAAGTGATTTACATTACGATTTTAAAGGATGACCCCTGTTTTTAAACAAAAAATAAGCCAAAAACATTAGTTTAATTATTGTTGTGTACTCTTCTCTAAAAAGATCAATTCATGAGTATGTTTTATTTTACATGATATTATTACATGTGTATTATGCAATTTATCTGTGCATATGTATGTTCACCATTGATCTGTTAATCTTTTTAAAATATATAAATGATGGTTAACTAAACAAAAATATTTATGCCACTATCATTTATAAATGTAAATATTTATAAAAATCAAAAAGACGAACTGATTTAAGAATTGTCTTATCACTTAAATTAGTGCGAAATCAAAATAATACAATGTCCCACAGTTAATTATACGATATGACATGACGAGAATTGCACTAATGTATTCAATAATGGGTAATTAGCTAAAATTGGCTACAAAAGATATTTTATTTCCAAACGGAAGTTTTTAAATTGAATAAAATTAGTAAACTTTTCTTCTTAAATATTTCTAAACATCCTGACACTCAATAATTTTATAATAATACTTAATCAATTTTTTATTGTTTCATTATGTTAATGTTTATTTATAAAAATACTTTATTTGTAAATAAATAATTTTATATATAATATTGTTATTCACGTTAAGTAAGACTAATAATAGAAAAAGTTAATAAAAATTACGTTATTGCTTTTCCTAAATATATATTTACTTACGTCCAGAATTATATTTATATTAAATTTTGTAAACATAAAATAAAGTTATATAGCTTACAATGCATGCATATGTTAGCAGATAATACTTTTTGTATTTATCCACTTAGTAAAAACTCATTAAAAGATATACAAATATCAATTTTAAATTTACCGCTAAAGGAACGTTCAAGCCATCGATTATTGTGAATCTATACATTGTGCATGTGCTCTCTGTGATGCGTAAAGTAAATGTGCATATGGTATCAGATGATATTATGTTTAATACAATATGATTATAGCCATATTGGAATATTACATCTAAGATGTGACCAGTCGATATAATACAAAAATTATAAGTCTTATAAAAATAAATGGCATTAAAGTATTTTATATACAGTAATACACTAATACCGTAGCAAACAAAAATAAATAATTAAGAATTGAAAATTCAAAAAATTCATCAACTCTTAAAAATCGTTATAAATTCAATCTTCTCGTATTTTGTATTTGTGGATTTTATATGCTTAGTTGTTTTTAATAAATTATGAATTCATATATGATATAACATACCGAATGAGACTAATAGACTGAATACAAAGAAGTTAGTTTCTGTGATTGCAGTGTTTAATATTCATGACATAATGTATTAACAATTGTTTAAATAATAAAAGGGTGCTTTATTTGAAATTAGAAAATTTTATAAATACTATGTCATACAAGTATCTCTTTAATACTTCTACATGAAGAGAGAATAGTATAAATATTAATGGGATTAAGAAGCATTATATGCCAAATGATAATTATAAATAGTATTACTAAATAGTATAATTACCTTTTTGTACAGAATATTTATTAAATATATTTAATTTGACATAATAGCATTGTCAATTCGAAACGGAACTAAATAACAAGATTTAACATAACCACAAGTAATGTTATATAAATAGAACCATGAAAATGTATAGACTAATGCATCATCAAAGATATGTTTTTCAAAATCAAAAACTTTCACCTCTCACATATACCTGTATGCGATTTCAAATACAAGAAGGGAAAAAGATAGAAAAACATAGAATATCTAACATCAAAAGTTATTGGTTTGATAAATATATAAATTATATTAAAAATTATGAACAAGTACTGGAAAAAAATTTTCCAAAAACAATGCATGTATATCGTATATTTAGCATTGGTACCAAAGATTTTATTCAAGATGTAAAAAAATTTCTTCTGGTAATGAAAAAACAAAATATTGATGGAGATAATAATTTAACTGCAGATGAACTAAGGTTGAACCATACAATGCGTAAAGATTTAATAAAGATATTTCCTGTTTTATTAATATCTGCCATTCCTTTTACAAATTACATCATCTTTCCTTTAGCATATTATTTTCCAAGATATCTTTTAACTTCTCATTATTGGACGTTACAACAAAAACTGGATTTTATGCTACTGGATCATAAGAAAAGACTAAAACATAACAGACCATTGTTTAGGTGCATGCAAGCAGAGCTTAACAATGTTAAAAATCAAACACTGAAATTAAAATGGAGTGGTATTATTGCATGTCTTGGCAGTGGTACACATCCTAATGTGAAAGATATTATTGCCTGTTCTGAATTATTTGCGGGTCCACCATATTCATTAAATAGTCTTAAAAGAAAACATACAGTATGTTAACTTTGATATTTAATTTAAATTAATATTGTTTTTATATATTATTCAATTATGTTTTAGTAAATTAATTTCACATTCATAACAATTTTTTGAGAGTAAAATCTTTTATAAATATTAATATAATGCTGAATTACATTTTAGAAAGAATTACTTGGTATATATAATATATCTACTTGGACACCTTTTAAAAGAAAAAAATTAACAGAACGAGCTATGTTAATAAAACGAATGGATCAAGCAATACAAAAAGAAGGTGGACCTACTACAATGTCGAATGATGCAATACGTTGGGTGTGCATAAAATGATATTCCAATATCTTCGATATTTTTTATACTATTTATTTGATGATTTCTTTACATATTATACTATATTTATTACATATATTCAAATTATAAAATATTTTAGGCACTTTCATTTAGGGGTGTAAGTCCTGCAACTATGTCCTTAGAGAGTATGAGAAATTGGCTAGAACAATGGTTCATAATATCAAATACAGTCGATGAAAACACAGTTTCATTGTTGTTACATAGCCCAATACTGCTGGCATACAATCATCCTACTAACTGGATCCTTTTGTACACTTAAAACAACATTATCATATATTTGTTCTTTTTATTGTAAAAAAATGTATAAGAATTGTAGCAATACAAAGTTTAAATATTTGTGTTTGAATTGTTTGTATAGCATATATGTAAATAAATAAATTGTACATTAAGCACTGTACAAATGTATCTATGTCAGAAGGATACAAAAATTTACATTTTCTATAGTATTATATAAATATTTTATCGTATTTTCAGAAAATTTTCTTTTTTATATAGCTAATAATAGCTTTCTCTTTTATTTTTTTTTAGCAGAATTGTTATTTTAAGAAGACAAAGCAAGAATAACATGTACATAAAATAAAATAATTATAACTTGTACACAGATGACATACTTACATTATACATACATTATAAAATATAATTGCCATTTTTTGTGTATAGCTGAATATAACATAATACAAATATAATTCTTTTATAGCTACAAGTATAAATTTTTTCAGTTGTTAAACATAAATTATTTTGTAAAATTACACAAACGTGATATGTCATTTAAAATAAATGATTACTAAAACCATAAAAAGTATCGAAAGAATTTTACCAATAATTACATTCTTTTGCATTAATCAATAGGTATATAAGCAGGTAGAACACCAATTGGAGGACGTTTCAATACTTTTGGATCAGAAACAGTTTCTAATTCATCACTATTTTTATTTATTTCCGAATTTGTATTATTATTAGACGTTTTAATTGATGTATTAGAACGAACTACAGAGTCTATATTTTTCATAAGATTAATTTTTTTCATAATGTTTTCTTTTTTTTTCTCAAGAGATTTATTTAAAGCAGGTGCTTGTTCATAGTATCTAAGTCTGTTTTCAGCAGATAAAGTATCTTTTGTAACAGTTGTTACTGTTTGATTGCAATTCATATTGTATTTTCTTTTTAAATGGTTTTGATTCTTAGAAGATGATTGTGTTTTATGTGGGTAAGGACAATACTCACCTTTACTGCATTTCTCTGTTTTCTCGAACTCTGGACACAGATTTTCATGGCGCTGCTTACACTGTAAAAGAAGAAACTTCCAGCTTTTTGAAAAATATTGTCTTGTATGTGTTAATTATATACTTAAATATTTCCCCACTAATAAAACTAATTATCAAGATATCAATATTTCATTTAAAAATTAATCAATAAATGAATAATTATTCACAAACTATAAACATATAAATTACTATTAAATATAGAAAAAAATAAGTGTAGAGGAAATAAATTGTATGTTAAAAAGATCTAAGATTCTTCTAAATACTTAAAATTTGCATTAAAATTTAATTCAGATTTAATAAATTTATATCAGTATATTTTACTGATAGGTACTTATGAAAATTACTGTAAAAATATTTATATAATACTTTATTTATACAGGGTGGTTGGTAACTGGTGGTACAAGCGGAAAGGGGGTGATTCTACGCGAAAAAAGAAGTCGAAAATATAGAATAAAAATTAAAAAAAAAAAAATTTTTTTTTTCGTTTTTCTATAGTGAGATCCGTTATAACGAGACGTGATAAAGTGCACGCGTACCGAGCGAAAATTCAAAGTCGATTTTCTCGAAAACAAAGCTACAAACGAAAACTTTTTATTCTTATTAGAAAATAGTAAATATTTTAGTTCAAAAAATAAAAAATATCGCACTTACCTCACTACCTTTGGCACAATATCCTTGCAAGAAATCTATACAAATTGGAGTACTGGAAGAAACTTTGATGTGACGATAAGGGCAAGCATCCCGGGTACAGCAACCTTCCAAGAAGTATTTACAAGTTGGCATTTTTTCTGGACCTACATCATGAGATAATGGACATTTATCCAACAAACAATTTCCTTGAAGAAATCTAAAAAAATATTTTCTCTATTAAACAAACAATATGCTTTTTTATGCCATATAAATACAAAATGTTCTTTACTTTTTACAGAGAGAAATTTGTTTCTTGTCATGACGCTTTACACAAATCCCTTTCTCATGATTTGAACAATATCCAAATTTTTGAAATATTAAACATGGTTGGTTATTTTTTTGCATTTTGTTGCGTAATATTTGTATACTCTTTTGTTTGACTTTATTGCTACAAAAGAGAAAAGATTAATAAAATGACTATATGGCTTCTAATAGCATTATATTATATGATGATGTAATAAAAAAAGAATTTAATATAAAAAAGATTAAAAAATACAATATGTATAGAATTATAAACAAAGCAATAAGGAAATATGAATTTAAATGTTAAGAGAGATATAATTAATGAAATGAGACTATGAAGCTAAAGATAACCATATACCTTAGATTATTTTTATAACTTATTTTTTGTGACATATTAGATGGGGATTTAATTGCATTTGTTGAATTCAATATTTTTTTACTTGAACTACTTGAAGTTTCTTTCATAGACTTTACTCTACATAATTTTTTCCCATTGGTAGCTATTATAAATTTGTCAACTTTAAGATTTATTGGCCGTTTTTCTGAAATTGAAATGTAGACAATATGAAAATCTGTTCTATATTCATTTATACAATTTTATGTAATAGTATTATCACTTACTTTTTATTCCATAACTTTTACGTACTAAATGATTCTTGGAACATCTATAAACAATTCCTCCAATCGTAATTAGTTCCATTTTATTATTTCTGTAAAATTTTTAATAAAAAAATTATTATTATTATCAATTTAATTTTTAGGATAAAATTATAGAAGCTATCTAAAACCACAAAAAATGTTATATCTTTTATACATACATTTTAGATACATATACAGTCTTTTTTTGTCCAAGGCTTGCATGTTCTTTTGCATTTGTAGTTTTTGATGCTGTTCGATCTATTCTGTATTTATTTATTTTAGGTTTTATAACTGGTGATTTCACTAAGTTAATATTTTCATTAATTGACTGTTGCAAAACATTTGTTATCTTTGTTTTCATAACTTTTTGAGGTGCAGGTTTTACATTTTTTACTATTGAATTTGGGGTTTTTCTGATCTTACATAGTTCTACTTGAGAAGTACTGAAGGATTTTCTTGATCCTCGCCTTACACGCAAAAGTTTTCTTTGTGATAAAACTACAATATTAGAATTGTTCACTTTCTTTTGATTATGAATAACCTTTGGAGAATTTGTATTCTTAACAAGTTTTAATCTTGAACAAACAGGATAGGTGATATTTTGTATTACTTTTTCTTTATGTTCTGCTGGTTTAAATTGTACAGAGGAAGACAACTTTTTGATTAATTTTGGATTAACATGTACTGATTTTTGTATAGAATTTGTACTTGTTATATTTACAGAATTACTTTGTGCATCTTCATTGGAATTAATATTCTTCATCATTGTTGGATTAACATGTACTAAAGATCTCTTATGTAATTTTGGATTAACATATATTGCAGAATTTGGGCGATTGAAGTTTGGATTAATATATACATTAGTACTTGTTAATACATTACATGATGTGCTACTAGATGTTCTGAACAATTGTTGGGACTTATGAAGTAAATTTATACACTTCTCAGATTTTGCAGAATTCAAAGGTTGGTTTATAACAGATTTATCCACACAGCACAATTTATCTGATGATTTCTTCTTATGATTTTCTATTAAATCTAAAAATAATACATCATAAACATATAAATATAAAATAGCTTGACACGTGTGTGCGTGCGTGTGTAGATTATAATTTACACATACGTATTTATTATAAGAATCACAATGATATAAAAAAGCTTAATAAAGAAGTATTATAAAAATTGAAATTATAGATATGTTAATTTGTGGCATATGAATTAAAACATTTTAAATATATCAATATTTGTTATCAGCGAAAAGTTCATAATTTGTTGTTTCTTATTATTGTTTTGTTTTGTTTTGTTTCCATATTTCGCCCTAACATTTATACAAGTATGGTTAATGAAATGACATAATTAACAGTATGATTTTATCTTTTGTTAAATTTATTTTATTGTTTATTTGCTACTATAGTTAGAATTGTATAAAATCGTAAACTTACGTGTTAAATAGTGTATTTCTTTGATTAAACTTTCATCCATATTTAGTAGCATAAAATGTTATTTTTTATTACTTAATAAATGAAGGGAAAAGAGATTAAAGATAACAACTTCGCAGCACAAGAGATTATTTTATAAATTAGTATATGTATTTCACGAACTACAATACGTTGATGTTCCTTATGCCATAAAAATAAACTATTTAAAGATAGATGTCGCTTTCTGAAAATTACAAACACTAGCGCTATATGTGCACGATAAGTGAACTATTTTCTATTATGGTTGAATAGCGGGATATTTTAACTTATAATTTTCGATTCTGTGACTATAATTATTACGCCAAGATTGTAAACAATGTTTAAAAGCCACAGATTTTTAATATTTGCAATTTAAAAAAATAAAAATATGTGATTTTATAAAGGTTGGATATAATATTAATGTAACTATCAAGAAAGAATTCAAGTTAACAAATATTAAATTCTTTAAATTATCTGAAAGTTGCATTTCATGTTCATTTTTATTACTTCTGATTTATAAAAGCAGTAGGTATGTTTAATAACCAGAGAGGAAGTTTCTTCTATTTTCATTCGATCACAGATTATTTAGCAACGTTAGTATAATTTCTTGTTTTCTTTCATAAATAATGTTAAGCGATGGGGAGTGAAGATCATCCCGATCTATAGTCAATCAGTCATCGCGTATTTGACAGTAGCTTTGTTTACCTAATGTGTATAGGGTACTCATAGCCTAATTTACATACGTGTTTATATGCAACGTGAACCCGAACCTGTTGTTTTAATTTTTAATATTATTCAGTGAACGTGTAATAAATTTAGATAATTTCTGTTTAAATAATTCGCGCTTTTTCATAAATGTTTCTATTAACTTACACGCAAACGCAGGAGATATTGATCTGTGTCCATGAATATACTGGGTCGCATATAAAAGGTCTGTAACTTACCACTAAACTTATATATATCCACTTGTGGTACTCAAAGAGATACCTTTTTTATGAAGAAAAACCGAAAGATTATTTTACGTATATGGAGGTTAGTAGTATGACGCGCTTAATTGTATTTGTCTTTGCTCTTTATATAGAAAGAATTTCATTGTATATTTTCGTCTAATTTGTAAGAACGTTTTCTTCATTCACTTTAATAAATTGCTAGTAACTCATTTTACATTTTAATTAATATCTTTTTACATACAAATCTTGTATTATTAATATAATCTCATGAATATTAATAAAAATTTATAATAACTAATGTTTGTTAACATAAAGGGAGCTATATATATGTATGTATGTATCCCTGTATGTTTTTTATTTTGAACATATTTCATTAATTATTATATATTACGTTTGTTATCAAATGTACTTAATAAATTTGAATAAAAATTATTTACTACGCTTTAAATGTTCCTTTACATATTCAATAATTTTCGAAAACAATAAATAAGTAAGCAGTGGCTAATTCACAGAATCAAATATAGAAAATCGTATTTATATAAACATTTAACACCAAGAAAAAATTTGTTTTACGAAATAATTTTTAATAATCTGCTATAAATTGTAGTAATTTGAAGGTGTTAGAACATTGTAATTTTTTAAACTGCATAATTGTATACTTCCATATAAATTTTATTTGTAAATTTTATAACAAAACAAAACCAAATATTAAATCTCATGCTACTTATAAATCACTAATATTTGTAATTAATATGTGTAATATACAGTTTTACTTAATCTCTATTAAAATGAAACATTTACTTATACGTACCTATACGTTTACGAAAGCACGGCACAACGCACAACAATATTTCATCATGCAAGTTTGTTCCTAATTCGTTTTTGAAACGTTTCATATTTATGTCATGCACGAAATGAAAATGAAAAGGGTTATTTCAAATTTATTGCAAACTAGAAGATTTCGCATTGGTTAAAAATTTATATCTGTTATCGTAACTTACAACTATAATTCGAAATTTTTAATAATCTAGTATCTATTATTTTTGAAAGTACATTAAAAAATATATCATATATGTGCCGTCACAAAAACTAGTATTTTAAAATATTGGAATCAAAATTTTTACTTTTAAATACACGAATACAGAAATTATTATGACAAAATTATAAACCAATATTCACCTTCATACTTTCAAAGCAGATCAAACCAGATCAAGTTTATGCTGATAACTTAAATTAACATAATTCCCAAATATAAAATGTGACAAAACAAGCATCGTTAGCTTAAGTACATTCAATAGAATTATTTTCATTCTTAAAAATGGCTATATCAAAATACATTGATTTACGTCACTTTGTTAACATCAAATTTAGATGAAATAAATCCAAGTGATTTTAATTGAGCATTCGTAGAATGCAGTATCTTTGATAGAACGGGTAATTATTGATGACAGAAACCCGATGATCCCATTCACGCCAAAAATTAATTTAAAAATAGAGGAATGAAAAAAGAAAAGGATAGAAGCGCGCAGCATCAATAACGCGCAGGCTTCGTTCTTCCAGCATCAACGGGGACAATCTCCATATCAGTAATTCAGTACCGAACATTTTGCACGGTGCAAGGTGGAAGGTGGAAGTCAGCGGGTTGCAACGTGCTGCAGGATTGCTACGCATATACTATATTTACCTTCGTTCTTCGTTTTCCCTCGTTTCTTCCGTTGTTGTGTTTCTTTTGTTTTATATTATTGCCAGTGTGTGTATCTGTATGTATCACGTTGCCCAAAGGACACACTACAGCGTTTATCGTAGCTTCGTAGGGGATAAACTTTAACACGATCTTCTGTTGTTTGCCTTTTTAATTCAACAGAAGCATCAGGATATCGATCTCCTTCTCCGATGGCAGATCACGATAACATTTACGACGACGAGGTAATTAAATCGATTTACTTGCGTTTCCTGTGAAATTTTCGGTTTTCCTTTCATCCACTTTGTTTTAAGAGGACGTGGAAATTATGAAGCTCCTTGATGTTGGTAAACTTTGCGTGTAAATGCTTTGCTAGAATGAGATATACTATTATAATTATATGACATAGAAAGTGTTTGAAGGATGGAAGTTTGTCCTCATGTTGGATGGTTTTCTTAAACGTTAATCATTTCTTTAAAAATGGTAATACTTATATATGGAAGCTTTTTCAGAGATATATGTTTTTTTTTTTATAATGCACGTTCTTTCTTCTTCGATGTTTAATAAATGTGTCTCGAACATTTAGATAAAAAATTTAGATAGAAGAATACTTTTTATGCCTTACGCGAAGAGATATGTTTTACTAGCGCTATATTGAAAATTAGAGCAAGAATCTATTGATCGTAATTTTGAAATTTTGTTTTTATAAAAACTGTAGCTTAAGTATGTCGGATTTTTTTTTACTATAAATGTATTCGTATTGCTATATTTTTTAATTATACTGTATGCATCTAACATTTTATTTGAAGAAATTGTTCCCTTTTGACGACTTCGTATAGAAGTGATAGATAGAGTAAGATGAATATAAATTGCTAACATATTCATTTATAGCAAGAGAGAAATTGTCATATTTAAAATCTTTAATTATAACAAATTACTGTCAGATATTTATTATATATTATCTACATATTAGTGTCTCGAGATTAAGTGAGAGTCGTGACGGAAATGGTATAATAATTGTAATCAATGAAATTAAATGTTCTATTTCCTTTTAAAAGCTGTATATTGAGAAAAATATCATAATACGTATCGAAAAAATAATTTTTTGGAACATAAATGAATAAATTATTATTTTTGGCTACTAGTACTATTTTTATCCAACATTTTTTGAACCCTTTCATTTCATTTACATCTAAAAATGAATTACTATTTTTATACTGCTGTTAGATACCACGATGGATACACAAGTAGGGATTACTGTATGTTTCTTATGACTATAAAAACTATATAACTAGATAAACAAATTTTTAACCAAATATGTAATTTTTATTATTTCATCCAATCCTCTTTATTCAACTTTTGTTTTATTATCAATACTATTTTAACTCTCTCTCTCTCTCTCTCTATGTCTTTTTTGTTTTTTAAAAATATTTTTTCTAAATTGTTTGTCTAAGAACTAGCTTTCGAAATAAAAATTATTATTTAATGCAATTTAATATCGATTACGTATATTTTTAATAAGCTTGAAAATTTTATCAAATATAATTGCTTCATAGCATGACGCTGGCAACACAATGAACAATACATTAATATATGGAGTTCTATAGTTTTGTTTTTATATAAAACCGAGAATTTAATAACAGTCACTCTTAAGTTCCAAAATCAATAATTACCTTCCACATAAATGTCTGTAAAAAGTTAACATTGACCTACTGATACACATAATCTAAAATTAATTACGTTAATCAATTGATTAATTATACAATCACTTTCTTCAGTAGTTACATACATACATATATTACATAGCAATTTACTACTATTGCAAAGATATTTATATATAATTTATATTTTAATAAATTTATTATATTACAGTTTGTCATGTATCGCAAAAATTTATTTACTTCGCTTGCTATAAAATCGCTATATTTTTTCCGTAATTTTCTAAATCGAATGAAACAATGTAATACTTTTATCTTCGATATTTTTTAAGGATTTTTTATTATCTTATATTTTAAATAAATTAGTTAATAAATTTTTCCATGTACATAGTATTATACAATTATTTGGCATTGGCGTTAGTGAGTACCTTTGTGATAGGAGCTTGTATCAGCGAATCCAAATCAAAGGAATTGGCGTGGCATTTTGATAGCTCTTCTTGTGATCGTTGCGGTCCTGACTTTGATTGTGACGTCGGTTGCCTTATTAACACCGCCAGATGAGGGTCCCAGGGTACGAGGCGCTAGAATAAGACTTTCTGAGGTAAACATTTGTACTTCTAACACGAGTATTCTAGTATCTAGTATCATCTTGAAAGTATCAATTTTAATTGAAAGCATCAATTCCCTGTAAACATAGAGCAAAAGATCTATCATTTTTTATCCTCTATTAATATTATTAATGCAATACTATTAATCATAAGAGTTCTTCAATTTTATTCATTCTTTCTTATTAATGGGCCTCTTTGTGCTGTTTCTCAATATTCATGAATATTCTTTAAACAAGTATAAAATATTCTCTGGCACTTTGTTCCACATCCATAATACTACAAATTATTAGATCTTTGACGATGTCTAACATTTGATATGAAGATTAAGCAACAATTTGTTTCGGAAACCTCTTCAATTGGTAGACGTTATCCATCACCATTTATTTCATACCTACATTTGAATTTAATTTCAAAATTTAACAATCGGAAGGAAAAAGCTTTGACTTCTGATTTAAATGGCTTCGTCTGTATTTTGAGAATATTCTTTCAATGAAATACCTCTTAGATCAACGATTGAATGAAAAATTTGGCTCCTTGGCAAATTGAATTCGATTCGATTTTTTAGCAAATTTAAACGAATACTCTTCTAATTATTGTTATGTAATAATTAATAATAAATAAATAGTTAAAGAATTATGTTAATATAAAATAAATATTTTATAGGTACTCTCTGGAGAATTAACACCTCTCTTCTTCAATGGATCATGGGTAAGCGGGCAGCACATTTGCTATCGAGATGTATGGGGTGGAATTTCGCTATTACACGTTTCCCCAAAAAACATCACTTCCCGCAGTTTAATGTCCAATGAGACTTTTGTAAGTTTAAGTTACTTAAATATTTCAATTAATGTTATGTGTCCTTAATTTGATAAGATAATGTAATATAAAACAAATTATTAAACTTAACAGGTACGTATATAATTTTTCTATATATAGACGAAGAAAATTATGTTTGTTAGAAAATATTTGTATATTTACACTTAGGCTTTCTAGCAAAACAGAACATTAAGAGGTATTTTGCATACAGAGGAGACTGAATCCCGCCAAGTTCTCATTGTCACCGGATCGTAATTATTTACTCCTTGCGTACAATGTGAAGAAACTGTTCCGATACTCGTATTTAGCACAGTATAAAATTTATGACATAAATACAGGGTTAGTAAATATGACTTAGATGATAATTTTAATTTAGAATAATCAAGAATCTTGCGAAAATACAATAAAGTTCCAGTTGTATATATTCTTGTAAATTCTTCAATTATTAAGTAAACGTAAATTTTATTCAAATTTAATTCGATATATTATGTAATATATAGTGCTAAAATTTCGACTTTAATATTCTCTTTACTACAGAAATAAAAATTAATTCGTGTCTAAATATCTACACAAATATAAAAATCATTTTGTCAATTGAAAATTACTTAAAGAATTGGGATTTTATTGGAACTTTTAATTAGTAATGTTTATTAATTAACATTAGACATTAGTCACTTTATTGTTACAGAGAAATTATACCATTGACTCCACATCCTGAGAAGGATATCCACCCTTACCTTTTGTTGGCACAATGGACTCCACGTGATCATGGTTTAATTATGGTTCAGGATTATGATATTTATTATATAACAAGCCCTAAGAGTAATACAGGATATCGTGTTACTGATACAGCAGTTCCTGGTATTTTGTCAAATGGATTACCTGACTGGCTATATGAAGGTAATTTAATTTATATTTTTGAGGAGAATGTTTGGTAAATCCTTTTATATGCATAAATATTTATACATATGTTTGTAGAAGAGATTTTACATCGTGCAGAAGCAATTTGGATGTCATCAGATGGCCACATGATGTTGTATGCCTCCTTCAATGATTCACTTGTTGACGAAATGCATATATCTTGGTTTGGGGAAGGATACAAAGCTTTGTATCCTCATATACGATCTTTGCGTTATCCTAAGGTAATTTATTATTTTGGATTAATTATTATAATTTTGTTTTCCCATGATATCAATTTACCACAAAGTAAAATATCCTAATATGATTGAAATATTTCATACATGATTGTATAGCCAGGAACACCAAATCCTGTGGTACGACTCTATGTAGCAGACTTGGCAGATCCAAAGAACATTCATACGAAGGTAGTGAAACCGCCACCTATCATCGAGCATGTGTGAGTTTACTTACAAAGTTTGGAGTATGGAGTGCTTGAACAAATTTTCTCTTATTAATTTTTCCTCATTAGGTGTAATTATTCGTCTTAACAAAAAAAAAAAAAAAAAAGAATGAACAAAATTCAAAATGTCTTGAATAGAGATTGCACTTTGTTGTTTTTTACAAGAAACATTTAGATGTTTCTGTGGTGACACTCCCAAGGTACTTCAAAAAAGGAAGCATATTCTTTCGGCAAGATACTTTAAGATATACATGAGGAGTAGTTTCTTGGTTTAAAATGAGCTGGCTTTTAAGAATACTTTTTAGTTAAAAATAAACTTGAGTAGGAAAATGTCTGCTTTATTTCTTAAAGTAGAATTTTTTTGATCTAATATTTGTATAGGAAATTTCACGATTTCTACGACAAACAAATGTTTTTTGTACCATTTTGTAAAATATTAGCATTGATGCGTTTTCTTTTAGTTAAACTAAAAAGCATTAAAAATATTATGCATTTAATTTTAAAATAATTTTGATAAACGAGCGTTAAAAGAATTCACATCATTTTGTACCAAGACATGACATAAAATTTTGTTGAACATGTAAACATTCTTAAATTATTATTTTATTCATATACTTTTATTCATATAAGGATTTTTTACACATTTATCATATAGTATTTATATACGTTTGTAAGTGTTTTTGTGTGTGCCTATTATAATTAATAATTTAAATATTTGGAAAGTTCTTGAAGAATTAATTTTCATAAAGTTAATCTTAGAAATCATCTCATTTTAATCCCGCTGATGTGATATATGTAGAAAATATTTTGAGTTTTAGCACATAAATGATTATTTAATTGAGCTTAGCTACTTTAGTTCACAAATTATTTTAGTGTGCATTATAGACATTTTTTTTCATTTGCTTTCATTTCTTTCTGCTATCTTGGAAAATATAACATAGCTTCCTTTTTATAACAAAAAGAATATAAACAACAGGGAAATTTAGGTCATTAAAGAAACAATTCATATCTGTTTTATTATCGTTAAAATAGTTAAGTTTTACTATTTTGCATAGATATAATCAGCTAGTGGTAGTAATATATTAAGTTGCATTCTTATAGATTTAATTGCTATTAAATATCATGCAAATTGCTTTAATCAAACACTCAGTAAATTAAATTAATTATGAAATATTATTATACACAATATTAGCTATAGATATTATCAATATTTATATCCATTAACAGAGAACATTACTTTACAACGGCTTCTTGGATTTCTTCAACGGAAGTCTGCATAACATGGTTGACCCGTGCACAAAATCTTTCTGTTGTGACTATTTGCAAGAGCCCATCGTGGCATTGTCAGGTACACTGCAATTATTCCAGTTATTGTCAATTTATTTATCAAATGATTATTTCATTTATAAATCTACTTCTATCATTTCATGTAGGAAATCCAAAAGATAGCAGCTGAAGGTCGTGGTTGGGTAGATACTCCTCCAGAAGCACCTATTTTTTCAGCAAATGGCAGTAGTTACATTGCTATAAGCCCAATAAAGGATGGTCCAACTGGTTATTTCAAACATATTGTTTGGGTAAATGTTGCCCAAAAATTAGTCGTTCCACTTACTCATGGAAAATTTGAAGTTACACAAATAGTAGCATGGGATCAGCCCAATAATACCATGTAAGTAATAAATTCTATTGTTTATTAAACGTTGATTGATCATTACTCTATCCAAATAATATTTTTCTTTGAATCTAATTTACTTCCTTTATATAGATACTTTATAGGTATTCCACCTATGAAACCAGGACGGAGGCATCTTTATTATGTGAGTTCATTATTACCACACGTGGGTTCGTCTCTACATCCTGCCGTTTGTGTTACTTGTACAGCAACATCAGAAGGAAAACGAAATAAACATAGAACAGCTTCATCTGGTCATCATAGTGCTTGGTCTGACAATAATTACATACACGATCATTATGAAACACAAACAGAAAGTATACAAGATAAATCTGTCGGACAGCCAAAGGAAAATGTTACAAAGAAACAGAAAGCGAAAGCATACACTACGCCAGGTAAGTATACACGTATATGCGCTTTTTAAGGAAGAATTAATGATTGACTTATACAATTACAATATTATAATATCTTTTTTATTTCCAGAATTTACCGATCAACCTTGTCAATATCACAATGCTATTTTCCCACCAGTTGGAACTGATTATTTTGTTTTGGAATGTTATGGGCCTGGTATACCCACTGTCACTTTATATAAAACTAATTTTCCTATGCCACGTCTTATCTATGTCTTACAGAATAATACATTATTACGTGTAAGTTGTAATAGTCTTTATACTTTTATACTAGAAGTATAAAATAGTGAAAATACATATAAAATTAAAGATTTATTTTAGGAACGAGTTGCTAAACTTGCACTCCCACAAATAAAATCATTTCCTGTTCAAATAAGTGGTGGATATAATGCACAAGTAAAATTGCATTTACCACCTGGACTAAGAGAAGATGAAGTCACCAGATATCCTTTAATCGTACAAGTGTAAGCATATTCTCCAATATTAAACTCTAACATTATTTTATGAAGAAAGTATATAAGATCAGAAATATTTTTATTTTTAGGTATGGTGCACCAGGTTCACAGCTAGTAACAGAAACGTTTAAAATTGATTGGAATACCTATTTGGCTAGTAGAAAAAATATGATTGTTGCACAAATTGATGGGAGAGGTAGCGGAGGCCAAGGCTATAAGTTTCTTCACGAAGTGTACTATAGACTCGGCTCTATAGAAGTTTCTGATCAACTTGAAGTGACTGAGTAAGAAAAACTTTTTCAGAAAAAACGTTAGATTACCGAATACTAGTATAAATAAAATTAATATTTTATCAAGTTACTTAAAATTTTTAGGTATTTGCGGGATTCATTGCATTTCGTGGATAAGCAACGAGTGGCTGTTTGGGGTTGGAGTTATGGAGGTTTCGTAGCTGCCCATGCGCTGGCGCATCCTGGGCAAGATATCTTTGAATGTGGTATAAGTGTAGCACCTATTGTTTCATGGAAACTTCATGGTACACTACTTGAGTTCAATATTTTTGAATTCTTATTATTTTCTTAAATTTACATTAAATTATTCGTATTAACTAAGAAACTTAATTTTTATATTTAAACAGATTCAGCATATGCTGAAAGATACATGGGTTTACCAGATGTTATAGCAAATTATAAAGGATACGCCGAGTCAGATGTGTATGAGAAAGTGGAAAATTTACGAAATAAAATGTTTTATTTAGTGCATGGCACTGCAGATGATAACGTCCAATTTCAACAATCCATGGCACTTACGCATTACCTTGCAAAAAAAGACATACTTTTCCGACAACAGGTAGACATTTTTAGATGTTAGCAACCGCATAGGACCATTCTACGCGATGAATACATAACTTTAGATCATCCTGCTTTTTACAATATTAATTGTTTGTTTCCAGGTGTATCCAGACGTGGGTCATACATTAGCAGGAGTGAAAGGTCACCTCTACTTATCAATGGCTCAATTTTTGGATGATTGTTTCCAGAAACAAGTACCTACTGATACAAAACCTGGTCTCATTAGTGGTGGAGCTTGTCTATAGTTGTAAATAATGTGATCTAAAAATGATCTACTTGTGAAGGAAGTCTATACACAAAAATTACACCTAAATATCTCCAAATTGTGTTCCGTTTATTGATACCTTTAGGAGAAAAATATTTTCGCATTATTTTGTATATCGACTAAATATTATAAGAAAATGGTGTAAATACATAAAATTATGTTTGTTATATTTTAAATTGGAGATCATATCTAAATGAATGAAAGTGATAAATTCTAACATTATTAAATAGATATTAATACATTACATGTAAATATAATTTTGTTTTAAAAATGTTATAATATTTTTGTTGTGAACTTAAATAGGACTATTTGGTGTTTTCTTTATGTATGTATATCATGTAATTAGATTAATTTAAAATATTAAAAAGTTTCGTTACAATTTTTCAATTTTATTTTACAATTATTGGTTAAAAACAATTTTTGATTGACGATTGTGATTACCACGACTTGTGCATTAAATAACCATAGTTTCTTTTTTATTTATGAGGTTCATAAAATTTTCTCTTTGATTATTTAGTAATATGATGCTTTTATAATACAAGTAATTAGCAATAAATACAAAACTTATATTAAATATTAGCATGAGCAAAAAGAATGAAATATGAGCCAAAGGTAAGTGAAAAGAAGAAAATACAAAGGCATAGATTATTCATTGCAACTAAACTTTGATTAATTTTACCAGTACTAACGACTTTTATTCATTTAGATATTGATTGTTCTTCTACTATGGCGAAATCTAAAAAGATAAAGGTTATTTTAAACATCACATAATTTTATCAAAAGGTATGCATAGGTCATTCGCTGTAATTGCGAAACAAATATTATCGGAACGAGGTAAAAAGGCAATTACTTCTCTTCATCGAGTTGAACGATATGAAATTGTCAGGAACGATGAAAATTCATGAACCGGCAAGCACTCGATGTGAGGGTAACTTTTTCCTTCTTTCATTTAGATTCTTGTAGTTAATGGCAGACGCGTACAAGAAATGCGAAACAACGCGTTTATTCCTCAATGCATATTTCTTAAATTTCCTATATCATAAGAAATGAACGTTTCACTCAAAGTTCATGTGATTTCTCTTACGTACGTAGATCTACCTTAACACGATCTATTCACTACAATAATAATCAACGTAACACTTTGTAAACAGTATTAATTAACTTCGAGGAACAATAAAGAAATTTTATAAAAATAACATTCAATTAATCGTTCTAAATAAGACATAAAAGTTAACGAAAATGGATCTTATGGCGTGATAACAATACGTACTTACATACTAATTTTACCTGAATGTAATGAGCAATTGAAAACGTTACTAACAATAAGATTAAAGTGTTAATTGTGCGCGAACTTTGCGCGCGTGTTTCTTTAAACAGCGATATAAATAGGGAGAGATGTTTAGTCGAGTAGTTCTCACTTCTATCTCGTACAATAGTATAACAAAATACGTGTAGATTTCTCGATGGATTTTCTAAATTATCGAGGGGGCGTTATCGATTGGTCAGTAGTCGGAAATGGATTTGACAATCTTCTTGTTCGAACACCTGCCAAGATGTAGCAGCATATGGTTTTTAAGATTAGTTGGTTTACTGAAACCACGGCTACAAATATGGCACCTGAATGGCCATAGCCCATTATGCACGTACATATGACTCTTAAGATCTCCCGGCGTTGGGAACGACTTGGAGCATTGTGAACACTTGTGTGGCTTCTCCTGAAACATAAACGTAAGGGCACCCTTCACTGCGAATTTATACTACGAATAAATTGAAACAAATCACTGTTTTGCGAAACGATGTAATTCAAACTTGTAAAACTTTCAGTTTCGTTCATAAGATAAGATTGTAAGTTTTACAGTAAATTCAAAACGACGTTACCTGTTGTGCTGTGTACTATTACTCGTCGTTTCCAAGCGTTTGCTGGTTAATATTTATATTTAAGTTTTCCTCAAGGGAAATATTGTGAAATACGTACACTTCGATTATGAGAATCTTNCGATGAGGAATATCTTAAAGAATGTTCGATAAAATATTATTGTAACCCGCATGTTTTTTCTCTCTTCATTGAATACTAGCACAAAAAAAAAAAAAAAAAAAAAAATTGAACATTTCTTCTATAGTACAAACTACCACCTAAATAAAGATAAGACTCTAAACTTATTTTTATTTCACCAACTCGCAGAAATATATGAAAATCTATGAAACGTTATAACGATTTACGATGAGATGATATTATAATAGATAGAAAGAGATACAAAAGAACGGCATTGATTGCGAAGAAATTTATACAGAAATAAATGCTGTTCGTTATTGTATAAACTCGAGTTAAAACTGTTAACATTGAACGAATAAAGGAACTCACAACACGAACTGCTTTGTATTCGATTAAAAACCCAATTAATTTTTACCAACACGATAAATAGAATTTCAAAGAATTAATGCGACTTGTGGTGGTCGCTAATCGAACACTTCTATCATTTTCTTTCCTAAATAAGTATTTTAATATTTCAAATCTCTTATTTCCCATCCAAGCTCACGTTACCTTTACGTATACTGTTATTTTTCACATTATGGTCTTATATTTTTTTATGCTGTCATACGAGAATTAATACAACCAAGAGATAGATCGCTAAATTCGCAAAAAAATTCTTCTATCAAAAATAAAAAAAAAAGGATCGAATTTGCAAGCGTTGAAATACAAGAAAAGCAATCCGCAGATCATACTCTTCTTACGTTCGTCATAAGGGACGAGCGAGGCTGAAAGACATCTACGGGATCACACGGTCGACAGCAGCAACTATATTTTGCGGAATATCCTATATATTCTAATAAACGGAATTCCAAAAGATGGAAATCGTCAAACTGATTTTTCCTCCATACGCAAAACTACCATCGAGTGTGAAAGACAAAGTCCCAAAGACACGCGTCGTATTTGTTATCCCGGTTCGATCGGTCGGTGCCGAACGACAATAAAAGAACGCGTGGTCTCGCGAAAACACGATGAAAAGGTGGCAAGGGTAAGTGGGATGAGCGGCGGAGCACGTGAAAGAGGAAGGGAATGGAAGTCAGTAGAAACGAAGGAGAAAGATGGCAGGGGAGATAGTATACCGGCGAAGGTAGACGAGAGATAGAGGCGGAAAGCGATGTTAACATAAGATCGAAGAGAGAACCAGAAGAGTCTGCCTCCGGGTATATTCTCCGTCTCCCTAATTGGATTGCATTCCAAGCAGTAGCGAGTAATGGACCAATTACAGTAGCTGATGGCAAGAGCAACCTATATGGCTCCCGAGATATCATTACTTCGCTGGATTAGAGAAACTCATACGGGGGTTTCCGCTCTGATAAATAAAAACTCCGACCGATCTTTTACCACTCGCGCCTACCACTCGCGTTACCGCTTCGCGTACCGGTTTCCTTGCGTTTTCCCGATCACAACCAGCTTTACATCGACTGGGATAACTACGGCTAAAATGAAGATAAACTCCTTGAAGGGACTCGATCTGCGCCCATTCTCAAAGGGATCCATCTACCTTTTCTTCCTCTCTTTCATATACTTTAACTTGATCGTGTTTTCAACTGTGTTTTTTTTTTTTTTTTTTTTAGATATTTGTCAATTATTTTAGTGAGAGTATCGCTGATAAATATCTGGACGCTTTAAGCAACTAGTCACCTGGCCGATTTAAGTAACGACGAGCTAGTGACAAATTGATGAATTTTGGATTTTAGCTTGCGCAATGATCGACGGGTGTCACGCTTTTGGGTCTTCAGCATCGATCGTGTTACGCGCTTTAGCGTAAACGTTACAGCCTGCAGCCTGAAAAAGTGAGTTATAACGTTGACGAAATATACTGGCGCAACGCATAACACGATCGATCCTGACGAGTCTAAAGCATAGATTAATGATTTGTTGTTCTCTTACGCATTGTACCGATCGACGTTGAAACTCCGGATGATGAACCCTTCGAACGATATCATTGGTAAAATAGGCGTTATAATTTCATTGTATAAATTATGTGATATCATTGATTCATGGATAAAAATTAAAAACCACATTTTATATCGAACTACGATGCTACACGTTGCTAAGTTTTCGCGAGTACTGCGAGCAACTAGCGAAAGAGAGTATCGTACCGATAGGATATGCTCGCAATATAAGAATATTTATCTTTTTCAGTGAGAGCAGCTTGTTGGAAACTTACCTTGATGTGAGTCATACGATGATAGTAGAGGTTGGAAGAGGCCGTAAACTTCTTACCGCAAACGAGACACTGATGAGGTTTTTCACCACTATGGATTCGCTTGTGCGTATTCAACGAGCTCGACGTTGAGAAACCCTTGTTGCACACCATACAAACATGCGGTTTCTCTCCTTCAATTTAACAACAAAATCAAATTACTTGGTCGATGTTCAACCGTCGAAAGGCTTACGTTTTTAGACACAATCGTCTGTTGGCCCTTTCGATCGAGTTACGTTAAAATATTCTTTCTTGTATAGAAATCAAAATTTCCCCGCTGTCATTAGAAATTGTAATCGTAAATTATGCGACTACTGGTCCTCAAATTTACTGCACAGTTATCATTAATTATTCAACAATTTCGTGCAAATGATACAACGTTCATATAGCGTTAATATCGAGTAAAATTAGAATTGTTTGCTCAAAAGGCGCCGATCGATATTTCTCACTCACCTGTATGCGTTCTCATGTGACGTTTTAAAAGGGAAGGTCGGTCAAAGGATTTCCCGCAGACTTCGCACGGCAACAGAACCCTTTCTCCTCTCTTAATCGTCGTTAAAATACTGCAATCTAAATGATCCCCTGTCAAGGATAACGTCGATGACGAGGACTCCTCAGACGTAGACTCGTATTCGTCTACCTCGTAGTACGGATGTGAAATTGTCGATGACGAATGATGAGAGAGCAACGCCATGGATAAGTCTAATGGGGATTCTTAAACGCAACATCTGGTTATTAAACGCTATCTTTGAGATCTTGTTAAACGAGAGACTTAAAAGAAAAGAGGCATAGATAAGAATCTTCGATTCGAGAAAATTACAAAGTTAAACTCTAACGGAGAAAGTTGTTAAACTTTTCATTTGTCAACATTATTTCTCGCTTCCAAGCGCTAAAACGCATTCCGATACGTATTCACAAAATTTATAACAAAATCCGCTGGATAAATACAAACTTTATATATCGTTCTCTGTATTCGTGTCACTTTTGGAAAAACAAGTAATTCCGCTACTTTTCCATCAAGTCCCTCGTGTACTTATAGGAGTAAAAGATTCCTACTGATTGCAAGAATTGCATTGTGCGTAACTATGTATCGTTTTAAACAATAACGTTGTAAAAAGCTTAAAATAAACTGAAACAGCGTTTCTTTTCTTTCGTGTACCATTCTTTCAATTCCTAAAATCGCTCTCCCGAACGAATATCTTTAAAAAATGGTATTTAAGTTAAAATAAACATTTGAAGATATTTTTACCCCATATTTGGGTTTTGATACTTAGAAGTTTCAATCGTTATGCGAATATTCCGTCCATTTATACCGTTTCCTCTCTTCTCGCCTACGTAACATAACCATTTCTAACCATTTCTTTCTAATTCCATCGAAACAAAACGTTTTCTTCTCCTCTTTGGAGATACTTGCGCAATAACGAGCGTGCTTCTACTCTTCTTTAAGCGAAACTTCACCCTGTCTTCTGCCTTGGTGCAATTGTACCTTATCCGATATATAATAATATCCATTTTCTCGGTTTCTTTCAAGGCCAAGGATCTCCTAGCAAATATCCGTGGTCGCGACTGCGACCATCCCCCTCATGGTCACCCGTTTATCCGGCGGTTCTCCTCTTCGGTCGGCGGGCCCTCCTCTTCGGAATTGAAGGTTCGCTGGCATTGTACTGTCCTTTATATCCCCCGGTAAGCGCGGGGGTCTGCGCATTTGAATCATGAGCGAACGGAACGAGCACCTTGTGATCCAGCCGACAAAAATACCGGCGCATATTTGCATTTCAGATTTGTTAGCCGACTTTCTTTACCTTCTTTTTCGATTGACCCGCGATTGCGCCGATTAACGCGATTGCACCCGCTCAAGATTTCGATCGCCAAACACAGCCCCACAGCTCTGCCTCTTTCGCTCACTGGTCTTTCACGGCGATTCTTCTTGGACGCATCAATTTGCGTATAAAACGAATCCGCGTGTATCGCGTTCTGGTAAATCCTTCAAAGGGACAAGGAGAATGGTCCGCAGCGTCTATGAAACGTTTTCGAGCAAAGTCTCAGAGTTTCTATCTTATTTCTTGTCGATTTTTATAAGCTTTTTTAATTGTCTTTGTTAAGCGACTGTTTCGTAAGCTTCGCGTGCCTTTGACCTTTCACAAAGGTATCGTATAGTCTTGGTTTCGTTTTGCCTCAGTTATATTACGTATATCGGAGTATAGAGAGATGGAAGATGATTTGAAATGCGTTTGGGAAACGTATAAACAATAATTTAAATCGACGTATTTGAGGGTTTGTCCATTAGATTCTCTGTATTATTTCAAGCTAAAAGTCTTTAGAGACTCACCATCTAAAATGGAGTCAATGGTGCATCTGTACAGAGCAGACCTCGAACACATGTCGTGCGATATAAAGACGAAATCTTGTTCCGCCGTAGGAAGAAACCAAGCCACTAATTCTGTATCCGGTTGGACATCTTTTATTACCTCAAAGATTGGATCCCCTGTATTGCATGAACGAACAGAAAGCATAAAACGAACGTTAATAATTCGCATTGATGGAAAATGAAAAGGTGGTTAATTAATAAAGGAGCGTTAATCGGATTTTATCGAAGCGAACGTATTATCCACTAAATTGTAATAACGACAAGAAATATTAAACCTTTCTGCGTATAGCTATACGCCATGTAATTACTTTGTATTAGCAAAAATTTCGATGAAATTAACTATTTTCAATTACAGATCATTATTCGCGGATAATTTATTTACTTATGCACGTACAGAATCGTACAGACAGATCGATGTATTATAACTAATCTAGATTACATAATGTGTCACATGTGCGTAACACTGATCTCAAATTTAGATATTCAAAGTGGAGTTGGTTTATCCAGATGATGAGAAAACGAGAACTAAGAGAGGAAAATCAGGCGATGAAAATATCGAACGTTATTCGTTACTGCGTGTCGCAGGATAGTTCGCTTAAGCAGATATTTATAAATTGAAATGCAGGAAACGTAATATTAATTTTGAGTGGCAGAAAGCTTAGCGACATCAATAATTTGCATGGAAAATTTATCACGACTGACGTGCACGTACGCTATCATTTGCTGCATCATGTTGATTCTCATGATTTACTTAATCTTTTTTTCGTCTTCTTTTCCGCGCATACATTAACTCACCTTTCACTTTGGTACCGATTAAGTTTACTTGTTCGTCGTAAGACTGAACTATACGGAGGAATCTTATCCAATTGCACTGGCGCTTGTTAAGACTGTAATTCGAAAAGAAGACTTCATCGTAGCAGCCGTATTCGCGTCTGATCTGAAACAAATCGCAGTTATGAGAAACTTGGGTTAAAAAAACCGCATGGGTTGCATTAACTGTAATTGCTATCTGTGATACGTACTTAGCACAGCGTGATCTTCTTGCGTTAAAAAAAAAAAAAAAAAAAAAGAAAGAAAAAAGAAAAGAAAGAAAATCGAGTTAAGATAACGAGTTTCTCCTTTTTAACTTATGTAGTTTTTCTTCACAGAGAGAAAATCATTTTTCGATACGAAGAGGAATGAATTAACAAATAGAGAATATTCAATTAATCGATATACTGCTCTTGAAGAAGCAAATTTTTAATCATTTGCGATTAGTAATTAGGAAGCTACCGTTTGAAATCAAACTTATTTAGATTTCATGAAAAATAAAAATATAAATTATAGAAATTATAAAAAGATCGTGTCTCGTAGTTAGAAATGTTATAATTTCCTTGTTTAAAAATGTATATTCAGATTTATAGCTTAATAACTTGTGGAAATATTTATTATTAAGTAAACGTAACGCGAATTAATTTCACGTCTGAGTAAATAATAACGATCAGGTGAGTTTCAGGGATCTACGATATTACTATACCTGTAATATTTCGCAATATTGGACGGATAAAAGTTAATAGCTATTTAACATTATTCATATTTATTAATACTCAATTTTGATATTTATCGTGGCTGTTTATAGTCAGTCTCTTCGTTTTCTATTATATAAAATCGATCAGGACGTCGCATTATCATTAGGCTACAGAAATTCTACCAATATACCATATTCGAACGACTGAGAAAATTGTATATAAATGTTGATTGAGCAATTAAAAGAACACTTTAATGTTATTTTAACTACTATGTTTATATTTTCAATACCGGATGCAAATAAGTTATTCTGATGTCTTGTAATTTAAATATAATCGAACATCGACGTAACATATTCTCATTGCGTATAATAAATCCTAATTCTAAGACGTTTCACACTTACATGCTTGAACACTTTAAAGCAATTTAGTTCCTTTCGTTTATAATCGATACTTAAACTCCTATTTAAACGGAAATTTTAATTCCCAGCTTAATTTATTCGATGAAGGAAGGAATTTGATGCTACAATCTCTGTACCGTTTCTCGTGTTTCTCCGGACGAATTAATTTTGAAATTCATACGACGGTGCAATTCGGGGAATCCTTATCTTAGATATCTAATAACCAGAAGGCAAGTCCGTAAGATTAAGAAAATTATAAAGTGAAATCGAATTAAAATGACGATACGATGACTAATACTCGATAGATAGACTAACTTATACTTAAAACTTTTTCTATTTCTTCTGCACGCTATATTTATGAAATATATTTGAGTTTCTATAAGACATAGTTATGCCTGACGAAACCAGAATCTGTTCGTTATTAAATGTTATAGCGCGAGCCTTTAGTTCCACTTGGATCTCATAAGCGAAAGATCTCAGATGGCGATCTCTTTACACAATAAGACGTAGAAAGAAGCGGTCGTTTAGAATTATTATTCGCATACCTCTAGCTATTATACCCTATTATCTTACGTTCAGACTCTTCAATAAGTTTAACGCACGAAAATGTTTTTGCTGCCATTCTAACTCGATAACTATATAATATCAGAACCACTTGCAACTGTAAGCCGTGTTCCATCGATATTCTAAACAACTTACGATGCTGAAGAGATACTCAAACTTTTAACCAGGTTTTTGGCTTGCACGCGAAAACCAGCGTTACCTCGCCCCTTACAGTCCGAGTCACACCCGACATTTTATCTCGGCCGATTTACATTCAATATCACGTTTCATCATTTATCCGTCGACATAATTCTATTGACGCTAGAATCATCAATTTGCTGAATGTGAATACACGGTATAGTCCCTAGAATTAATATAGCTGTGTTATAATTTCTGTAGCGTTTAAATATAATTCGAAGTGTTGAAATATAATCCTTGTTGTTTGAATTTTACGCCGAATTACAATTAAAGCGATACTCTCAGCTTTTCTCCCGATAAAAGTCAACTAATTCTATCTCTTATCTTCTATTCTATTCTTTTATTTAATTCTATTAAAAACGCTTGCATATTGTTGATAATTACAAAGAGAAAGGTTCGAAAGCTTAAAGAAAACTGTGGCGCAAAGAGTAAGGTTTTCTCGTGGACGGAAAGAAACGAGCTCGATACAGGACCGAAATAGATTAACGGCTAAGATCAATCGGAAGAATCCGAGCAACGAAAGTTGGAAGAATCTTACGGCGAAACACGTTACTTACATCGTTGTCATCGAGAAGGGAGTAAAGGTCGATCTTGTCGAATCGAATGGAGCCCTGAAAGGGGTAGATCAACGTCCCCGCCGGAATAAGCACGTTCGACCATACGGATATCCTGACGTCCGTAACTAAACCGCCTGAATCATTCTTGAAGAGGCCCTTGTAGTTCGATCGATCATTCGCTAGTGCCAAGGAAAATTCTTTGGGTATCAGAACGCAGGTTTCCATAACAAAGGGCCCGCAAAGGGTAGCTTGGGGAAAATCACAGCTACCGTTGTCTCCACTGTTGTAAACACTTTTATCCCGCACAACGACAAGATCCTCGATCCTTTCTTTCTTATCGAACGTTTGTTACCAGACGATCGTGCAAAATGATCAAACGTCGATGCCCTTTTCTCTTTTTCTTTTAACAGTCTCTGCCAGAAACGTGATTTTCGGCAAGAGAAATGGTAACTCGAGATCGATGGAAGAGGGTGGCGAAAGCAACGTTCTGAATTCGAGGGGAACGACGTTAATTATTTTCGTCGAAAGCCACCACGACGTTGAAACGCACTCGAATCGTCTTTTTTTTTTAAATACAACTACAGAGAGACACTGTGTGTGGAGCGCACTCGAAACTGTCCCGTGTTCCCCGGTCGTACGTCGTTTTCGTGTCCGCTCCCGACTTAGATCTAAATGAGGAACACGATCGATCGATATACCCTGCGGGCGGGGGGATCGAGCAATTTCAAAAATTGGAGCAAATCGAGCAAGTGCGGCGTGCGACGATCGCAAAGTGAAATTTCAGTTGCGAGCGTGAGGGTCGTTCGTCCTCCAAGGTGCAAGGGCCTCGGCTGACTGGATAGGATTAACCGACTGATCTTGACCTTGCGACGGGTTACCAGCATTTGCTACCGAATGGGTAGCCCTTCCCCTTCCTTACCTCTTTTCCCACTCACATGGCCACAGTACATGGCCCGCTGCAGACTTTTTCAGTGGCGTAGCCCTCCGCTGGTATCCTTTGACGCTGTACTTCGCCCTCTCTTGCCGACCTTCTCCTCACCGTTCAACGATTGCCACCTCTTCTTTCGTTTTCGTTCGACTTCTTCGTTCGACCATTTATCTCCAACGACTCCACTGTCTTCAAATCTCGCGTAATCCTGTTCTCTGTTCGCGTTTCACATAAGGAAGAAGTATACAACGAAGACTCGTTACAGATAAGAGTAGCCAAACGGTATACACGCCAATGGATCTCTTTGCCCCACTATGTTCATCCTGTGGCGAGTGCACTTGGTGTATAGAACGAGTATCGGCTGCTTCACCATTACAAGGAAGCCGGCTCGTCGTCCTCGTCGTCGTCATCGTCGTCTTCTTCACCCTTCTACCGTCGCTGCAGCACCGTAAAGAGAGAACCCACGTGGGCGATTGGGCACCTGTCGCTCCCTGTGCCCTTTCCTTCTCCTTCGCGCGTTCTGCTCGCTCGTGTCCATCCTCTTCTAGTTCCCTACCATCTTCCCGCTTCCACGCCCTACCATATCCTTTTATCCGCCGCTCTCCTGCTCCTCGCCATTTCTTCCACCTAACAGCCTTCTGGACTCTCTTATTTCTTTCTTTCGTCGCGTTTCCTCGGGCCTGCACCTTGGCGATCTTCTGCCAACCAGCCGAGGCTGCCTCCCTGATTCCACGCCGCTCCCTCTCGCTTCAACCAGCTTCTTCCTCTGCCTCCTGTGTCCAACTTCTTTCCTTCTTCCTCGTTCATCCTCTTCTTCCACTTTGCCTCGTCGTCGCTCGCCGCCACTCTGATCTCTTTCTCTCGCCCTTCTCGTTCGCCGCCGTTCGCTCTACCCGTCACCTGAAAACCTCTCCTTTTATTCGTTCGTTACGACCGAACGTTGGAACACCGAGGAATATAGTTACGAAATCGATCGGGGACCGATCCCTGCGCTTTTACCTCGCGATTACTCGCTCCTTTCGCTGATTAGAAGTTCGTCTTCTCACGTGTTCGACCGTACAGAAGAGTTGACGAGTTTCCAAGGTTTCCAGTTCCTCGGTTTTTATTTTGGAATCGATCCACGTAATGGCAAACGAGAATGTTCGTTTCAGGCGATATTTCGAAAATGTACTCGAAGAAATGGTAGACTGGAATTTTCGTAAACGTAGTAGTATCTTGTGGGATAATTTTATATCGTATCCTTTATCCATACTGTTATTATACTATACTGTATCAACGTGTACCGATCGTAAATTACCAACATTTGTATTAAATATGATTATAATAGTTTGTATTAATTGTACAATAAACATTTTATATTAAGCATCTTAAAAAAGCGATGTTTTATTGCGTGGCTTAATCAGTGGTTGCGCTTGATGTTTGGGAGTTCCTTGATCTTCGGTAGTCGTTTGGTCTTCAGTAGTTTCATCTTCAATAGTCGCTTGGTCGTCGGTAGTTATTGGATCGTCAGTGATCGCTTGATCTTCGGTAGTCATTTCATCCGTCAGTGGTTCATATTGTGTGCCTCTTGGACTTCTGGGTATGTTTCTCAGGTCAAATATGTGTTTCGCGGTTTCTCGGATTCTAATTGCAAGATACATTTGTTCATTTAAGTTTTCAATCATCACATTATGGCTTGAAAAATATAAGACAATTGTACATTAAGAAAAACAATACATTGGATAGTGAAAATAATTACGTCACGTAATAATAAGATCCTACGATTATAGCTGCGACTAAAATCAGAAAAAGAACCAATACGAAAACACCGACGTAATCTTCATTTGGCAACCAACCAAAAAAGAAACGCGTTGCCTGATCTTCCATCAAATGCGTACGCCAATTTGGAGGTCCTAGAACTTAGAAATGAACCTTAAAATAAGCGAATTCAGCTAATATATAGAAAATATCGTAAAATCAAAATATCCCTATTGAAAAAACTATATCAAATTTAAAACTGGGTCCGCTATTACATCTACTACAAAGGTAGTTCGCTGTATTATCATAAGTGGATAAATTTTATAAAAATATTGTGTTTTGACAAAACATTCAGATGGAAAAGCTTTAAAGTCTACGGGAAATATCGAACGCGAGTAAACAACCGTGTGAAATTCACTTAGGGAAAATTTTCAAATAATAACATTCCTAGAACATCATGAATGTAATGTTACCTACACTGTTACCGGTTTTTCCGGTTCCCACAAGTTTCTACCAAGAGTTCTACTCGTTCAGTAAACTGTGCATATATCAAAAAAGTAGATAATTTTACATAAAATAATATTTTCTATTCTATATTCTATTCTAAATTCATTTGCAATTTTCTATGTTCTTTCCATTTCGTATTTGTTACAGATGTTAATTACGGATGAACGTCGAACTTTAATTATTTTTCTGTATCGTTACAGTATAAGATCTATTTTACATTTGTCAAGATTTATATCGGAAGAATTTATCATGCCTGAGGTAATTGATGGTAATTATCTTATCATGGGAGCAGGGAACTTTTATTATACTACGATTTATTAGTCACTTACTACTGTCCGAATACCCTCTCATTAAAATGTTATTCTTTTAGTAAAGAATGTTTCCTCGGAGATAGTGTATCAGTGATGCACATTATATTCTCATTATAATAATATTCTCTGATGAAAGATCAATGCACAACGTAAATTATAATACGTACATATACCTATTACTAATTAGGAATACAACTTATGCAAAATACAAGTGCTAACTTTATACTTTTTATACAAAATATTCAGAAATATTTGCAGCACAGCTTACGATTGATACCAGTAGAACGATTTGGACGTAGTAGAATAAAAGTACGAGAAATACAGGTAAGATTAGAAATAACAATTACCTCTGATATATATCATATTTGTTATCCATACAAAATTTAAGTCATTTTGCTTGACCACACATTGCCACATCCCGTTATGCGTTTTATTAACTTTTGTAATGTGTTCAACATCGGCTGCCATTGGAAGCGTGATGCCATAATTCTTCCACGTTTTATTGCGTACTAACCAAGACACCTCAAGCTCCGAATAAATGTGTCCTAGGATTGCACAGTGGCATTGTATGGTTGTGTCTAGAGTTTCCCTTATTTGCATAGTTTCCTCTGCTGGAATCACTGCCAAGGTGACCACTTTGATAATCGAATACGTTCCATCGATTCGACGTAGTGTCATCGCGTAAACGCCAGAATCGTTTAGAACCGCTTCCATTATCTCTGAACAAATAATTGTTAATTATCTCTGAACGAGAGATTCTCGGTGACAGCGTGATTTTAATAAAAAAAAAAACCATGAGAAATTATATTTTACCAATATTGTAATCTTTTAACTCCAATCTCTCGGGCTCTATCTCCACAAAGACACCATTTAAGGACCATTGTAATTCGGAACGAGGAGATTCCTTGGTAATTAATTGCACGATATCCGAGTCGGATTTAATTGTGATAGAACGACGTTCTTTGGCAGTAAGAGCCGTGTGGTTCATTCTAATTCTTCGATTTATCAATTTTATCGTATCTGCGAGCAAAATAGTTTGCGTATCATTTTTACAGGGACGATATCGAGTTTCATTTTGATATTTTTATATCTAATCTTAATACGATTGTTAGACTGAGGATATTCATGCATTTATGGAAACTGAAGAAAGTGGAAGGACTTGATTATATTCTTATATAATTTCTAATTTTACAAAATTTTCATTTTTAATTTTAATATACGTATACGAGATAATTCCTTCTGACAAATCGAAGATAAATTTATTTGCAGCTGGTTCCAATAAATGACAATATGTATACCGTGTGGAAATTCATAGTCCTCGAATGGAATTAGAATTTTTAAAGTTACCTTCGTTTATATCGCCACAAAGAATTTCGTTGCAACGTCCAGTCATTACACTCGGTCCTACACACGGTTCTCCTCTAATGTTAGGCGTTGGCGAGTCGCAACGTCGTTTTCGAATTCCTGTACCACCATTGCAGCTCACGCTGCATGCCCATGGTCCCCATTCTGACCAACCTCCATCAACTGGTGGTCCTTCTATATCTTTCAAGGAAGAAATTTAATTTTATTAATAATGTTTTAAAATAACTAAATCTCTTCCTGAATCTTCCTAAATATTTAATAACAGAATACAAGCGCATGTGTTTCTACCCGTTGGAACGCAATTGACAGACCAAGTAACCCAGCTGTTGGCATCGACGCCGACGGAAAAGAAGTAGAATATGAGAAGACTGGTATGCTGATAATGAAACACATTTGTGGCGTTGGAGTAGATGTTCATCGTATTTGCAGACCATCTGCGAATTTTAAAAAGTAAATGTCACTCAACAAAACTTTCTGAATCGTTGATCCTACTGCGTATCATAAAGATATTTATCTTTAGCGCATAATATCGAATTATATTTGTCAAGTAAAAGTTTATACCATTTTTTACCTTATTGTAATATTAGTCCATGAATTCGTTGTGAATAAAGGTACACGCGATTTTTGTTTGTGGAAAACCGTCACTGTAGGGTACGTGGTTTTTGCGAACAATATCCAACGATCTGGGTCATTAAGCTTGAGCATAAAATATCTGTTAAAATTGTGTATATCAGTAAATTACGTAACGATAGATCTTTGCGTGTAACTTACAAAAAGTCGTGAGTACAATTTTGGGATAGCAATGCAGCCTGCTGCATGAAAACTGAATATTCATCTGCAAGAGATGTTCGAGTTTTTTTAGAACTTTTGAGGAAAGAATTAAAAAAAAAGGAAGAAGAATTTATAACATGTAAGATTGTCAATATAACAATAATTTGATTAATATATTACAGTATTATATATATTACCGAAATTATACATGCAAAATTTAGAGATTGAGAAACTGAATACAGGTGAGAAAATTTATTACATTTACCCTGGAGTCTCGGGTAACAGGTAGAAAGGGAAATGAACTGCACCTTCCCCTCGAAGATGAAGAGTCACTTGTTGAGGAAGCAATATTTCTTCGTCAATCCATGTTGATAACGATAGGATTCTGGTGTATTTATCAGTTCTCGTGTTTTCTATATGACAATCTATTTGTACGAAGAATCATTTATATTCATTTTAACTTGATACTTGTATCTAGATCAAAATATGAAAGGATATCCATGTAAAACATTAAACATTTCCATGTACCGATATTAAACATTCGCCCCCTATATTTCTCGAGGACATTACTAACATTAACAGTGATTAATCGACTGCAGATTTTCGTGGACTTATGCGAAATTATAATATTTAGTTCGTTTCTTTAATTGTGAACGTACTTGATCCACGATCGAACGCAAAGCCAACAGCTTTTGACTGTTCGCTGCCATAATAATAATACATTGGTAGGAAAGCATTGGGAGGATCGGGATGAGTCCATTCGAACAATGGTGTAGGATCGTCTTCGTAATAAAGCATTAATTGTCCGCGTGGTATACGGATGATAAAGTTGCTCCACTTTCCGACATAAAGCAAATGTGGCAGAGTTTTCTTTTTCACTAAGGAAATTGCTGTAATTAATCAGACTTCGGTTAAAGGGCGAAATAATTATAACGAGTTGTTCTTAGAAGTATTAGAAGAAGAAGAAGTAGGATGGGAATACACCGAACTTGAAATTACAATGCCGTGCTTTAAAGATATTAATTATACGTTCAATAATAGAACAAATTAATTAAAACTTCCTCTTATCCAGTTTTCCTTTAACCGGTTCCCGCGTTAACCTGTTAGCTGCGAAAGGCTAGTTAACTCGTCGGGCTACCAATGTTTTAATGATTTTCAGTTAATAATTTGATTAATCGAGGTTCTTTAGTTTCTTTAAACATACAGACATATTTGTCAACTTGCAAAGGATCTCCTGATTGAGAGATAATAATCAATGATGGTCAAGGATAAAAATAAATTATACATTATTGTATTAACATTTGTAAATTTTAAATCGCCCACTCTAAATTCGATCACTGAGAAACAAAAAAGTATTCCGAATGAATATATTCGCTAATTACCTGTAGTTTCCGATTCGTAAAAGAGGAGTACTTTTTCGTTGTTCGACGTTCCTATTTTGAGGATGTAACGCGATTTTAATCCATCATCGGCTAAAAAGACAAACACAACAGAATCTGGATTATCCGGTTCCCAAGCTTTCACAGAAAAGTGTAAACCTTCCGAACGATATTCGGGTAAAACGTACATACGCCTATCTAGGCCACCTCCCACGGCAAGGAACGTGTACTCCTCTGTAAAAACGACGATTAATTATAATTTTCATTGCGATTAATTAGAATTAGATTTTATATTGGTATGCTTTAATTGCACCGCAAGAAGCGAATCATTACTTTTTAAATAAAGAACAAAAATATCGGAATGTCTTTTGCCATCATACTAGAACGCGCTTTACTATTATTACGTTTTAGCTAATAAACAAGAAGGTTCCAAGTCGCTTGACATTTTTTCGATTCGTTCTTTCCTAATGAACATTCATTGATGAAACTATTTCATACGGAAGATCTTGAATAAAATAAAGAAAATAAAATTTGGGAATAAAATATTGGCTAAAATAATGTCGCAATATTTACCTGGTTTCTCACAATCTCTAACGTTGCATAGATCATGGGGCACCAAAGGATCCTTGGTGTAACACCAAGTGCCGGCGATATTACGCGACGGATTTCTGCAATAATTACTGGCGTTCTTGGCACTTCCTTCTGGAAAGACGCTATCATTGAAATATTCTCGACCGACTGTCAAACTGGTTTTGGGAACTGCTACATTTGCTCCAATTTTCGCAGATCTGACGCGAGTCGATTTGGTGGTATTTGCTCGAGACGCATTTTGGGCCATCGCTGGTAATTTGGGTCTGATTGGCCATTTGTCACAGTCACGTCCTGAACGTGTTTTCGAAAGTGTTCCCATGTAATCGTTTGCCGTACCTGCCATTCGACATTCTGCAAAGGAGGGTTAATCGTCTTTGTTTCATACTTGTTTTAATGTACGGTAGAACCACGTCGCTGCACTACTCAACTCCATTTATCGCAACGAAATTTTAGGTAACGCCCGATTAACTGAATTTTTGCCGATTGAATTCGCTTGTCTGTGCGCGACCTCCTATTAGGAGCTTTCGTTATACGAACGAAAAAGTATGAACGAAAATAAATAGCGAGGAAGGTTGACGAGCTTCTATATAAACCGTTTGTCCTGTCTGACAAATTCAGACGAATGGAGCTTTACTGCATTTAAGTTATAAGAATTTTATTTATCGGGGCGAAATTTTAATTAACACTTAAATAGAATCATTAATTACCTGACGATCTACATTTTCGAATGGAGCAATATCGTTTTGAAATCGTTACACTCTCCCAAGGGACGTATGCGTAACAATAGGGACCATTGGAGTCGCGAGTGGGATTTCTACATTTATTAAGTGCCTTCAAAGCAGACCCATCGATAAAATTTCTGTCATCTTTGTCCTCTGCTGGGATCTTATTAAGAGACAAGCGTATACCAAAATGAAAAATTTCATGTTTACAGTAATTATTACAGTAATTGCAACAATCATTGTTGTTCACTGTAATACAGATTTACATATCTACTATGATTGCACGCGCTATGTAAGTGTGTACTGTCTGAAAGATCAAGTGTTTGAATCATGTCAAAATCATTTATCCTTTAATTAACATCTTTAGCTTGATAAATTAATAGCCTTTTCCTAAGTGCATTTCTTACTTCTTTCGATATCCATGGAATACATGGAATTTCTTTAATGCTTGTCCATTGTGTACCTTTGAATTGAAAATCTCCTATATCGGACAAACAATTTGGTGGCCAAGCATCCTCTACCGCATCTGATTCTATTTAAACGTAAGTTTCTTATAATCGTCTTTCGTATCGGCGTATAATCATTTATTGAGTATATTTTCTTCGGTATAATTGCATTATACTATAAAAATTTAAATTACGCACATCTGACGATAGATACGCGTAACACGAAGATTTAAATCGAGGAACGTTACCTTCCGGAGAACAAAATAGCGTCCATTGCGCTATTGTCTTTTCGCTTCCAATGCTAAACCATCTCAAACTAGCAAAAAAGATTTCGTTCATGTACAATAATTCGATAGCACCTCTCTGCTTATGTGAATACACGCGTAAATGTCCGCCAAAAATGCTACAACGTAAAGGAGAGCAGTAAAGTATTAAAGTAGCGAAATGGACGAATGTAATAAAATTCGATTGTAATGTACGAAATCGACAACCTGATGCTGAACTCCCTCCATGACCAAAAATCGAGCAAGTCTGTGGTGGAAATCTCCTTTAAATAATGTTTGGACGATTCTTCGAATTCTTGATACGTAAGTGTCGTAACGTCTTTGCCTATTATTACCTATATTATATCGTACGGTAATTTAAATAACGATCTGTCAAGGCTCGAATATTGGAATATTTACCGTCACAGAGGGATATTCTATCGATGGAGTTTGATACAAACGTATTTGGATATTTTGGCTCGCACGAACGAAAAGCCGAACATCGATCGTATCGTTATTTTTTTGCATGGCCCAAACTTTCGAAAAATCAATGCCGAAAGTCGTATGCGTCTCGCAATCTGAAAATTTCAGTATATAGCTATTATTACATATAGTTATATAAAACGATTTAGTATTTACTGTAGTTAAGATTTAGATAATTCTCTGGCCAATATATTCGAGGCTTAAATTTTAGAAATTTTAGGCTGTGCTTTAACCATATTTAACAATAACATTTTCTTCATATTCTGCTGACGTTGATTTATCGAAAACGTACGTATGTGACAAAACGCGGTGCTCCACAAAACGTTCGTCCCTCGAACTCCATAATACAGAAATGTTTCTGGGTACAAGCTTGTAATTCCATGTTTCTTCTTATATTCCTGCATCACTAAAGGTTTCATTGCTCCCTCGATACCAGCGGAAATGAAACCACCGCCCCATGCTATCCAGATTCCCGTCCACTTTGAACCGACCAAAATTTCAGGAGTATTTTCAGCGTTTTCTTCTTCCTGATCGGAGGAAAGAGAAATGTACTGTTTCACAATAATTAGATCTTGCATATTGCAAATCTTTAGCTTCTCGTTTAAGTCACAAAAATTTCAACTTTTTATTTAACGAATACTTTTATTTCGGATACTCTATATGTATATTTTCTTAAATATTATATCGTATTCTATTTTCTTCACTTATAAATTTCCTTGTAAGGAAAGGCATGAATATTCATACTCTATAGACTATACCACGTAATTAGGAATATAGAAAAGTTAAAACATCGTATTGTTACGAACATCATCCGCTGGAAATGTTTGACGGCTGCCAGAATTTGCAAACACCAATTCAACTCCCGCAGTCCATATATCTGCTATTGTTTCAGCGGAGGCGGGAATCGGTAAAAGACTAAGCAATATACCAGCTTGCCCCTGTACGTATGCATTATTCTGTTAAACTAAGGGATTCTTTCGCCACAAGGAAGAAAAGTAACTAAGATTTAAACCTCAAAAAAATTCTCCATCAATATTCCCTATCTATAGAAATTATATAAGCGTTGATCTTTTATCTATGTTTATTTTATCTTTTATGTTCTATTCTTTCTCCTGAAAGAACATATAAAGACATACAAAGTTTTAATGATATACATATACATTGTGATAATCGAGCATTTTATACCTTTTTCTCGTCATCTGGATTCCACAATTTAACCCAAAACGAAGTATTGCCGCTGGGTGCGTGTAATTTTGTGAGTATAGCATAATTAGACGAATTCTTCGTAAATGCTACGCAATCTAAGAAATGTAATAACAAAATAATAATAATAATAATAAGATTGTGTAGATTAGAATCTATGGAATAAATACAAAATCATGTAAAACCTCTATCGTCGCAAAATGGAACATCGCAGTACTGCTTCTGAACATATTCGAAACCCTCTTCGACGTAACACCATGGCCCTCCGACGTCACCTGACGGATTTCTGCAGAAATTTTCTGCCTCCCTACGTGATCGATCAGGAAAGTCCTGATCTCTGAACTTTTGACTCTATAAGACAATGTTACATTGTCGAAGAGAAACAATAAAAATTTCTTTAAATTCTATTCGCTCAATATCGCATTAAGATTTATTTTATTCACCTTCGAACCTTCAAGCTCGTATCGTTTGTGCCATGATTTACATTTACTTGCGGACGTTGCGATTTCTTTAGTCCCTCCATATTCAGCTCCTGGTCCCGATAGTTTGCATTCTACTCGTTTATATATAATTATAATAATTATTGTAAATATTTCTCAAAAGAAACGTGATTTCGAATGTAAATTGAATTTTACAGCGATTCTATTCCATTCAAACCTACCTTTATCGATAATTATAACCTTTCTCAATTTTCCTAATAAAATATTTTCGATCAAATTGTTTATATGATCTTTTACACAATATTCTGTTACTTAATAAAGTAGGCTAGTTGCAAATAGCGTGCTTGTCAATTGTAACTCTTATATACGATACTCGATATTTGATTAATTTTACTTATCGCAAATTTTGTAACATTTTAAGCTTCACTTTTATTATATTACCTCCAAAATTACAAAGTGGTACGTCACATTCGTCGTCTATAAGCGAAGGTTCCAAAGTATAACACCATGGCCCTCTATTATCTCTCGTTGGGTTTCTGCAGTAGTTTTTCGCTATTTTTATCGACCTTTCGGGAAAATCTTCGTCGCTTATATCTTTACTAACCTGACATCAAATATTATGAAAATATAGGATCTCTAATAAAGGTGTCAAATTTATTATTAACATAAACGGTTCTTACACAGTTTAAGCTCATAAGTACGTATTACGTAATCGGTAGATCTCGTATGAAATTTGCCAATCGACTCAGATTCTCGAAGGAATAATCGATAATCGATAATCGATAGTTAAAAATTTAAAAATTTAAAAAGTTTGCCTACGACTTGAATGATTTATGAAAACACTTACACGCCCTACAGAAAATTGTATTGTAGTAGCAATCACAGTAATTAGTAACATTAACGAATATGAAAATTGCTTACATCGATACGATTGATTATCGTAATGAATATAAAAGAAAGAGAAAAATTAAAAAGAAAAAAATAATATAAGTAAATAAAATAGTTTTGAAGATTTGTAATACTATCGTAATGATTTTTTCTAATTTACCTCGGTTTTCATGAATATTCCAGTATCTATGAATTTTCAATAAAAAAAAAAAACATAAAAGGCTTAGATAGAAAAATATTTTTATGAAATTATCATTAATTTCTAATTAATAATTTAACTTAGACGAAAGCTACCTCGTGTATTGGCTCTTCTGTGTACCAAGATTGGCATCGAATGCCACCGGAAGTTTTGGCTATTGTTCCTCTATATTCTATCCCCTTTTGCGTTAGTTTGCATCTCATTAAATCGGTAAGGATTGCATTACGTACTACAAAGAACAATGAATAAATATTTCCATCTGATAATATTAAGTGTCTTATAATTCTAGGAGGTATTCGTGATCTATCGCATTTACCTTTTTGACTTGTAGTTAAAACTATCAAAAAGAATATGGATATAAGGTTATAGGTCAGATACAGAACCATACAATGCTGCATATTATCTTTTATTGACTTCTTTTAAACGTACTAATCCTTATTCGTTATCTTTATTACTTTATCCTTATCCTTGTTGTTTATTCTATATCCTGCATTTTTAATTGACGCTCACAATGATATTTCTTCTTTTTGTTCAACGAAACGAACACTAAAATAAATACGTGAATATCAATCGCGTTATATTGTTTTATCTGAAATTCGTTCTGAAAACGAACGTAATTCAAAGGAGACGAAATTTGGATAAGAAAATGAAACGAGTCGAAAATTTATCATAGACAACATAGCTGTGATACATTTAAAAAATTATATACCCGTGATTATATTGAAAACCTGAAATATTAATTGGAGGAAGGGAAAAGAATTTTACAAGTGGTATTAAAATTTCAAAAATTTAATGGGAGGTAAAATAAAAATTGTAGATTACAACATTCGTTGAATATAAAACTCATAAAATGTATAATATATAATATTGAGAAATTGAGAAATTGGAAAATTGAGAAATTGGAAAATTGAGAAATTGGAAAATTGAGAAATTGGAAAATTGAGAAATTGGAAAATTGAGAAATTAAATGTAAACAATGTCGCTTGGACATAATCCCATTTTGTTAACACTATGATAATCCTTTTGCTACGGTACCCTTGGAATTAAAAATATTTTAATACAAAAAAAAGAATCATTTTATATCGTGTTGAATACACACTTAGAATTTTGACAAATGATCGTACCTAAGGTCGTATATGCACGTCCTTCGCAGCGAAAGGATTAACATTTTGAAGAGCAACTTTCTTGCTCTTGATTTTTAACTTAAATAACTAATTTCCTTTAAATATTATTAAGTCCTCTCTTTGATATTTCTTTAAGAGAGCACTAGTTCATTGGCATGAAAAACGTAAAATCGCACACACATTCTCCAATTATCTTTTCTTATTAAAAAAAAAGGAGATGCTGCTGCAATCGGACTATTGCGTGCTTGTCAACGATATAACGGCGTTTACACCGCTCACAGCATATGCGAACTGATTAGTATCAATTATAAATTTGCTAAAATGCATGACTAGATTAAAACAGACATGATATATGAGCTTGTAATCATGTGCCGCGCATTTTTAACAAATCAACAAATGTATAAGAGATACTTCTAAATTATAGAACTATACTAGAAAATATTAAGCGTAACATGAATATTTCTCTCCTTTTTTTTTCTTTTTCTTTTCTTTTTCTTTTTTTTTGGTTATTAAACCACCTCACAACTTGTAATATATTGTTAAAAAGAAACAGTATATCTGTTTCGAAACATCTTATCGTAAAAAATTTCTCGTAGTCACACAGAATCTTTTATAAATTTTCGAAAAAAATTTCGATCTGCGCTCGCAATAATCTTTGGTTAATTTTGATTATTATTTTCTTTTAACGCGATTATATAATATCATGTCAGAAACGATATATTTGCTTCGCAAACATGTCAACTTCTTTATCGCATATAGAGCATGCAACATGTTCAAATTTTGACAGCAAATGTTCATAAAAAGTTCAGCAATCTAAAAAAATACCAAGAATCAATTCATTTCTTTCTTTTCTTTTTGTCACAGAAATATCTCATTTCCTGGATAATATCATAGCGTTTGTAAATTATCTTGTATGCAAGTTTTGTAGTACTTTTACGTTGTTTAGTATATGTACCAGGTATATGTATATATACATATATATTCGTATATACATATATAACTGGTATATATCCACTATATTTTCTGTTTTACCGAATATAGTTTCGTACATACGTATTATAGCGCAGTGTATACAATATTGGATTCGTAGCAGCATCATTCTGTTGCAGTATAAGAAACTATAAGAAAATATTTCCGTTAATCAAATATCTTATAGAAGAATAAACAAACTTATTCATGAATTTTCTTTCTTTTCTTAAATGGACGTGCAACACTGGACAGTTATTCTCTGCTTTGCTCTCATGCTAGAAGCTATATTAAAATCGCGTCTCTTTTTAGAAATACTCAATCGAAAATATTCTGTGTCGTAACTTACTACTGTCCCTGATTGGTTAATGTATGTATGTAGTAATTGAGCAGGACGGTACATATTTAAAATCTAACGTAATCTTCGTCTTTTAACACAACATTGAGATAAACACACATCACTCAAGAATATTAAAGAATATTAAAGAATAAAGAATATTAAAAATATAGTTAAGAATAATAAAATTGTTCTATATCAGGGACAACATTATTGCCATATATTCTAACGCTAAAAGTTCTTTGGTATGAAGAAATTACTTTTTGTAAAAACGTCTTTTGATAAATCATATTTTGTGTGTAGAAACCTCTTCGACAGTATTAATGTCGAATTTCTGCTTCTGAACATGTTTAGCGTAGCGATTTGTTAAAATAGTGTTCTCCTCCTTAATATTTCTTTCATCTTTTTAAGTAGTTCAATTAGTTTTGTGAAGACGTTTCTACACAAAGCAGTTGAGAGAGATCATGTGCTCTTTCAACATAAGTTTAAAACAATATTTGATTGATTGTTAAATCATTGTGTAAATTATTACGTTAATATAAGTCGGTTATTTGGTAATATATCACCATCTTACTCCAAAAAAGAGGGAGAAAACGAGAAAATGCGACAACCGTAGTTGTGATCACATTAAAATAAATATTTAAATAAATTCATCTTCTAAGATTCTGTAGAAGAAAGAAATGAACTAGGAACAAAACTTGATATCTATTAAGTCAGTCTTATTTCAGTCTTAGAGAGTACAAATGTAACTAATGCCTTTGTGAGTTCTCATTGACGTCAAACTAAATCAAATATCCTCACATTCATTAAAGACTGACTATCGACATATTGAATTCTTATACGATGTATAAAATTCATGTCTTATAACAAATGCTGTTTGGTATTGACTTTTTCACAATTGTGATATCAAACGGATAATTTAAGATAACAGTAACGATGTTCCTAGTCAGGAATGTGAATGCAAAAGAAAAAAGTCGATGAGAATGGTAGATGGAATTAATCATATGCCAATAATAATCATGAATAAAATAATAGTGAGAATCATTACTAGTCTATAGACATTAATACGATGATGCTAGTACGAAAAAATGTTTTCGATGTATGATATGTCCAAAATATTACTACGCATTGATTTTTTGCATTTGTTTGATAACTGTGGCATCGTTAAGTGACGATGTATTCTCACTCTTTTTTTTTATGTAAATACTTCCTTTGCAATTCTGTCCATGCCATCCACTGTATAGATCTAACTTTTATCTTAGTGCATTCCACTATTCCATTACGATTAAATACAGCGATAAAAACATTTTTTTTAATCACATTGATCTTTCATAAATATACTCGAAATTGCATTTATATCTTTTTGCCTAATCAACATGAAACGGTTATTACAATTTGAACAATTTTCTGAATTTTCAGAGCTGGTCAACGATATCATTATCTCATAATGATTTGTTCCTTTAAAAAAAAGAACATCTACAATGGATGGCGGAAAATTTCGAAAGTAAAGCTAATGCAAGCTACAGAATTATGTAGAATTTCGGTATCTTTGTTACGAAATATCTACAATAGCAGAGAAAATAGTTATATTTTCATTGGAAATGACAACTATTTTCTTCATATATATATATTTGTAAATATATAGTTATTATATCACTTGTATTGTGCTACTCTCAAACTTCCGAGCCAACCTGTTAATATCTCCATCGAAAGATATGGATGGACAAATTTTATTTTTGTTAACATTCTTTTACGGGTTAAAACAAATTATAAAAACTCTACTGTTTATAAAACAAAAAAATGACCAGCATTTTATATCACACGAAAAATTTTTGGCTTATAAAAATTTATATTTTTTAATATCTTATTGCAAAGAAATTGTTATTGCCGTGACTACGCTAACTAATCACTGTGATATTGTTCATGTTCTGTTATTAGCCACAAATTTACTGACAACGGTAAGTACGTAAGAATGACGTAAAAATATTCCTCTCCAAACGGAACATCTATAGAGAAACGTTATTTCCACGTTCCGTATTTATTCGCCACAGATGAGAACATCTAGCGATGTGGTTTCAGAAGGAAAAGTTCTGAAAGTTTCGTTTTATCATTTTAATTTTCTTTTTTTTTGTACTTGTGTATTTGGCACATAGACAATCCGAAGTTTCGAAAGGAATCTATACGGATTTTCATAAAATATATTATCAGTAGGAAAATATGGCTTTAATGCTTTGTCTGATTATAGCGTCACACGCTTAATTCTAAAATAGCAGTTATATTCGTAATTGTCGCATTTTTTTATCGTATTTTTTTATCCCCCCATATATAAAATCTTACTCTTACCTACCGCCTTCCTCTCACCATCCCCTTTCCTATTCGTAGAACCGACTGATCGTTTAAATAAGGAGACGGTAGTTGCCAAAATCTACGACGGCGATTCTACCGTTGGGGCATAAAGATATGCCTGATGGTCTGTCCATTTCGTCATCGCCCTTACCGTAGCTGCCGAATCGCCGTATTAACGTATCAGATGAGTCGAATATCTGTATACGATGGTTTCTAGAGTCAGCTACGACAATGTTTCCATCGTCGTCAATCGCCAGACCTTGTGGTCTCAGGAACTGTTTGTTGCTACCAGTGCTCTTGCATTCTAAAATGTTGGCATTTGCGAAATCAGCGTCTTACTCTTACCTACCGCCTTCCTCTCACCATCCCCTTTCCTATTCGTAGAACCGATTGATCGTTTAAATAAGGAGACGGTTGTTGCCAAAATCTACGACGGCGATTCTACCGTTAGGGCATAAAGATATGCCTGATGGTCTGTCCATTTCGTCATCGCCCTTACCGTAGCTACCGAATCGCCGTATTAACGTACCAGATGAGTCGAATATCTGTATACGATGGTTTATAGAATCAGCTACGACAATGTTTCCATCGTCGTCAATCGCCAGACCTTGTGGTCTCAGGAATTGTTTATTGCTACCAGTGCTCTTGCATTCCAAAATGTTGGCATTTGCGAAATCAATATCTTACTCTTACCCTACCGCCTTCCTCTCACCATCCCCCCCTTCCTATTCGTAGAACCGATTGATCGTTTAAATAAGAAGGAGGCGGTTGTTGCCAAAATCTACGACGGCGATTCTACCGTTGGGGCATAAAGATATGCCTGATGGTCTGTCCATTTCGTCAACGCCCTTACCGTAGCTGCCGAATCGCCGTATTAACATACCAGATGAGTCGAATATCTGTATACGATGGTTTCTAGAGTCAGCTACGACAATGTTTCCATCGTCGTCAATCGCCAGACCTTGTGGTCTCAGGAACTGTTTGTTGCTACCAATGCTCTTGCATTCCAAAATGCTGGCATTTGCGAAATCAGCCTCGATGACCACCATTCTGTGATTATTGAAATCAGTAATAACGACCTGGCCTTGGGGATTGAAAGCAACGCCGCGCGGCGAATCAAAATGCTTCCACATATTCGGTGAGGCCTCGAAGCCGTATTTTCGTAGGAAAATGCCCTCAGCGCTGAATAATTGGACGCGATGATTTCTAGTGTCAGACACGACTATCTGGCATTCGGTGTTCACAGCCACATCCCACGGATAATTGAATTGACCGCAGCGGCTGCCTTTTTCGCCGAAACATAGAAGAAATAGACCTTGCATCGTGAAAACCTAAAAATTGACGAGAATAAACGAATGATCCTTCCTTAACAGTAGTAAATAGCGCTAGAAATTTAAATTATTTATCGATCTTCTATGTTAACAAGTGTTTCGATCGCTTATTTTTTATGCTCTCTTATTTGAATTAATCATGATGACTCTTGTCATGAGAAAAAAAATTTCTGTAATATCGGTATAAAAAATGATAAGACTGAATAATACAATAAAAGAAAGCATTTTAATTAACACAACTGTTAACAGTACCTCATATGACTGTCAATTGTGTTATACGTTTGCTTCTGAAAGTTGTTTCTCATATTTCATTATAATAGCGGCATGTGACAGAATCATTACAGTTAAGCGATATCGTACTAAAGGCAAGCAAGTGTTCAAATACTTTCAAACTCGCTATTCTCTCACTGCCTATTTTTATTATATTTGAGAATAGTTTGAATTTACCTGTATACGGTGATTATCTTTGTCGGCTACAATTACACGACGACGTATATCGACGGCTACGCCAGCTGGACGATCAAAGTATCCTGGTCCGGTACCATATGAGCCAAATCTTGTTAACAGGGAACCATCTTGTCGATATATTTGAATACGATTGTTTGATCTATCTGCAACGATCATGTTTCCGTCTCTATCGCATGCTACGCCCCATGGTCGGCACAAATTATCATCAATATTGCTGTTGTTTCCAATTATTTTTAGAGGTGTCACTGGCACATCAGGGTTTCGATTTATATTAATTACGATACGGTGGTTTATGGCTTTCTCTTTAGCTGGTGGAATTGTTGAAATTTTTATAAAAGAGGATTTATGTTCCAACATAGAGGAATTTTCGTTGCTTCTCGGAATTCGTCGATCGCCTATAGATCCCGGGTTATTCAGCATAATGTTTCCAAAATTCGCTATAGCGCCTATTATATTTGCCTCCGAACTATTGAAAGAGATCCAGTTTTCTTCGTGAGATGGAAGAGCTCGATAGCTCTGGCAGATTTGGAAAATCTGTATTCGATGAAAATCATGCGTTAGTAGTTAGTAGTAGTAGAGTCTTATTAAAATGACGGAAAGATATAAAAATTACCATAACGCTAAAATTAAGGAAGTTAAAGTAATCGACTCCAAATTTGATCTTTATAGCAGATATTTACAAGACGGTGTTATAGTGATTTTTATATTCTTTCGTGAGACCTTTAATATCGACATTATTATCAATCAATCAAATCTGTGTTAGATTTTAAATAGAACGTATAAAGAAATGTATTTTCAGGGGAAGATAATTTCCGCATGATTCTATTCGTATTTTTCATTAGTCTGTAAAATTATGAATGGTAATTCTAGAATTAAAATATTCCACGAATGTTATCGTTACGGTTTCCTCGCCGAGAGGAAACATTTATTAGTCGAAATACTATCTAGATGTTGGAAAATGATTCACAAGCGCAGGATCAGAGGTAGAAAAATGTTTTGTGTCATTTACGATTGAATATCGTGAAAGATTGATAACATGTGATATCTACCAACTAATATCAGATTTTAAAGAAACAACATTTCATATAGAGTAACCCAATAACTATGATGTTACAATCGTTAAATATTCAGTTACAGTATTATTTTTTGATAATCAGCAATGTCGATAAAATGATAGTAGTGAAAAGGTTTTTAATACTATTAGTTTCACTACGTATAACGAATATTGGGAGGATTTGTTAGTTATCTAAATATGGAAAAACTAAAAAATATTAGATATTTGATTTCATTAATCAATACCTCAGCCAAAGTCATATCCTTGGTAAGTGTTAGGCTCAATGGATTTTTAAAATAACATCCGCTCTCTAAAACTCCATTAAGTCTTTCAGCAATTCGAGTTAGTTGGAATATTCCATTTCTGATCCCATCGTCTCTTTGCTGTAGCGCAGCGTGTTTTTGACTTCTGGCTTTCTCGATTTTACTTAACAGCTCTCTTTCTCTCGTCTCCAAAGCGGAAATTATTCTTCTAACGCATATCGTCAAATCTGCAGTTGCTTGTCTTGCTTTCTGTTCTAATATTTCTGTAGCTAACTGCGAAACAAATAAATCAAATTGTAGACAGGAACATTTTACGAATATAGTAACCCTCTATCTGCATACTCGTTTATTTTCGACCAGTGATTTTAAGTGAATTTTCATTTTCCCCTTACTTTTGATTAAATTTTGCTCTCATTAAAAGAATCGAAGTAACATGCAGCGGTAGAAACTATCAGAGAGTATACTGGAAAGTTGGTTAGAAGAGTATTCGGGAATTTTTATATTGAAAAATTTTTGAAAAGAAAATCCTAAAAAAGAACAGCTGCATGGATTTAGACAAGCCAGTAAACATTGTATCTAATTATATATTTCGACATAAATGTTGATAATGTATCAATCATTCTTGACTTGAGATATCTAATATTAACTGTTATTACTTCAGTCAATTCTCTGTGCTTAATTTTTCTAAAAAGGTACCGACACAATAATATTAAACATTCTCGATGTAAACTATCATTATATCTGTCATTATATCATATTTTATTATATCTGTGATAAATAAATTTCTCAAAGGATAACTTACGTGCACCTCGTCTAATTCATCCCTGAGAGCCGAAATTCCAATTTTAGTTTCTTGCAGTATGTCATCTGCCTGAGCGCAGGCTAGATCAATGATTTCTTTTAGTTCAACTGTAACATGATTGTGATGAAGTTGGATTGCACAATCAGCACAAATAGGCGTGCAACAAGTCTGACAAAATTTCTGACCATCGCGGTGAATATCACAGCAATATGGCCTGCCTAAAGGTTGTAAATTTGGATTAACCATTGCATTGTTTAGTAGTTCCATTGCATCTTGAATCAGGGAATATTGGGCCCCGTTGTCTGCGTCCGAAGAATTCTGTGTACAAGAAAGAAAAGATTTATTTTAAATTTATTTTATTCGTCGATAAGAAACCTATAACGAATAAACTTAAGTTAAAGATTAGACATAGAAGTTAACCGTTTAAGGAAGGCTGATAAATCGAATCATATTTACCAGACGCTGAAGTCTAGAGCACATATCGCATGGTCTGTCAGTACAATTCCTGCATCTACCGTTAGCTTGTGGGAATTGGACATTGCGGGAAGTAGGTAGAGTCAAATTACTGCTGTAGACAAATAAAGTGTTAAGCAATGAATCCAGGTGATCTTCTGGGGATGCAGCATAACCGGGTGGGGAGTTCACACTGTTTGGGGATGATGCACTAGTGCCTGGTGGACTTGTGTTACGAAAATCGGATCTGTTAAACGGCCACATGTATGCGGTGGTCAGCTGTAACAAAGGATCAAAATCCTTTACTTCATAATTGAACAGCTTGGATCCGTTAGTACCTCACTAAGGTATGTGTGTGATTTGTGTGTGATTTGTGTGTGATTTGTGTGTGATTCAATATTGATAAGTGTGAATAATAAAGGCCTCATCGTTATTGACACTTTAACAGACTTTAACATACCCTAATAAGTTCTGCATTCTGATCTTCCAGATCTACGATATTTGGTGGATAGATTTGGTTTGGAGTAGGCATGAATGGATTAGGAAGGTTGTATCTAGAATTATGATTGAATTCCATTGTACTGTAGGTGTAATTAAAACAGTACGGGAAATTCAATATAGGATTGTTATCCAGTGGTGATAACTGCACCTGGAACAAAAATAATTCAAATAATTTAAACCAAGACTTAAGTAATTATTTTCATTGTATTACAAAAATTGTTGTCAAACGTGAAAGTAAGTAACCCCAAAGCTGTACTCTAACTTACACGTATTGTATCAACCACTACATACACCGTAAACATAATGTAAGGTTCTGTATGTATAAAATCCTAAGAAAATGAATATTAATTTCTTTGCTGATTTCTACAGAAACTTACTTTACGCATACATATACAGGATGTCTAAGGTATTCTCGACGAAATTTCCTCAATACATTTTGTAGGTAGAAATTTTATTCTTAACAAACGACGTATCCGTATATAACATCTTTCCCTTGCTTATATCCGTAGAAGAAATTGAAGATCAACTTGGAAAAAATTGGGACACTCGACAAGACATCGATTGTGACTTACGGGTCAAAAAATATTGAATGTATTTACAGTATCATTGTTACAAGCTGAATCAAGATCGATTCATAAGGGAGTCAACGGAAAAGCATTTTGAATCGTACGGATGGCCCCTTGATCCAGTTTCGAAGACGAAACACCCCTGCGCACAGCTGGTTCAAGGTCATCATATGAGTCCTGAACAGGGAAGAACCGTGATACCCTTTTTAGTTCGGGGATCGAGAAATGGGGTCCCGCTTCCATTGGTGGGACCTCGCAGAAATCAATAACAGTAGGAAATTCGACGTAAGTACACACGTATCGCCGTCTATGTGTTTCTAAATGAATGTTTCAGTCAACTTCTAATCGTAACTTTCTCCATCCGTTAACGTACTATTCGTGACTCAAATATAGAGACTTCGATTCGAAGGGATAGAATTCGTCACCTCTGTTAAGGATGGTATTGAATGAAAATTTCGAATTTTATCGATAATTCATGGTGAATGGTAGGCATGGAAAATTTTCCAAGCTTTTATTGTTATTTATGTGAACTATAGTCAAATCACGGGATTTCTAAAGAAAAAAAAACGGAATCCTTACTGAATCGATTTTCAGTTTTCTATGAGGCCAGGCGGCTTGAAAGTCACTTATTTCCTTGTATTATTATTGCATTATTGCTATCAGATGACTTATCCATAGCAATTACTAAAAATCTAAATTAATGCGAATCTCATCCTAGTTCAAAAGTTGCTACTCCAGTTACTCGAGAAGTCAGAAATTACATACTATAACTTCGTAACATGATGCGACTACAGTATAAATCAGGCTTGCGTCAAGAATAAAATGAAATTAACATCTCAAACGAGCTTCTGACATTAACATTAATGTATGAACATTTGCATTTCTATTTCTAGAAATGCTCATGCATCTATTTATAATATATTATAAAATAGTATATTGTAATATATTTAAAGAATGTAAAGGTAAATATTGTTAAAAACGACGTAAACCGAGTCCCGTTCTGCGGCCCCTCGGGGTTGGAATTACGTAACAAATAAAATATTATTAAGAATATTTGCTTTTAAATATTATTAAAGATATTTCCCCTGTAAATTGTATTCCATATGACACATAAGATCGAATGCAACAGTTATACGATGTGAGTATTTACGTTATGAAATTATGGATTTTAAACTACATTAAAATTTCCACTTTATTTTTGTCGTACATTTATAATAATAAATCAGAAGAATTCTTCAATGAGAATTAATGGCAGCGTTTAAACAAGAATTATTTAGTCTTTTAGTTTTTCAAGTTTTTCAATTTAACGCATACTTCAAACCGAATATTAATATGAAAAGGAAATGACTCGTGCTGCCTTCATAAATGTAAAATCTCATACAACGAGTTCAATACTGACAACCGTATGAATGAAACTTCATCGTCTGGCCGATAACACTTTGTTAATTAGTTTTCAATCGTGTGAATTCCATTCTTATGTAACCACATAACTCGTTAATTGACACGCTTGTCAAAGAGTATATTAGAAAATGCATTCTGATATAATTAATTTGAATAAAATTATATTCACTAATTACAACTCCAATATTCGTTTAACTATAATTAATGAAATATCAACAACGACAGAACATATTGTACATTATTTCAGTGTGAGTGTATCTCTTAATTATATTTCAGAAATTTCTCTAATACAAAGCGTCAATCACAATTTATTTCTTATATAGAATGACTTTTATGCGTAGGAAAAACTGAATTTATTAACTTTCTATCAAAAGTTTAATATAATACCGTGCAATTTTCTACTGCTTTTTATATCGCGTTTAACAAACGTAATTTGTTTTAAATAATTTGTAAAACGTTTGCTAATAATGTAATATTGGGTTGGCAAAATTCCAACAAAATTATTGAACAATCAAATTTTAATAAAATGCAATATTGCAATATTTGCCTGATCAAATCTGTATGACCCGCCATTATAGTATAAAGATGACCTCCTCTCACCTTTGTATGAGAAAACTGTTCTATTTATCGAATAAGAGTATAAAGTGGAGAAAGAAAATATTTCGGGCAAACGGAAAATTTCTCATCTAACAATCGACTAAAAATAGAAATTTACAGTACGAAGACAAAAATATATATTTCTATAAATATTCTACACTTACAATAATCCAATAAGTTAATGAAAACAAATCTACTAATTATTTGTTTAATAATATATTTATAAAAGTTGGTCCACTATGACCGCTAAGAGTCAGCGATGGTTTGTCTATGAAGAAATGGCGCGTCTGGTTTACGATAGTTTCAAGCGAAAACCCTGCACATTGACCTGCAAACTTTCCCTTTTTCCGTTTTTCCAGCAGCTGGCCTGCAGCAGTTAGGGGGTGCTATCCTTGAAATTACCATGGTGACGAAGGTTAGACCCGCTATTCTTTTCGAGGGTCAAAAAGAAAGAGAAAGTGAAGTATGTGTATCTGTCATTCCCTGGGACCCCCAGTAACGGATAGCAACAAGAAATTCCGAGGAATTGTAAACGCGGCTAGTGACAGGTAACTGTCACTATTCTACGAGATATTTGAAAAATTTGTCCGATGTTTGAAATTTAAAATTGTCTCTAGGTAGCAAAGAAAAGAAGATAAGGAAAATAGGAAAAGAAATTATCTAGCTGTTTCCTGTTTAGGTTTTACTGAATATATATATATATGGGATGTTTCCTTTGTAGGAAAGATGCTCAGAATTATGTTCTCCAAGGATATTGTTTTCGGAATTTTACACGAAAGTGAAATTCGAAAGCTTTTACTTCTAATGAATTAATTAATGCATGAAGATACATATAGAATGGAGATAAAAATTAACGAAACATCGCATCGTAGATTTCGATATTCTAAACAATTCATCTGGAAACAGAATGCTTTTATTTCTGTTTCGATCAAGAATAGGGTAAGTAAAATATGGAAAACTAATTTGAATTTTAGATATTTCATGTAAATCGTTATTTAAATATATAATGTAATATGAATATAAATCGAAATATTTTTATAAGATTTGTTTCTCAGATAAGAGAACATTTTAAACATTTAAACATTCAATGTTGATATTTCAAAATGTCTTGTGCTCAAGTTATATTAAAACAAATTTATATATACTTGTACGTATAAATAAAAAAAAAATAAAGAACGATTAAATATAAACTTCACGATACCATCGTATTCTTATTGAAAAATATTTTCAAAGTGACAGAAAGTACACAATCATAGATACGCATTTGACAAACCGACGAAAATGAACGAACTTACGGAATTTCGTTTTCATCGTTGGGTAACGTCGTCGTAGATACTAACTTTCCCTCTCGTTCGAATTTCAATGTCGTTCGAGAAGAGCACACAAATACAGGAATGTAAACGAACAACGTTCGACCTGAGTGACAATCAATTTTCAAACTATCTAATTAACGCCCTATGTCGCGCTATTCGATCACAACATTAATAATACTTTCAAACTGACCGAGAGTCAAGAATCGATGGAATCGTTTTCACTTTCGTTTCATTGCGGGAGCGTACGCTCTCATTTATTCCAAGTTACACGGAACAGGACAGTCGTTTGCCTCTCTTTGCCTAACGATTTTCACTCGAATTACAAAAAAAAAAAAAAAAAGAAAAAAAGAGAAGAAAACAACAAACGAACTATAAATCCAACATAGAAAATACGTTAAAATATTTAAAAAAAAGATACATACCCTTGCTAAGGAGTGGTTGTTCATAGAATGAACCTCCACCGCTGGAAGCTGTCACAATACTGTCAAGAAAATACGGAAGTAAATACGGAAGTACGTAAGATGACGGAATAAGCGTGAGCACGTGGTTGTCGAAGATTGCAACTCAGGCGAAGAGTTGGAGCTCTGATCTTATGTGATCTCCGGAACTCGACAACTAAGGTACTGAGTTCTAGCTTGAACCTCGGGTTCCTCTAGCACCCTCAGCCCCACTCCTTCTCTTCCTCCGCCTCCCCCCAGCACCAACCCCCGGCCGTCCGTTTAGCCAGGCAAGCGAGCTTTTCTCGACCAATCGAGAGAATGCATTTTTACCCCCGCATTCGAATTGGTGATTCACACCCCCGTACTATCTTTCCACGTTGGAGCAACAAATACACAATATTCCCTTTTTCACTCTCTCCTAGCTGTTCTATCCCTACCATCCCCTCTATCATCTATTTTCATCGGATTTAACGTTTACGTTCCTTTATGAGGACCTAAGAATTTTCGTTAATTCCGGTTCCAGGTATATATATATATATATATACGTTAAGTCGGACCATTCCAGTTCAAAATGTGGGCAGTATATATATATATATATATACGTTAAGTCGGACCATTCCAGTTCAAAATGTGGGCAGTATATATATATATATATATATATAAAATATTATATATATAACATTGTGTATATACAACATCACGTATCAATTATTATAAAAATCAGTTATTAAGTTTTATAAGTTATTTCGTTTGGAAGTAAGAGATCGGCGCCTCGCAGTGTGAATGTGACTACACGGAAGCAGTAGCATGCAACAATATGTATCCATATGCAATGAAGTTTGGAGTCCAGTTGAACGTGTTATTCATCAGGTGCAGAATAAATGAATGACCAAGCAATGAGGAAGAGTGGAAGCCAGGTTCCTCAACGTGCATGACTCTAACGCGAGAATGATGTGGAGCTCGTGGTCGTAAACACGAGAGATGAGAGCTTTTCACCGAGGGAAACACGATCACATCGCTCTATACATGATTACTGTACGATGTCATTATGAACGATTACACTCGTGTGTGTACGTACGTGCATTCAATAGATCGTTAGTATTTGATTTCTCTTACAAGGGATAGAAGCTTACCGCTGTGGCGGCATTCCAGGGCGCAGACGGTTTAATCGTAGCCACCTCCTCCAGATCGTACGTGTGCATGCAGCTACGTAGTCCAGCACCTATATACTCGGCGGAAGAGTTTTCCATGTCAAGGGATGATAGGACGCGTGCGCGGGGAAATCATGAATGGAGCTCACCGCTCAATGCGAGGGGAGTCCAGCTACACAATCACAATCATACATCCACTCTACTTTTATTTATATCCCTCCAACGGCGACCTTCATCCAAGGTAGGGTTGATCAGACAAATCAGGTTCTCCATTCTGCGGAGAAACAGGTGTCATCTCCGATTCTTCACGATTTTTATACAACGATTGTTCTCGTCAAATGACGCAAACCAATGATAAATTATAATCCTGAAGTTGGTGCCGTTAGGTCCATGTGGACATCCTATTTGCACAAAGGCAATCGATGATCTCCGTTGTGAATCATGCTTGCTAGAGCTATTCGTAATACGTATAATTTTCGGTCCCTCTTGGAGAGGAGTTAAATAGATAAACGATTTGTCAGACATTTACAGTTACAGTTCTTTGACGTATTTCACTAAATTTCTTCTTCCTCCTAGGAGTTTATTTTATGAAATTAATTTTTCAGTATCTTATTCTCTTTATGAGAGTATCGTACCAGTTATTGATAACCGTAGAATAATCTAAAGTTAAAATTACGTTATACGAGAAGTCTGTTGAACATTCAAATCATTATATCCCTGATGGAAAAAGTAAATGAATATTGGTTTCAATCATAGAAGTGTTAGAAGTATTTGTGTGAAAGGTATAAAGAGATAAGGAAAGAGAATAGGGTGGAAGGTATAAACCTGAATATTTCTCTTCAGTTTTCACGTCAATTACTAATTTATCTAACCAGAATAACAGTCGAGCTTATAAACATATCAGGTGATTGATATGTTCTCTTTTGAGTCCACGTGCGTATTAATATGCAAATAAAACTGGACATGAATAAGACATGAACGATATGAATGGAAAAATATTTCTATGGAGAGTTGTTGGCACGATCAATTTCTGAATTGCATGGGATTCGCTTTTTAAACGGTCACCATTAGTAGTAACATTGACGTATGAAGAATTAGCGCAACTTCGGGTTTATGAATGAGTACCTTGGGCGTGAGGATCACGTGGCGGGGCGCTGTGGCGCTTTAACGATCGAGAACATCCTGTCTCCTCCCTTCGTCGAGCTTTATCACACACTCCCCTCTTTTCTCCTTTGATATGACCAGTACAGGATGTATCATTTATAGGATCTGGGTCGTATCGGAGCGATCAGGATTCAGTAAGTACAGATATCCTGCAAACGAAATATCATTTGTTGGAATCATCGTTGTTCAACGGAGAATATTTTGAGACTTAACGCAAAGAATTTTGCGAATGAAATATTTGTTTATAAAGCATACTTAATAGTCGAAACACATAGGAAAGGTTGAATTAATATCATCTTTTTTTCTCTAATATCTTAAGTCTAATTTTAGGTGGTAGAGAAACTATGATTTGATAGGAATGTACGTGTCGACAGTAAATGATTTATGATTTCATCGTAATTCACATTTAGGTATTAAGCACTTAATACCATCTTTCTATGCCATTAAATTGTTATACAATCTATCAAAGTAAGTATACGAAGTAATTTACGATTACTTTGAATTACATTCGCTATGGACAATCGAAATATTTCTTATGTTTTAAAATGACAGATTGATCAAAACTTTTTAGTGAGTTGCAGGATGCAGGATGCAATCCGTGGGCGTACCTAAGTGCTTGCATAGTTGTGGGTGCACATGTGGGCGGATTTAGGAGGAAAGTATAAGGTCATTGTTTTTGGCAAGATCACGTCTAACGCAAACAGTTAATTCCTTCATACAATAAAAAGGTATAAAGTATCTAGACAGACTAATATCTTTCAAAATATACTGTACGCTTCGCACTACCGCATTGGTTTATGTAATTAAATAAATTATAACCGTCTGAAATTGAGCAAGTCTGTATCAAGGTATATTAATTTAAAGCATATTATCATGCCCCAGTACTGTTACGAATAAATTATCTTTCATTAACGCTGAATAAGTATATAATAACATTATGCCTGTTTAATGTACCCATTTCTATAAACTGTTTATATATTTTGATACGAATAAACAATGCGTGAGGTCAGAAGCGTGATGTAGCAAAGTGACATTTTAATAATAACGTGTACGAATTATGAATGTGATTTGCGCAGTATTTAATAATTTTGAAATTTCCAAGATAGTAAAAATGTTCAAAGTATATGAAATATTTTAATAATATTAAAAATATAAAAAAGATACATTTTTTTCAACCAGATAGCTACATTTATAAACAGCTTATCGAGCGAAAAGATTGAAACTTTGAAACGAAAGTTTCCATGTAAAATTCTACGTTATAGAGTAACCTTTCTTTGCCCAAAACTTTGTACCAATGACCACCGTTTTTATATATATACATATATATAATTTATTTATTTTAAATTTTAGAATTTGTCCAGTAGGACCACCGTGACGAAATTCGGTGGAACGAATTTTTCTGCAAGCGTCAAACTTTCCATCAACAGGCACTATACTAAACCACGATGTAGCCAACTTTCCTTCTGGAAAGTTGGGAGCTTTTCTTCGCACTGAGGTCCGATATATCTCAAAATTTATTATGAGGGAAATTTGGAAGCTTCGATCGGCCAACATTCGATGTGTCATGAATTTTCAAGGATAGGATAGTTGAAACTTTCCGTGAATGGACCAGTTCGATGAATTGAAACGGCGTGTAGCACTAGCTATACATAAGTACACGCGTATATATTCTCCACCCACGCTTTATGCGCGGGCGTCGCGACGAAGGCGTCGTAGCAGTTTCGCTCTTGCGATGACCTTGGAAGCACCCACGCGCCAAAAGAGACCACCACGCGGGGGTGGTTCGTTCATCGACGTTCCAGCCACTCTTCTCGATTTTCCTCCCCATTCTCTCTCTCTCTCTCTCTCTCTCTCTCTATGTACTTACGTATTTCCTATACGCAATATAGAATGCGCGTGCGCCATTCTAGCGCGTAAACGGAATTCACCTTCATGTTAAAATTCACGGTTTCCATTTACGTAAGTAGCTTATTATGTCCTCTCTGATTGGCGAATTCGTTCGTTCGCCAGTTTAATTCGACGATAACGCTTTCCAGCGTCAAAGTATATACTGCCAACGTTTGACGTATCATGATAGAAGAAATGAAAGTTAGTTATGTCCAGGACGCCTTTGTCTCATAATGTAAAGGAACTGCTTGGTACTTCGTGCAAAGAAATTATTTCCTCGCCTATAAAATAAAGGAATTGGATTTTATATTGTTGCAAAATTGAAGGTTAGAACGTTGGATAAATAGTTATAGCATGTAAAATGTAGAAATACTTATTTGTATATACGCTCCTGTATAAGTTATTTAAAAGATGAGGAGTATATACGGGAATCGATTTACTCAGAAACTGATAATTCTGCTTGAAAAATGTACATTATAACGGTAAAATTTAAAAATTATCGCTGCCTATACACGATACAATTATACATTTATTTTTTTATATAATTTATATATATTAACTATACAGTTATAATTTTTTTTTTTTTTTGTTAAAATTTACAATCAATTCTCACATTGAGAATTTTTAGTAATATTTTCTGGCGTGGTACAATGACATGGCTAATTATTTGTAACAAGTTAGAACTTATTATAGATTATAGTCCTGGAGCTACAGTTATAACGTCTTTGTTCTGGTCGATTTAAAGTACAACTGCCACCCTACCATAAAAGCTTTTCTTTTTTAAATTAAAATTTACGATCAATTCTCACATTGAAAATAACCATAAAAGCTTTTTTTTTTTTTTTTATTTGTTTGTTAAAATTACAATCAATTCTCACAATGGGAATTTTCAGTAACTTTTTCTGGCGTGGCGCAGTGACATGGCTAATTATTTATAATAAGTTAATACTTATTATAGATATGTATAAATTATAAGTGAGTAATATGAATAATTAAATATTTCTTAATGTAAATATCTAATTAAATCTAGAGCTTAGGTCTAACGGGTAGTGTCTCTTCAGCCTGCGGGTTTGATCCGACGTGTTAAGTAATCCAGTGATTAGGGGGTTTCGGTGTTTGTTGACTCTTTTGCTATATCTGTCGCTATATTTTGCTATTTCCTCTTTGACTGTGGGTATCTTGAGGTCGTGATGAATTGTTTCGTTGGTAACATACCACGGTGCATCTATTAAGGATCTTAGCGTTTTGGATTGAAAGCGTTGAAGTATTTCGANAAATTTTTTTAATTTTTCCTTTAATTGCTTCGTTTTGTCTGCGATATGGTTTTTCCATGTTAGTCTCCTGTCCAGGGTCATGCCCAGGTATCTAACTGAGTCCTTGCCGGGAATTGCTGTATTGTTGATGGTGACCTGGGGGCAGGTTTGCTTACGGAGCGTGAAGGTTACATGTGAGGATTTCTTTTCATTAATTAACCATAAAAGCTGTTTTAGAAAATACGAAATGCACATGGCTATGGTGAAACGCAGTTTCGGAAATGTACTTTCTGACCTGGTAAATCGCCGGTTACCTACTCCCAGCTTAACAATACGCGCAAACAGGGCACAGTAAATGGTAATTCGGTAAAAGGTATAAAGAGTATTCCCTAAACAGGGCCGAACTCATCTGTTAAGGAACTTTCTAATCAGTTCTGGCAATCTTCTAGAAGAAATTCTTTCAATCATCGTCAAAAAATAGATATTTCTCAATGTGAGAATTGATTGCAAATTTTAATAAATAAAAAAAAAAATAGATATTGTTCTTTCTTTTTTAAGAATTAAACATTGAGTTACAAATTGGAAAATTTCGAATCACAACTTGTTTCAATTTTATGTCAAACTTTTTTTTTTTTTTTATTAAAATTTACAATCAATTCTCACATTGAGAATGCTGTCAAACTTTCTCCTGAAACATTGAGAGCCTTCTTGTTTCACGAAATAAGAACGAGATTGCGACATAAAATTTCGAAGGTCGTAGAAACTTAATATTCTATGAAAAATTCTAAACAAAGTGGAGTAAATAATTTTTAAATAAAAATAAAATTGTTTTTCTATATTTCTATATCTTTAAGGTTCTTAACGCTTAAACTAAGATAAATGCCATTGTACACAAAGTATTTACTGAGGACTGCCAGTACATCCCATTTAAGAGATTTTTTCCAGAATTTCCACGAAAATACTTACCGAGTGCAGATGTTTGCTACGGACTATTGTACCTTTTACTAGGTATTTATAGCATGGGGCACAAAGCGTAGGACAAAGGTCGAAGGCTTTGAAAATTCTTACTATTGTGAGTGCATAAGAAGGCACAGGATTGCAGTTTTCCTTGAACTTCCGGAGAAAGTTTTCATTATTATAAAGAATTTAAAAATGTTGCACTTCTAACAATCAAACCCCCTAATCACTGGATTACTTAACACGTCGGACCAAACCCGCAGGCTGAAGAGACACTACCTGTTAGACCTAAGCTCTAGATTTAATTAGATATTTACACTAAGAAATATTTAATTATTCATATTACTCACTTATAAATTATACATATCTATAATAAGTATTAACTTATTATAAATAATTAGCCATGTCACTGCGCCATGCCAGAAAAAGTTACTGAAAATTCCCAATGTGAGAATTGATTGTAATTTTAACAAACAAATAAAAAAAAAAAAAAACTTCTAACAATTGTAACATAAAATATATCAAGTCATACATTATAAACAATATTTATATTAAATATATAACTATACATATATATTGAATTTCAGTTATAAATAAAGATTTGAAGTAAAGTTTTTTTTTTTCTATTAAAATTTACAATCAATTCTCACATTGAGAATTTTTAGCAATTTTTTCTGGCGTGGTACAGTGACATGGCTAATTAATTATAATAAGTTAATACTTAATATAGATATGTATAATTTATAAGTAAATAATTTGAATAAGTAAATATTATTTACTATAAATGTCTAATTAAATCTAGAGCTTAGGTCTAATGGATAGTTTCTCTTTCGTCTGCGGATTTGATCGGACGTGTCGAGTAATTCAATAATTAGAGGATTTCGATGTTTGATGACTCTATTATTGTATTTGTAGCTATATTTTGCTATTTCCTCTTTGACTGTTGGTATCTTGAGATCTCGATGTATTACTTCGTTGGTGACGTATTAATGTGCGTTTAATAGGGATTAAAAGTTTTCGATTAAAAGCGTTGAAGTATTTCAATGTTGGAATTGCTTGCTGTTCCCCATAGTTGGATACCGTAGGTCCAGACAGGAAGTAAAGTTATATTCAGAAGTAAAATTATTTCTATTTAATAAATTATATACTTTCTTTACTAGATAATATTTTTGCTTGTTAATGCTATATTAGAAGAGTAAGATATATATTTATAACAATAAAAATGAGAATAAATGAAACAAGTATTTTCGGACTTTGTAATTTAGTAAACAATTTTTGTTCAAATATAGCCTATTACTGAAAATTCTCAACGTGAGAATTGATTGTAAATTTTAATAAATAAAAAAATAAAAAAAAAATTCGGCAATAATACCATGACGTTGCTAAAATTTATGACTCGCAGAGTGAAATTTTGACCACTTCGACACATCTGCTACAAAGCTGGAAACCTCTGTTCCAACGGTATTTCCTTAATCCCTTTCTGTAATTATACCTGCTGGGACAGTAAAAGGAATTTTCGCCAAGGACACAAAAGATATACAGTATGCATGGGTCTATTCTGTAAAATTTCTTTAAGAAGACAAAAACGTGGTTGTTGCATTCTTAAGGTCCAAAATCCATTATTTCGGCAGCGCAGTAAATCACTATTACACGACAGCGCAGTAAATCACTATTACATGACAGCGCAGTAAATCACGACTACATTAATTTTATTTTCTTACATTTATTAAAAATTTTAAAATGTTTATTAAAAAAATTAAAAATGAGTAAAAAATATACTCCTAAAAAAAATGCTCTTAATAATATAATAATAATAAAAATATACAATAAAACTGACTAAAAAATTTGTAATAAACTTCTGAACATTACGCGAATTGAAAAATGTTATAGTTTAAAATAAAACAATATTATATATACATATGAATAAGAGAGAGAATACTTGAACATTTGATTAAATTCAAGTATTTTTAAACATTCTTATAAAATTAGAAAAAGATATTCTGATGCAATTATTCAATTAATCACCTATTTATTGTTTCTTTATCATCCTGTTATTTTATTTTAACCACGGTTCAACAATAAAATATTTCTTAAATAATCTCTTATACATATCTATAATAAGTACTAACTTATTATAAATAATAATTAGCCATGTCATTGTACCACGCCAGAAAATATTACTAAAAATTCTCAATGTGAGAATTGATTGTAAATTTTAATAAATAAAAAAAAATTTTTTTTTATTATTTTTATTTAAAATTTTATAATTTGTCCAGTAGGACATTTGGTAAAATATTATAGCTTAGTGATATAATAAAATAACATGTGGACGGTTACCCCCAGCGGGGTTCCATCTTGTTCAAGTGTTTGAACATATATATATATATAGTTTTCATAAAATAGATATAAATAAAATATAAAATTTTGTTTAAATTAATAACTTAACTTTTTAATTTAACATATACTATGGCGTCGCAGGTGTTACGGTTATAAATGGCTTTATTTGTCTTCTTTTTTTATTTACTGGTGACGCTGGCCGTTTTATATTTGATTCTAAAAAAGATTAAATGTTAATATACATATAATAGATTATTAATGGCTTGTATACTAAGAAATAACTTTGGCATTAAGAAATTGCTCTTTCGTATTTATTTTGTTATATTTAAAATTCAAATACTTTAAGACTACTTACTAATTGCAAAATACGTGTATAATTGCTTTAAATCGGCAACTGGTCTTATGGGTTTCCTATCGATTCTAGGTGAAATTTCCAGCGTTTTTTCCTCTATACGGTAGAAAATAGTTACAATTACACTCTATATAGATATAATATTAGAAGAATAAATATAGCAATAATACAAACCTTGTAAATTTATGTTCGGTAACGATATACTCCTCCTTTTACCGAACTTTTTTGTTGGGCTACTCTCTTCTTCAAAATCGACTGCATCATAGTACTCTGTACTAGAATTTAATTCACCTAAGTAAGGTAAAAGAAAGCTTTTCTTATTAAAAAGTACTTCATTAATTTTCAATTTTAAAATTGAAATTAAGTTGTATGTTTGTTATATATAATTATATTAAATAATATTTATACTGTATAACATTTTGTTTAAAAGTAATGCGTTTTAAGTAATTTTTGTGAACTCATTTTTGTTCTATTAAAAAATTTTACCACTTACGACCACTTACTTTCCATCGTTTCAACTTTCCTCTATGTTTGCTGGCTGCTTACTAAGAGATGGAATGTAAATCCTATACTATTTCGGGACAAAAAAAGGTTACATTTGATGTACATATTGTGTTTACCAACAAATTTTAAAATACGTGTAAATTTGTAGCTAACGATACCCTTCACTAAAAAAAGGTTTTATTATGGCATAAAACAGAATTTGTTTAAAATTTTAATTTTTAATATACATATGTAAAAGATAATAGAAAAGATACAAGATTCTTTTCGTAGTTAATTTCCATTTAAAAAGTCATAAAATATGAAAAGAATTGTATTTCCGTTTTGTCTTTGCCCGCGTATCGTTACGTCACTGATAGTCACTGGTAGCATTGATGAAGGAGTGAACTCCTCATTTCTTCTCCGATATATAATGTTTTGAAATATCACGTGGCTTTCTATCGCAATTGTTTCTTTGATAATTAATACTTGTTACCACGGTCGTATCTTAATAATTAAAGTTTTATTCTGGTAATTTATAGAATTTACAGTTCAGTAAAAATAAAATATTCCTATGTGGCATTGTTTATTTTTTTAGTTAAATCGCTTTTCATTTCATAAATGGTGCTTAATTCTAGTTTTATGAAGTAACGATCAACACATGCTGATGACAGTAGAACATAATATACTGAAATAATTTATTATATATAGGAAATAATTTATTATGCCGCAACAGATACAATATATATAAAAACAATTCTTTTGATTTATGTTTTATTTCATAAATTGTAAAAATATTTTACAATTTATAAATATTTTAATGTTTAAAAGTTTAAATTATATAAAATATGTACTTTTTTAGATATAATAAAGTAAAAAGGTAATGTCTTCATTCATTATTCGCAATGGAATGTTGTGAAGATACAGAAACAACTACAAAACCTGTTGTAGATACGGTAAATCTTAAAACTTAAAGTTAATATTTTCTTGATGAATTTATAAAAAATTTATAGAGCAATTATTAAATTTTTATTAATATAGTACTTATATTTTATTGTATATTTTAGCCAGAATCAGTGGCAATTGAAGAATCATCAATTTTCAAAGACACAAAAGTGTCACAAGATTTTCAAAAAGATGGAATTTTAAAAGGGGAAAAAGAAGAAGGTACTACAGGGAAAATACCAGTAGTAACGGAAAAGATAAGGGAAAATATTACAGGGAAAATGCCAGAAGTAACAGAAAAATTAGAAGAAGGTATTACAAGGAAAATACCAGAAGTACAAAACAATGAAAGCTTGCTAAATACTAATGAAACTGAAGCTGTAAAAGATATAGAAAAAACATACTCAACCAATTTATTTTATTACAATTGGAATAATTCTCCAAGATTATTATGCGAAGCAACTGCAGAATATCAGACAACTGAATCATATGTAAATTTTACAAAGGGTTGTCAGTGGTCTCCTGATAGAACATGTTTATTAGTACCTTCTGAAGATTTTAAGATTCGAATTTATGAACTCCCTAGAGAATTATATTCTAAAAAAATTCCTTCAAGTTTATCATCCACAAAATTTTCAGCAGCTTTAACAGTAAAAGAAGGAGGACTTATATATGATGCTTGTTGGTATCCTTTTATGAATTCATGGGAACCTGCAAGTTGTTGCTTTTTAAGTACAAGTAGAGACAGTCCTATACATTTATGGGATGCTTTTAATGGTGAATTAAGAGCAACTTATCGAGCTTATAATCAGTTAGTAATATAAATAGTTTACCAATATATTTATATTTTCATTAAGTTTTTATTAAATATTCTATTCTGTTGTTAGAGTTGATGAAGTAGAAGCTGCAATTAGTATTCAATTTATTGACTCTGCTAAAGAAGTATGGGCTGGCTTTAAAAATGCCTTAAGAGTGTTTAATGTAGAACATCCAGGTCGTCAAATAAATACCATTGAATTTAAGAGAGATTTTCCAAATGTAATAGGTTTAGTTTCCTGTATTCGAGAAAATCCAATTATGCCAGGATTAGTTGCTTTTGGTACATATTCTAAGAACATTGGTAAGTAAATGATGTCGATAATATTTCATTATGAGAATATCACTAATGCTAGCAATATAATTCTGATAATTCACTTATATACTTTTGTTAGGTTTATATAGAGATGGGCCATTATGTACTTTTAAAACAGGAAACGGAGTAACTCAAATTGAATTTAGCCCTTGTGGAACAAAATTATTTTCTGTAGTTAGGCGTAGTAATGAATTTTTATGCTGGGATTTGCGTAACCCAGGTAATGTTCTGTACTCCCTTGAAGGACGTCAAAGTGATACAAATCAGAGAATTCAGTTTGACATTACATCTAATGGAAATGAAATAGTTTCGGGTATGTTATTAAATAATTATTAAAATATGTTATATTATTGCAAAGATAATTTCTCTTATTATTTTAAATCTTTTAGGTGGTACAAATGGAGATATTAAAATTTGGAAATTACCACAAAGTTCAAATTGCGAAGATCTTAATGCATCACATAATATAAAATTATCATGTGACTGTATAAATGGTGTAAGCTTGCACAAAAGTTTACCCATCATTGCTATCGGTACAGGACAAAGGTTTAGTGACAGCCTACCGCAAGGTAGGGACAATAGTGTACGACTATGGTTGTGTTCTTAACTTGATAGTATAATAAACTATTGTAAAAATAGATACAATTACTATTTCATAAGTGGAATTTTGTACAATACCTTTCATGATTTGATATATGTGTAACATAGATTTTTAAATAAAATATTTATATGATTGCATTTTATTATTTAACTATACAGAACTAAGTTTATCTATGTAATTTTTAAATAAATTGAGTGCTTACTTGTACCAATAAATGACATAAAAGTGAAATTTTTAATGGATATAAAATTTATAACAAAATACATTTATAAACAAAACTTATATTTTTATTTTTTATCTTTTTATAATTGAATAACTCTAATTTAAAAGTAAACCAAATAAATAAAAGTTTGTAAATCAATTTCTTATTATTTCTAATAATTTCTAGAAAAAATTATGTTTAAAATATTTCAATTTATTTCAAATATTTTATTTACGAATACAAAAGTTCAAATCTAATTACTATAAATTTGGTATTTTCTTTTAATTAGTTTGATGTGTATATTTGGGAAGAAGTACAACAAACGCGTACATGGTAAGCACATACATTGAAGTAGCATATAAAGGAAGTACAAAGCTTTTTAAAAATTATTTCAAGGAGATATAAAAGTTACAAATATAAATAATTGAATGGAACCTGCTAAAATTTATATTTAAATAAAGTCAAATAATATCTTGCTTATAAATAGAAATTGTTAATGTTTTTAAACAACATTAAACAAATATTCAATTTTATCCTTGTTCTATCTTCATAGTCATGGATCTGTACATTACAATTTACAATGTACATTAGTGCGTCACAGTCGAGTGAGTCGAGTCAACTTTAGTTTCGGTTTAATATTTCAGTATCACGTGGTAGGGATACATATTTTGGCGGACGGACGATTTTTACTGATACACATTTTTCGAATTGTATTACGCAGTTTACAAAGTGCCTCTATAATTTAGATACGTAACAAAATAAAGGATATTTTTGTCTTAATAATTAACATAATTCCTTGATTAGATGTAGCGAAAATCTATTGAAAACGGTATCTGAAGTTTACGTGCACTTTGCAAACTCGCCGGGAATGTGAAACGTTAAACTATTGTATACCCAATTGTATCTCTTTCCAAAAACAAAACTTGTTTTCGTTGGTTGCATTGTGGTTTCCCGACGCAAAGAAAAAAACGGGGAGAGGGAAAAAAAGGTAGGAGAAAGGAAAACGTAAACAGAGAAATGAAGAAAGAGCTGAAGTAGGTGTGTGGCAATATGCGCTATGTATTAATGCGTACTAATATTTAATAATTGCTTATTACAACCTGTTTTCTCGGCTGTTTGTAGGAGATAGTCTTTGAAGATATCGAATGTCTATAAAAAAAGATTTCCGAAGCGAATCAGTAAACAATTTCATTTTAATTTCATGTGATATATTAGTAAGAGCGCAGAAGATCTTATTTTAATTTTCGTGGAAAATTCTTCGTAAACACATTTTTGATGAGATGAACGAAATTCCATTGTAATTCTTTGAAAGACGAAGATTTGTAGAATGGCTTCTAACATGCAATCTTTCCCGCGAATGCTGAAAATGCTGCGGGAAAATAGCAATATCAAGGAAAAACGCGAAGCTTTAACCTACATCCGCAGGTACGAATTTCGATATTTTTATCTGTAAATTCATATATATATATTACCTTATTTTATTTATACCATACCATATTTTAAATATAATAATATTATTAACTTTTTTATATAAAATATATTGTATTGTAATATGTAGATTTTGTAAAACTTGTTAATAATTATGTTACTTTCAGCAACAGTAAAAAATTAGAATCTACAAAATCTATTAAAGAAGAACAATATAAGGAATTATGTAAATTGGTTATAGATGCATTTGCAAATGGAAATAATGACATACAGAATGAAGCATATGAAACATTAAATGTAGTTATTCAGGACTTCAAAGATCATACTTTAAATTTATTTGAAGCTATGTGGCAGATAAGTCCCAAAAATAGGTTTGTTTATATAAAATATTTAAATTTTAATAGTTTTTGTTATTGGTAAACTATAATTTTATTGGTTTATGTAAGCTTTAATAATTTCAATAACTTCTTTCAATCATTGCAATTTCAGATTAAAAATCCTTAAGTTATTAGAGGTAGTTGAAGACAATGCTATATCAACATTTGCTTATGACGCATATGCTGTAAACTTCTTTAATAATTGTATGTGTACAATACAAACAAATACAATGCCATGGATGGCATCAAATGCATGCGTAGATAATCTACAAGCATTGATAGATGCCGAAAGTAAGCCACTATCAGATGACCAAAGGGTAGAAGAAGAAACAATTAACTATTGTATAACTTTATTAAGAAGATTGTATAAAGTGGCTGCAACAACATCAGATATCAAAGTTCAAAGAGTATGTAAGCAATATTTGTAATATTACAAAAATATAAAAATACTAGATTGAATGTCTTTACAGTTTCATGCCCTGTTAATGGATAAAGTAATACTGTTAGCTTATATGGGTCATAAACGACAAAGAGGTCCTGCTTTGAAACTTTTACAACAAGCTTTAGCTACAAATATAGTATCGCATGTTCGTACTAAACTAGCACCTGCATGGACTCGTTATATAGCAACATTACAGTCTACATACTGCAAACGTATGTTACTTTTAGTATCTACATGTGAACTAGATTGGGCTACACAATGGAATGTTAGTATTCAGTTTCTTGGTGTTGACCTCCATCGTGGTGCTGGTTTAATAAATAATTTATTAAGTGTTGAAGAAAAAGCATTTAAATCTACAGATACAATTATACGCAGGTATATATAATGCTTATATCAAAAATTATATTTTTTAATAAAAATTAGAAATAATGATGATAATATCTTATGGTACAGGCAAGCATTTCTTTCATGGAAATTACTGGTGGACAATTTTGCTTTAGACCCACAAGAACTTGCTACTGCTAGACGAGTAAAATTGTTATGTATTCCATTGAATGCCAAAAATAGTAAAACTGAATTAATAGCATTAACAAAGTTAGAAGTTTGGTGGCATGTAATTATTAAGCTTTATAAAGACATTCATAAATTTGTTAATCCTGTTATCACACAGTTTTTAAATTTTTGTTTTGGACCTCTTGGAGATACACCATTATTATCTTCAAAGTTTGATGTGGTAGCCTCACCAGGAAAAAGATTTTTTAAAACAAAAGTTGTTGCTGTGGATGCTTTATGTCAACTTCTTGTCACAAAACAAGAAAGTTATACTGCTCCAATTTTGGAAGAAAGACTTCCGCATCCTATATCTGATATTGTCTTTCGAGAATGTTATAAAAGTATAATTCACAGTGTAGGAGAAGCTCTGCTTGTACTGAGCCAACTTACAAATGCAGAAATGAAAAACAGATATCAATTTGGTAAAATACTATGGACAAGCTTAGTCAGTTATGTAAAAATTAAAATTAGATCAGAATCAAAAATTGCAGAAAAGGTTGGTTTAAATATTATTAAAGAAAAAATACATGACTGCTTTAAAATACATTTATATAAAATAATTGCTAAATGATATTTTACAGGAGATTATGTATAAAGATATGACACGGGTTATTACAGAATTAACAAACTATGCTGGGGATAAACCAATGATTAAAGATTTGATTCTTGACACAATCTTATTTGAAATTGCTGATTTAAGTACAGATTTTGATTTTCATGATGATACATTGTCAAAATTGGTATTGAAACTTCTACAAACTTCAATTCTAAACAAAGCTGAAAAGTGAGTATTGATGCAAATATATATTAGTACTAATACTAGTGCAACATATGTTATTGTTATAAAAAGATGCACTAAAACATATTATAACTGTCTCTTTAAGGAATCATTATGAAGCATTAAAATGTCTTATTTGGCAATGTATTAAGTCTCAAAAGAAAAACGTGTATTATTTACATGCATTTAATTGTATGAAAGAAATGCATGAAAAAATATATTTACTATTAAATGCAGAAGATAAAAATGAGTAAGTTATAAGCAATTTAAAATAGTGATTAATATTAATTATGAAGTTAATTTTATCTTATCTTTTTATTATTTTTACAATATTTTCCAGATCTGTTATTCTTGAATTATGGTTTATTTTGGCACATGTATTAGGAGAATACATGAGTGATATACAAGAAATTAATGAAGGAAGTACTACAGAACATAACTTTAAAACTGTTGAATCTATTGTAGCATTTCCATTTATGTATATACATTTGGAGGACCACAAACAGGTTAATTTTATTAAATAATTCATAACTTCTAAATTACATACATAAATTTTTATCTTAGTTTGTATACTATTTATGGTAGGTTCAAGAAGTAGCAAAGGCTTGGAAATGTTTATATAAGCATTTTGAAATGCGAACAGATCTTATAACAACAGTAAAATCAAATGAAATTTTGTTAAATATTGCAAGTATTATGCAACATTGTTTAACAGAAAATGGAGGATCTTCTAATCTTATTTTAAACTGTTTAGACGTTTTGCTGAATACTATCAACTATAAGCTTTTATTGGGTATGTTAATGATTTAATGGAAGTTCGGAAAGAAACAATCTTAATGAATGTATAAGATAAATATTTAATTTTTAATCTAACTTTCAGCGAATACAGAAGTTCCAACTATTATGCATCTTATCGTGGATCTTGTCATACACTTTTTATCCCATAAAAGAACTAAAGAATGTGAACGTGCTCTTAAAGCACTGTCAGCAGTACTTATTACTATTTATGGATATAATGCAGAAAAAGTAATATTATATTTGCTCATTTGTAAACCTGCTATTGAACTCATGCTTCAATCTGAATTAGAAATGCTACATAAAGAGGTATACATACTTTTTAATATTCTTTTACATTTAATTGATATAATATTCATTTAATTGATGAATATTCTACAATATTTAATTGAATATATAGTAAAAATAGAATTAACCTTAAAATATTTAATTTGTAGATAGCAAATACATGGGAAAGTATAATTATAATTTTTAAAGGACTTGGTAAACTAATAAATTATAATCTTCTTTCATCTTACAAAAAAATAATTATTAAAGCATTAAATCATTCAAGTCTTGACGTACAAGTTCAAACAATGTATCTCTTCCAATTGAAAGATGTGTTACGTGATAGTCTTAAATTAATATTGGAAGGAATTGAAAAAGAAGTAGGGAAAAATAAGATATTAAGCAAGGCTGAAATTACAAAACTGAAAAATGATCAAATTGAAAAGTCACTAAGCCAAGTAAGTACTGTTAGTGATTTCTTAAAAGGAATTAATAGCCAAAAATTAGTTAAGGAATCAGAACTAGTCAAGAATACAGAAAAGAAAGTATCAATTGACGCCGATTCACAGGTATATACATATATATATATATATACATACATATATATATATATATATAGGAATTTATGTAATAATTGTAAATATGTTTTTTTTTGTAACTATTATACTTTGCATTTTTTCAATTACAGGATTACGTTTTCATTAAAACAGACTTAAAGTTTGATGTCAATCGCTTGACAGAACACCAGAAAGAATCTTTGAAACGAAGGAAAGAAGATATTGCAGCATTGTATAATGATTTGTCACAATCTTCATCACAAGATACTCAAAATTTACAAGAATGGTTTGATAAAAAAAGTAAAAGTTTAGAAGAAGCAGAGAAAGATCATAACAAAAAGGATAATATTTCAATAAGAAATATGTTGGACGATGATGCAAATAAAGAAAACAAAATTGAAATGAAGGAATTAGAAGCAGTTAGTAAATCAACTGCTGAAAATGGTACAAAATCAACAGACAACGTTGAACAAAATATACCATTAGAATCCGTACAAAAAGCAAAAGATAATGCTTACAGTAATGAAAATTTGCTTATAGAAGAAGATCAAATGATAACAGTGAAAAATGCTTATGACAATGCAGATCCAAAAACTTCAGCAGATTTAGATGCTAATACACAAGAGGAATCTTTAGAAAATAAAGATGACAAAAGTCTATCTCCATCTATGTTAGACAGTAGTAAACGACGCAATCGCTATAATATTGCTGTAAAGTCTGCTACTCCGTCAAAACTTGAACAAATTGTTTACAATCAACCGGAACAGTCAAACACAAATAAAATTTTGCGAAGCACCTTAAAGACGAAATTAATCCAAGACAAGTCTGAAATAATTAATAAACAAAAAGTATCGGAAAATGTAGAAAATAAATTGACCAAAGAAGAAAGAAGAGGTATTAAACGAAAATCAACTTCAGATAGTGAAAGCGAAACAACTAATGCGCGTCAACGAAAGAAGATTCTTTTAACGGAGACAGCTAGTGATAGCGATAGGTATAAATCTGTAGAAAATGATAATGCAGTAACGAGTGTAATAGCAATTGATGAAGCGAATTTAAGCCAACGTACTAGGAATGAAATATCTCGTTTACGTATAAATATGGTATTTGACAGTCCCTTATCACGTAGTCGGCGATCCAAGTGTTGTGAGGATAAAAAGCAACCAGAAGAAAACAAAGGTGCCAATATTGCAAGGAGAGAAGCGAAACATAGAGGCAGACCTAGGAAATCAGATAAAGTTGAAGTTAAAAAAGGTGAGGATACAAGAAAGATCTTACAAAATAAAAAGAGTGGATTAGAAGAACAAAGAAATGTCGAAGAAAATACAAAAGAAGAAACTGCAGAGACAGAAGTTAATTCAAAAAGTATACCAAATAATACGTGCGATTTACTTAATACCGAAAGAGCTATTGAAATTAATGATACTGTTCAAAATATTAAATTTACTGAAGGTAGAAGTCACACTCAAAATGATATGGAAGATGTAGTAGAAGATTCACAAGCATTATCTAAATTAGATAAAAGTAAATCAAAAATAAGAATTGAACTTAACAAAATTGAAGATACAAAAACTATTTTACAGAGTAAAAAGAATTCATTAGAAGGAGAAAAAGAAGTAGGAGAAAAGAAACAAGAAGAAAATGTACGGACAGAAATTACTGCAAAAAGTGATAAATGTGATTTACTTTATACAAAAAAATCTACTGAAAATAATGTTGAAGTAGTTAATAATAATAAATCATATAGTGAAACACAAATTTTAAATCAAGATCCTAAGTCCATAGAAGGAAAAAATCAAACTCAAGATGATGCAGAAGATATAGTAGAAAGTTCCCAAGAAACATCAGAATTATTAAAAAAATGTACTGAAAAACAATGTTTTATTAAAATTAATAAAGTGGACAATATTTCTCCTTTGATGAAATGCTGTGATGATACAGCTGAGGATGAGGAAGTAGCTAAAATTGTTTCAAATGATTGTGATAATGACAGTATCGAAGTTCCTAAAGATAATGTTAAGGAATTTGAAGAAACCAATGAAATCAGTATCAGTGAACCAAAGATTTCAACTCCTATTATTGAAAATAATTTATGTGATAATGAAAAGGATAGCGTATCTGAAGTGCAAAAAGTAAATGATGGATCAGTGTTTAAATCCTTGCTTGAGTTATCATCGCCTAAAAGTAATATCAAACGCCAGACAAAATTCTCAGCACAAGGACGTGCAGCTCATATGTTAGGGTTAGTAACAAAACAAGCAAGAATGGAAGCTGAAGACTATATAATAAATTTAGATGAAGAACATACCGTTAAAAGAGTAAAATCCAAAGATATGGACAATGATATGTTGCTTGGAAAAAAAGAACAAGCACTTATGTTGAAAGAAGTTGATAAAATAACGGCAACATGTAGCAGCAGACAAGAGAAAATTTTTAATAATATGAGGTCAACAGATTATTGTTCTTCCCCCCCAATAAAATTATTTTCTAATTTGAAAAATGATGGAGAAAAAGTTTTCACAAAAGCTGACAAATCAGTAGATTGCGTATCTGCACAAACTGATGCTCAAGCTGATAAAGTAGGTGAAGAAACCATGCTTCAAGCAGATGAATTGCCAATTCTAGAATGGTCAAGTGCAAATCCACCTTCATTGACTGCATCTCCAAGTGCAAGTATATTGAAACGTCAACGTCAATATATTCCAGAACCTGATCCTGAATCTGTAACTCCTAGTAAGGTAATCTTTTTCAAATGTATAACAGGCTATTTGATAAAATATAAAAATATGGTTTTATTTATAATATTATTTATAATTTATATATTTTTATAATTATATTAATATGTAAAATAATGTTTCTAAATATGTAAATATTTTTTTATGTAATTTTAGAATCCATTAAGACATGTTGATTGTGATATATTATATTTTATTATAGCGAAAAAGAGTAAGCTTTGCGGATCCTCCAGTTTCAAAGGAAATGGGATATGAAATTACATCTACTGACTCAATCTATAAAGCTATTAAATTTACTTCACGTGGACTAGTACGTAAGGATTCGCCATTAAGGTTAAAACAAATTAAGCAAAAATTGGTATCAACAGATTCAGATAAATCGGAAAAAGATGAAGAAACTGATGTGACAAATGCATCCGAAGTTGACATACAATGTGAAAGAGAAAACGAATTATTAACAAAAATAGCTGAAGAATTAGAATATTCAGAGAATGTTACTATAGATACTGATGTGCAAATGTGTAATTCTGTAGATGAGTCAACAAATGCAGTTCCAATGTCAAATAATATTAAAATTAATAATTTAAATGTTGAACTTGAAATTATTAAAGATCCAACGTTTTCCAAACATGTAGAATCGACATTTACAAGCAAAATAGATCAAAGTCAAAAAGATGAAATGTTGGAAGTATCAAAAGATTGTAATGTTAGTTTAGAAAGTAATGAATTTGATCATTCAATGACACAGGAAGACATATTTACCGGAATAGGTACTAAACATAATGATTTTGTTGAAGAAAGGACTTCTGATGTTGATATAAGTGCTATACAAAATACATCTATTATGAATAATTCATTAGATCTGCTGAAATTCAATGTTCAGGACAATTCTATAATAAAATATTCATCAGAAAAACATGCGAATTCTGAATGTTTGGACGATACAATAGATGCAGCAAACCTTACTGTATTGAATTCTTCAGCAAACTCAGACGAAATTTTCTGCGGAAAACTAATAAGGACTAGTACACAAGCAACTGAGAATACGCAAGAGAATATGCAAGAACAAGATACTCTACCCGTTACAGATTCAGTATTTGGAAGCTTACCATCAAGTCAAGACAGTCAGAATACAAGCGAATTTAATGTAGAAACTCCACATCCAGAATTATTAGATTCTATTCAACCTATATATCCTACATTAATACTGTGTAAAGAACCTATAACATCTATTATTGATCATTTGACTAATCCTCTTTGGATGCAACATTTACTAACGTATTTTAAACATAGAAATGTTAAAACCATTGGGGATCTCGCGCAATTATCTGAACGTGAAATAAACAGAATTCCAGTAAAGAGTAATTCAAAAGTTGAATTTGTAAAAAATGTTTTAAAATGCTTTGAGAAAAAACATGCTGAAAAAGTATCAAATAACAACGAAGTATCATGTTCTGTAAATATTAATGTACCTGCATCTACACGGAAAGTAACGACCGAAGATCAAGCAATAAAAAGGAGCACTGATGAAATAGGTAATGAATTAATAAATCATATACCATTGAGTCAGTCAAGCTCTAGTACAGTTTTTAACAATGTTATAATCGATAAGAATGCATGTAAGATGTTTAAGGAAACAACCAAATCAGCTTCAAATGTATTGTCAAATATGCTTACAGTTGATGCTTCTAAAGCTAATTCTCAAGCAATGTATGAAGTTGCACGAACGACTGGATCAGAATCATCAAATGTGACAACTACGTATGTTAATAATAGTATTAAATTATGTATTTATTCTTTTTTCCTTTATGATGATTGTATAACAAAATTCTGTTTTTATTTAGACAAATTACGAATACGCCAGCATCATCTAAGGTTACCACTTCTGCATCAGAAAATGATACTGAAAATTCTAGCTCTTGCGCTGGAAATGTAGTGACAACAACACAAGCAACAAAAACTGTTGGAACCTGTACTAGTGTTGACTCTATTTATCTATCCAAAGCAGGAGCGAATAAAGCGACAAAATCGGTTGCAGCACAAATGGCTTTGGAAGACCTTCTGGATGAGATAGATGTTAACTTAGTGCTAGAAAGTGCAGTAAGGAGATGCACTCCAGAAAAACTTCTTCTACAATATAAAGTAAATATTTTGTTTGTATTTCTGTATGGCGTTTCATCACAGCTCTAATGCTAATTAAAAATTAAAAGATATTTAGCTGAAAATATACAATTATTTGTTTTTGCAGAATAAAATGAGACATGTATCACAGGTGGAACTGGAAAGTGAAACCATCAGAATGCTTGGCACTGAAAATAGAAAAAATTCTAATGAAGTAATATTGAAGATGGCATGCCGTGCTTGTGGAGTGAATAAAGTTTTGCTTCGGCTTCCTGATATTTTCAGTGCTGACAAACAGTTTTTTGTAAAAGTATTGAATACATATAGAAAAAAGATAAAGACCAGTGATTGTTTGGATATTCTCGATTTTAACGAAGTTAAGGATGCTGTTTATGAAAAATGTATATCTTCAGAACTTGCTGAAATGTTGTCCAAAAAATTGAAAGAAGAAGAACAACAGGGGATAAGGAAGCCTATGACAGAATTATCTAGTTTGAACGCTATGTTAAAAAGAATGCCAATGGATGTAATCATTAGCCATACAGTCGCAAATGATGAATTAATACCACCGCGTGTCGTTTTAGATATAGCATTGCAAAATAATAGTCCATCTGACATAGCGCAAGCTTTGGAATCTCAATCTTCTCCTGTTATGGAGAATATTTTCAGTAAACTTTGGTCTTCCCAGTTTGCAGTCGAATGTATCGAACAATTCTGTGAATCGAAAGAGGATTTATTAAAAATTTTTGAAGCAGTCAGTTCGAAGTTCAGTCGGGAAGATCTTCTCCAAGTATTCTACGAATCTATGAAAGCTAAACTAACGGTAAAACAAGAGAATGACTAAAACAAGTGTTTTTATTTACTGATTGATTCATGATCTTTGTGTATGATATTTATTATTAATATTATTTGTAATTCTCAATGATATGATCCTTGACAACACTGACATGTATTATAGTATCGTTTTCTTCGCAAATTAAATTTTACGGAGAAATCTGTCGATAGTATTATGTTATGGCATGACATATATTAACAGCTTTGTACTAAGATTTATTAAGAGAACAATTGTCTCAATGATTTAATATTTTAAAATTCTGGTTGTAATTATATTGAATACCATCAATATCTGACGTAACTAAATATGCTTATTATATTTGTTATGTTCTTATGTACTGTTTATCATGTAAAAAAAATAACATTTTTCATTATTTAATTTTCGATTACTTTCACATTTATTTCGTCTATTTCGTAAAATCAATAATGTAATATGCAATAGCTCCAATTATAATTGGACGTATTATTTTTATCGATAATTTGTAATTCCAATTTTGAGAATGTAAAAGTAGTTACTTCGTATTATGTGATTGCTAGATTACTCATACAGAGAAGTACTTGAGACGTGATTATAAACTGAACCTTTTTGTAAATGTTATGTCATATAAAAGAAAAATACCCTCTGAGTAAGTAAGGATACTCGATAAGACTTAATGCAATAAAATACTGACTGACAGATTAATAGAATATGTTTCATTTCAAATGATGATCATGCCACTACTTTGATTTTGGCGCGTTCAAAGAAAAGTATTCTATTTCAGTTAAAGTTAGAAATGAAAATTCAACTTATAAAAATCTACTACACAAGCTACACATACAACGTCTATCAATTTTAAAGTATGCAATATTGTAAATATTATGGATGTAGATTAACTGTAATAATAAGTATTGAAAGAATACCAATATAATCAGTTGGCTATGTATTGGTTACTATGTTGTTAATCTGTTTAGAAGTCAAGGATCAAATATGAATATTTAACACCTAGTTCTTACTAAATTGAGATAGAAATTTCAAGTCTCAGTTTTCACAAGATTCCTTGTCTTAATTTAGGAAAAAAGGAAGAAAAAATTTGGAACAAAGTTAGAAAAAAGCTTTTGTTTCAATGTAAAAACTGTGTTCAAACTTTAAAGTATTTTGCACAGACTGGTACTTCAGAGATTATACATTTAAGTACTCTTTTTTGCGTATAAAGAAAAAAAATCTATTTTGTATGTAGTCTTTTGCGACTGTTTGCATTGAAGATGGAGGAGAAAGAAAGGATAAAAGCATAAAACAATGCAGGTGTATTTTTAAACGTGAATTGACCAAAAGACAGTTTCAAATAAGTTCATATTTTTTATTGAAAGCTTGTTCATAATTAACAGTAACCTGAGAAGTTTAATTGCTGATATTAAAAATATCTTATATCAATAAGATTTCATGAAATCTCTCATTAATATTAATCGTATCTCCACTGATTGTAATAAAAGCCAGCTATTTTTATCGAATGATCTATTATTCTTTAGGATGTATATGAATATGTATAACATCTCAACATTACATGATCTGCGAATAAGAAAGTTGTTATTATTTGACTGTTACCATTCTTATGTTATTGTCAATTGTCAGTTATTTTCTCTCGTGCAAATAAGTAAATTTATTCGTTAAAATTTTTCTTGTCATGAGATTCATCTGCAATGGATATTGAGCGAGTACTAACAATTGATTTGATTTGACATTTTCATGTTGAGATGTTACATAGTTTAGAAGTAACGTTGTACATACGAGATAGATACCTTGACACACAAGATGCACATGTACCCGTCATATCGCTATAATAATGATAAAAAAAAGTATACATATAGTAAAAAATATAAAAAAAAAGAACGTTAAATATACAATAATGGATGGTTACGAACATTTACTACCGATTATAAGGAATGATAAGCTTTAAATATTAGAAGTAAGCATTTCTACAACGTTCTTTAGATATAATAACGACAGATTTATCGTTATAAGTGTATGCTAATATCGATGTGAGATGTACGAGTGCCTCGAACAAGCAGATAATTATACATTTTCAAAGATTGACATTTTGCAAACGTTCAGGTCTTAATTTACGAAAAACAAGATCTAACAGCAACAATAATAATTTTTTATTAGTGAAAATCTTTAGGTAGGAATAAATTGATATGTGTTCGTGATTAGTCATTCTCTCTGTATGTCTCACAAGTTAATGTTTTAAGTAAAATATGTTAAAAAAAAAGACAGCTTGCTCCTTTCTGCGTTACAGTTTGGTATGATTTTTCAGCACGAAGGAAAACAAAATTTCTTCAGTTTCATTAATTAGAATTTATGTTTTAGAATTTAATTTTCGGACACTTATTTTTTCTAATGAACGTTCTGGCCATTAATTTCTAAAATGAAGATTCTAAAAGAGAAAGAAGATAGAAGAAAAAGGAGGGAAGAGAGATCAATCGAAAGTTGTACCAATTTTTTCTTTTTTAGGATTAATAAGCACGAAAGCAATTTTGTTGCACCTATCTTTCCAAAGAAGTCTAGTTCATGTAGTAATTTGTGACTTTTAAATCCTCAAGATTTGTTAATTGGAAAAACCCGTATGTGATAAAACCAACTATTTATTTATTCGTGTGAATATGAAATTTAAATTATTGGCAGATATCGTACTTCTCTTTATCTAATCTGATCGAAAGGAGCTATATACTTCTGCTAATGCATTAACCATATACATATGTGTAAACGATTTGAGTTACAGTTTAAACGGTATATATATAGGTTTTCTTGGGTCTTAAACAGTATGATACACGTAACAATGATAAATTGTATAATAGATTATGCACGTATCCATGTGTGACCTGTAATGTTAAATCAATATTTTATACAAATTGATGACACAATAAAGAAATTTTATAGTCGTCCTGCGTGCATTTTATTTGAAGACCTGCCTCGCAAGACTTGCAGACATTTCGCGAATGATCTTGATTTTCTCCATTTTTATTTTCAAAAGCAAAGTAGTCGTGGTCGTTCTCGAAAAATCTACTATTATTATACCGTTCATGCATAAAGATTACGGCGGTAATTTTATCAAAATTCAATTCGTATTCATATTTTATACTTATAAACTATTTAATTTGATCTTTTTTTTTTTATTATTTAATTACTATTAAACAGCGACAGAATTCTCTTTCGCAAAAATGTAGGTTTACTTTTTAGGTCTTTGCCTTTTATTTCGTCTTAAAACGTCAATTTTGAAACGCGAAAATAATTCTTTCCGTATTAATATCTGTCATTTATAACAAGGAGTATCTATTTTTAGCTACGGTGCTCCATAAATACGTTTTCGTGTAAAGCCGTAATCGCGTACGCGTCTTATTTGAGACATTATGCACGCTTATTGGATCGAAATCAGAGAGATACGCGTTCAATTATATTTGAAATTGTATATTCCCAAAGAAACTTGTATCAAAATACGATGCCCGCTCTTCGACGTCAGGGGATGCGCGCCATATTCTGCTTCTTATAGCACGTGTAATCGATACACGAAATCCAAAGAGTTATGTATTTATTATTCACATTCTATTTTTCGTCTAGCGAACGTAGAGAAAAAATGCTACACGTATGATGTACGTGTTATAAAACAAGTCATCGGATTAAATCGTACGTGTATTTGTAGGAAATTCAAACGTGCAAAAGTGCATAAAATATCCAAAGTAAAATTCTCGTTATAATGTTTATCATATGAGGAAAAACTTTATTTAGATTCAATTTTTTTTTTTGGACGTGCTCGGTAGGATATAAATTAAAATAGAAAAAGAGCGTATACGGACATCCCTTTCTTTTTTCAGGAATGATCGGAAAGAAAGGCTGGTAATTATTAAATTTATATTGTTATCTATGTTACGAAAATTATTAGAATTTTCTTTAAGATCAAACAGAAACGTTTTTTCCCATTTATTTCAAAGTACTATAATAATCTGTAGTACGAACAGAAGTTTCGAAGCTATTGATTGACTGACTTTTAATAAAGAAACATAATGAAACTTATGAAACTAATTATCTTTAATATTTATGAAGGGTGTATAAGTTTCAGAAATATCTATCCCGAAAAAGCGAAGGACCTAATAAATATAAATTAAAATGTTCACATTTTTGTTTGTTTCGTCCAACACCTGTTTGCAACGCCAAATATTCTGTTAGAACATTTCTGTTGTAGTATCAAATATTATCAATTTATCGATATTTCGTGAACTTTATTTTCAATATTGAACGATAAATTGTCACGATAAAATACCGTGAAAACGTCGATATTTTTAATATCCTATCGTATTTGTATCAAGCTGTGATCTTTATTATTAAATCATGATTTGGCCAATCGGCTATTAAACGATTAAGGAAAGCGATAAGTAGTTTAATTACTTGGCTTATAATGGCTGTACTGGGAAAAAGAGTAACGTCACGTCAGTGGGAAATACTTGAGAATTTGTAAAACGAGGAAGCTCGTTTTATAAAAATGTTAATGCGTCTGGCGATCGAATATCGTCAAACAATATCGTTAAAATTATCGTTAAATAAAGAGAAAGAAAAAGGATCGAAGAGAAGCGTAACGTTATATAAAGAGAGAATGGAAAGTATCGTTTTTGATAGAATGATTTAAGGCTTAAGGAGAGAAAGGGTATTTTCCACTGTTTTTAAAACAATATGACACTATATCCGGGCACTGCATCGATCCATACGGTTTTACACAGGTCAACATCGGCGTAGCGCGATTTTTTTTGCAATCGCTCATTTTTTTTTTTGGTAACACTTCTTTTTTTGTCCACATTCTATGACTTTTCAACACGCCTAACGTATTTTCGTTCTATCGTTTCCTTCGTATTTATGCAGCGTGATATCTTCATTTCAACGAGGGATTTATACGACTGTTTAAATTACTCTTGTATAAAAATACGTAGAATAAACAATTTAAAAAGTGAAAAAATAGGTACGATTTATGCAGGCCGGTTTAAGGAAGGATATACTGTGACTGTATGCTTTTAGATCAGAGTTTCAGAGGGATATTGCACAAAATTCGTTCGTTTTCAAGTTACATCTTTGTCTATTATTTTACCAAGAGAATGTTCAGTTCGTGCTCTTTTCCACTAATAGTCATTAAACGACTTCATGTTCATTTGTTTATTCGATATTAATTTCGGTGAATTCTGTGTATTTATTCGGTTATGAAACATAATTAAACAAAATAGTAATCTTCAATAATTACTGCAAATTTTACGTTATTACAATTATTCCGTTACGTCAGATCTAGTACATGTTTGATAAATGCGACTGAGTATCGCTATATGATATTAAACTAAATTTCATGTATGTTATATTGCAACAGGATTTAAATTTGACACGGTTTTTAATAGCTGACTTAAACGGTGCATTATAATTAATTGTTGATTATACGCTTTGTACAGAATTCTTTGGATGTATTTTATTAAAAATGTTATTCCATCGTAGTTTGACATTTTCAATCTTTCAAAAATTGAACATGAACTTTGCGATAAAAAGTAAAAATAAGGATACTTTAAAACGGTATTTTTTAAATGAAAATTATCATCTGCATTTTCACGTCCTTTACGCGTTTCCGCACAGATAGCTGCGTTGCATACATCGAAATTCCGGAACACGAAGATAAAAACGGACCAAAAAATTTCCATTAAAGATCACGTTTTCATGCCTGTTAATTATACAACCATTTCACCGCGATTCCCTTCCCTTTAACATCTATTCCCCTTTTCCCTTAAAGGAGCATCAGAAGCTAATTTCAGACAGTTTCAAACCCCAAGCGAGCGAACTCGAAAATAAAACCGCGAAAAGTTACCGACAGCTTTCGCATTTCCCCTCGGAACAACCTCGGTATACCTATCCTGCACAGTTCCTCAAATAAAGTCACAGAAGGTCTTTGTCCTCGATTCAATTATCAAGTGTCGCTGACAATGCGACTCGCTACAATGTGTCCGCTTCTTCGACGAGGGAATCAATGAGCTATTCATCGGCGGATAAAAAAAAACACGCGAAATAAAAATAAACAGGACTAAAAATAAGAGGAAAGGCGAAAGAGAAGTCAAAAGTGCCAATAAAGTTTCCGCAGGAAGTTTTTCCTCGTTTGAGCAACCGAGTCATCGCGTTTTCCCGTCGACATGCAATAATCCACGGGCATATTAACCGGAGTCGTAGTTAAAAAATCACGTCGTGTCTCTTTCTTTTTTCTTCATTTCGATTTAGCTCCCCCTCTCTCTAGTCTAGTCTCTTCTCTCTCTCTCTCTCTCTCTCTCTCCCACTCTCTTTTTTTTTATCCGTTCTTCCTTTTCAAAGTGGTCCATCGGAGGAGGACGAGGTGTACACGGTACAGGAGATCTACGCATATTGCGTGATCCACCAACAGAAATTCTCAGCGATGGTGTGTGTACAGCGTGTACCATCCGGTGTAGGTGTGCTCTATGGGGGATGGAACGCCTGCGCGGGGTGAAATGTACCCTATATAAGGAAGCGGCCGCGTACGTCGCCGGTATTCAGATTTGGCGAACCGCGTTGGAAGGACACTGTGACAAAGTTTACGAAATGGGTCTGACCAGAAACCACCTTGTCAGCCTCTTGCTCTACATCTTCGTCGTCAACGAGATCCGCCTTCCTTTGGTAAGTTTATAATTTTTCTTCCTTCCACTCCGCCGCGCCATTCGGTCGTTTCGTCGCAAAGTACTTATTTAAGGTACTTAGCGGGCAACTTTTCTTTTTGTACGCGTTTAGCGTCAGGTGGCGAGGAAAGTTTCGAGAAATTGAGAGAAAGACGAAGTTACCGTAAAGTTACTTGGATTTCGTTACGAACAGAATATGTAGAGTCGTTGGTAGCTTCTTTGGTGTTCTTGTTCGTTAGTTTGTCAACGATGGGATTTGTAATCGTTCGAGCGTGGTTTAATCGAACGAAGAACGTAAAGTAAGCAAATGCAAATGTGTTCAGTTAAAAAATGGCAATGAACGTAGCCGTCGGTTTATTGGATTTTAAAGTGGACCTTTTATGCGATATTTTTATGGCTAGCAATTTTCTAATTTTTCAATTTCTTAAGGTAACGTGTATCCTTTCAGACTAAGAAAGGAACACCTTAATCTGATTCCATGCTGCGATTTTTATTCGTGGAGTAAAAAATTTCATTTGCGCAAGGTTCATAAAGGGACTTTCATATTTTTCTTGTCAAATTTAATAAAACATATTTTCACAAGTATATCTTTTTTCTTCTATAGGATACAACGACATAGTTCGAACATTCTTGGTGCATATATTGTTACTTTATTAATGTAGTAGTAACATTACGGGAATTTAGAAATTTGAAGAGTTATTACGATTTAGGAAAAATCAAATTTTGTGGAAATATGCTGCGAAAAGAATTTGTTAAAAGTAACATAATCGTTAAGAGCGAATAATATTTATCGAACTATAACGTTAAACGAACATTTAAAAAATTGCAAACTATATTTCAAAATTTTCAATAGAATTTAATAATTTTTCGAATATCGGACACTAGCAAGAAAGATTCGCTAAAATAACGATTTTTAGTTGTAAAATAAATTATCAATATGTACGGTAATATACATTTATTTAATTTTTTATTAAACTAACTCAGAAGTATACATACTTTCAAGAAATTTGTTATTCTCATGCAATACAATTCATCTAACGTTTTTGAGCTACATCTTTGATACAAATATATCTTTTACAGAAATTAATAACAAAGCGAAAGAAATAATTATTCAAATGATTCAGAAACGTTGAAATTGACGAGCGTACAGAACATGAGAACTTCTTGATAGAGTACCAGTGCTTATTAAAAATTTTAGATCGCTTGAAATTTGATGGTTGGGTAATTAACGCTCTTAAAATGTGATCCGAATTTCGGAACAAAGGGAATATCTTGATCAAATGGATTAGCGCTCGAAATACGGAACTATAGAGATCGAATCGCATGTTCTGGTAATAATTAAATTCCGTAGTTGAAAATTGGTAATCTTATTCCGACTTGTCCGCGTGAACGATTTCCCTCTTGTCACGGCGATCGATTAAAGAATTTTTCGTCTTTAATTGAAATTATATTATATCTAGTTGATTAGATAGTTCACCATTTGGAAAGAAATCGCAGAAACTTGACAGTAGATTCCTCATGATTGTGAGATGGCAAGCATATACATAGTTAACACGTCAATTGATATACTATAACAGTGGTACAGGGGTTAAGATGATTGATATCGACTATAATAGATTACTATTACGTTGATAGATTATGAATCGAAATATAGTTCACTAATTCATGACTGTTCTAATTGCACGATACAAATGTAGCAATAATTGCACTTTCAAAATCAATACGACTCCTAAATAATTCTAATACATTCTTATAATAATAATTTAACACCTACGTAATTAAAATTATGCAACGTATTGTCCAAACGTTATGGCAAAAATATTATATTGGGTTGGCAACTGTAGGTGAGTGTGGAAAATCTTTTAATAAATCGATCGATTCCTGATAACCGTACGTCATAATTGGCATTATAGGATTCATTGAATATTCCGAATATCATTTCCTTAAAAAGCTTCATTAATTAGTGCGTTTCTTTGCCCGAGGGTTTAATTCGCAAGTTCTTCTGTGATCCGATCCGAGTAATATAAGGCACGTTTCAAGGGAGGTAAAACGATGGATAACACGGATAAAGTATAGAGATTCATTTTACTCGAGAAATTACAGGCGATCTTTGATGTTCGAAAAAAGATGTGTCCTAAAAATTTCTTTAATTATTCCAATTAAAAAAATTAATTCATTTTAGAAGTACAGAAACATATAGACGAAAACACCGAATATGATTCAATTGCATAAACATTTGTCGCAATTTTTCTTATTACTGATTCGATATAAAACGTTAAGCATCATATATCATATATTACGTGTATCATATAAATGTGCAATTTTTTCCGCAAATATTTACGTTGCCTACCTTCTCCTTTATGTATGAATCTAACCCTCGTTTCCTTGTGTCAATTTGACGCGTTGTGATAAATGGGAGAAACCAATAACGGTATCGTACATATCTTTATCTTATTCATGAACGATACGAACATCTTATTCTTGAACGACACCAACAGTCTTATTCTTCAATATACGGAAATTTTATCTCAAATAAAAAACGCGCAAATTAAATACCATCTATTCTCTATTATATTACCTTCTTTGCCATTTGCGTTAATTTAACATGAAAGAAGAAATCAATAATTCGTGAATATGAAATCGGTAGTAGTTCGTTGTGTCAATAAAATACAATCGGTCTACTTTCTTCGAGATTAAATTATAACAGATCGTGCAATATGTTTTTAATTAAAATCTATGTCATCTGTACGATGAAAAAGAAGGGGCAAATATCAGCTGCATGTGTGGAAAGGAAACAGATAGAAGCGTGGTGTACCTATCGTCCGAAAAATCGACAGTTTTTAATCATCGTCGGAATCATTATTCGATGCTCGGGGGCGTAAATCATGGCCATCGATGTTCGGATGGCGTACAATAAAGATCAGGTAACTAAACCGATCAATCACAAGGAATATGAATTATAGCTATTGCGCGGTATTTTTATCTGATCTTTTACTAAATATCGAGCAGTATACTTGTTGAAGAATGTGTTTCACGTGTTTTCAATGAAATAATTATTTACGATAGAAAGGAAATTACATAAAGTATTTTTAAACTGTACGTCCCTTCTATCGATCTTTCTACGACGCTACATCGATACTTTGTTAATTTGAGATAATGTAGTATAGTTCGTGTAGTTAGAATTCGAATGAAACTTACAATTTTATGTAAAATTAATTACGATACTATTATACTTGGACTTTTTCTCCTCCTTGCGTAAGAAGTTGCACCGTGACAAGCTTTGAAACACGTATCTGAAACTTTAACATCGTGTTAAGTAAAAAGTTTCATAAATTTGAACAAATCACTTTACGACGAGACTGTTCTTCGACGTTTTGTGTCGGTTTCCTCGAAAACGAGGTCTCGCGGTTAAAAATTGCCATTTCCAATTTACTTTCCTACGACGAATTCAATTCATTTTCGCGTATAAATGACTTCTAATATACCCTGTGTCTAAAATACCTATTTTTATTCACGGAGATAAGAAAAGAAGACTTTTCTAAAGGCGCGATGTAACGCGCGTATAATTTCACTGTGATTACGAGATAAAAAGAAATAGCAAAAAGCTATCGATTTCTTGCACAATGGTCCATTCGAGAGCGCCATTGTTCTTTACTCTAGGCAATTCCCAACTCCATTCATCGTCAAGTTTTATTTGTCACAAGGTAGCGAAATTCTCCCAAGATCGCGACCACTTTCTCGATGCAGCAAGTTTTTTAATTTCACCGTGCAAATTTGTATAGAACGTCGATACTGTCGCTGATTCGTCTTAAAGTTCTCTAAGGCCATCGGCAAGCATCTTTATTTCTGCATCATCTTGTTTTTCTTCTTCAATTTACCCTTTACCTGTACCTTTTCTCTCAGAGTTGTTTAGTTTCTTCTATCGATTCTTTCATATTAATTGATATCAATAGTATTCAAAGGAAAGATCATCCTCTAGGGAACATTATTTTCAACCTTTGCAACAGAATCTCGTTGTTGCTTCAACGTTATTTACCTTCTTGTTATTATTTTCTTAATGTACGCCAAATAATTAGTTTAGTAAAAATGTGCTTCCGTGGGTAATGTATTATATTCGTTGCTCAATTAATAGGAAAAATAGCGTAAATAGGTATCGTTCGAGGTAGTTTTACTATCGTTCTTGCTCGTTTTACGCGTCGAGCAGGGGCAATTGCCAGCAAGGAAGCGCGTTATCCTTGCAGGAAATTTAATTAGTTTTCGAGAGTGGTTATTCATTGTCTCTTTTATTCACTGCGACCTGTGGGTGACACACGCCCAACTTCATTTACATTCCGGATATCCTTTGGGAATAAACCGGGACAACGCGTTTACTAGTCCATTCGATCATTAGATGAATATGGTTTTCGTTATATTTTCTACTATTTCATAGTTGCGATCTCATATTTAACAACGTTCTACTGAATCCTACGTCGTGGATCGATTCTAACGAGTAATCTTATTGGTTTCGAGACACGAACGACGTTATAATTCAATGAAAAAATTACTGTATAACGAAACAATAGATCTGTTCGACATTATGGACAAAAAATTAGCGAAAGACAGCTCTGCTTTTGAGAAAATTGAACTCGATAAAGATGTATCTTTTTTAAAGTTCCTAGTCAACAATTAAAACTGTATATTTATATAATAATTATATAATTATATATTTCGTCCAATTTCTTAAATTCGCGAATAGAAGACACCAAATGCTCGTTTACTTTTCTCATAGAGATCAATTAATCTTCTCGTAAAGACGTTCGCAATGCGAAAGATCAAGCGAAAGAGAATATTCTTCTCTTGAAATTTCTCAAAATTCTCAAATCTCTTCTTGCAAACTTTTCGTGGTATCTGCCAGTAAATGTTCAGGTGGTTTAAACACGTAGTTACTACCGACCGACATTTCACCGCACACAATCCAGAACATTTCGCATTCGCACGGGAAATGGTAAAGCATACGAAGTTTATCAAAGTGCAAATTCAAGTGTGATCCGCGATGAGGACCTTCTTCAAGACATCGCGCTGGCTTTTATCGACCATCAGTAATTTCCGTCTCGTGAAAGCGCGATGAGAGTTTACAAGAGAGTGGAATACACACTTGAAAACATAGTTGATCAAAGATAATGCCACCGGTGGCAACTAGCATAACATCTACCCGAGTATTTGAATAACAATTTAATTGTTTAACTTAAACGCATATTTCTCATTTGTTGATAATGCATGCGCGTAAGAATATTTTCTATAAATTCCATTAGCAGCTTTTGTCGCTAAGAATGAATGGAAACGAATAAGAATGAAATCCAATATTGTGGAAAAAAGCAGAAGTATACCGATAGATTCGGAATGTATTTTCTAAACGAGGAATATATCATATGAATATCGATTGGAAGTCAATAGTGGACAAGTTAATTAAAGTTGGCGATCTAGATGAATTTTTATGTGCGCAACTGTCATCAGATATGTTGGATAATAATTGTCTTTTCTAACATCGTTTAAGAGCCAAACAATTCGACCGAAACTAGTTCCTTGACAATTATTGTAATATTTCTTCGGTGTAAAAATTTCGCAAACGAATTTATCGGTTAATTAATCATTAGTATCGAGTCATCGACTAATAATTGTTCACGTCTACGCTCACATCTAAAATTATTCTCGTATCCCAAAACGATCAATCTTACTTCCAAACGGTTAGAAGTTTCCCATCAAATAATCGCAATTCCATTTTCCCGGATCTTTAATTGAAACAACTAAATCATAAATAATGACAAGCGCGTTACAAGAAGGATAAAAACGATTTCAAATGACCTTTTCATTCGAACATTTGCTTCCACCCACCGGAGGGGCTGCTGCCATTAATCTACATCACTTTTAGCCCGCTCAAAATCGTGTAGAACAATTTCTTCGAAATTCCATGTCACAGTGATTTCGCCGAGCTTTGCGCATATTAGAGTCGGTATTCCGCGTATCGGACGATTTACGATTTCCGGTGAGCGGAGATATTTTCCACGAAGCAACCCTCGCGATGTGCCGGAGTGCCGAAAATGGTCCAACTGAGCAGATTCTCGTTGACCTCGACTGTCGTGTTCCGGGAATCAAACGATAACGAAAAGGTCACATCTCTTTCGCCGGATTATGTGCGAAACTGGCTCGTCGTGCTTTTCGTCCGTGGAGTTTTCGCACGAACGAGCAACCATTGAAGGTGCGGACCTGTCCTTGCTACATCGTCATCCATGATCCATCCCTTCCTTTCAGCTGATCCTTTTTTTTTCCCCCTTTGCAAACGTCACTGTCGGTTTACATGCGATAAGCGGAGAAATGCGATTCGCGTGGAAACCCTCGATGAAACCCTGTTGAGTGAAACATAACGAATGATATTTCCATCTTTAACCATTGCGATTTTGAACATGGAACATCGGGAACGAAGATGGACTAGGATCGGAGCTCGTTAGCGGGAGAATTGGCAAATTGCCTTGCGGAAACAGATTTCTTGCATCGATCGTTCTTTATTCGTTGTCTTGTTTGCGATTTGTCGATGGGGGAGATTTGGAAAATTGCTTTTACACAATTCACTTTCATGTATGTTTCTAATTCGTCGTTTACAGCCGCATCAATCACTATAACAGGTTATTATTATCAAGTAGAATTATAAACTGATCTTTATAATATTTGGAAGAGATTGGTACGTTTTAAAAATTTCAGCAACTGTAGTATCCGATCGAAATCTTTCAAGTTAGCTCTTATGAAATTAAAGTATGTGTCTAGTCTCAAAAAATTGAAGATATTTCTCATAAGAAACGTGAGCGGAATAATTAACTTTTCTTCCGATAATTGTCAACCAAAAAAAAAGTTATGAAATTATTTTTAGAAAATTGACTCTCGCACAGGATTTTAAAATTCAATACCTGCAATCGTAAGAACGATGAAAAATGCTACTGTAACTGTACGAAATTCGATTTCAATTAAATACACGCAAGCTGGTAAATTAACTACAGAACAAAGGTTAATTTCTGCGAGGGAAGAAATACGAATGCCAGTCTTCCGTAGTATTTGCATGGGACGTTATCAGACTACAGTTTAAAATATTTGTCGAAGCATAGAAATTTGGCTGATAGGTCTTTAATTATACGCGCACATATGTTGCTGTGAGGAACGTTATTCAAACGATTTTGTCGATATTTCCTCGGTTAGTCTGTGAGGTTGGTGCAAGTGACAAGAATAAATCACGATACAGAGCAATACGATTCACATCAGGTGACAACACGCGGCGTCCCTACAGTCATGATTAATATATTTTATTTACAGCATTCCGTTCCTATCATTTATTATAATCCAAATGAAAAGGTTAGTTATACAGAACTTATATTTTGGAAAATATTGTATAATATATAATATGGTTAATAGCTAGACGGATGATAGACAATAGGTAATATGTGATAGGAAAGTACGGGTAAAATAAGATTGTGTCTGTGAACGAATGGATGTGCGTATAGACGAATAAGTGAGAATGCAAGACGAGGATACAGAGGATAATTGTGAATCGAGTTCTTTTTATTCCGCTAGGCTGAAAATAAACTCTGCTGCTGTTACTATTATGTAAAACTTAAGTAAAAATTCCTCTCGACTATTTAAATGTTACAACGAGTGCCATTACATTGGATATTTTATATATTTTTCTACATCGATCTGTGCATTTTTGAAATTCTGACTTTTCTAAAAAGAAACATCCACAATTTAGAAATTATATTTTAATTTGAAAACAAATAAAATTAAGTTACATAGCTTAGAGCTAAAAATCTGTAAGTCTGTAACACACTTCTATGCATTTTATATATTCATTTTTATAAATAAATCTTCTAACGTCACGGAAAATTCTCGCGTAATTTAATAGAGAATAACAAGAAATAAAGGAATAAAATAAAGAAATAAGGAATAACATGAAAGAAATCCTCGTTCTTTAAGTATCATTGACACGATCTTATTTTATCCACGTCGAGCATAATCTCATTCGCGATATTACAGCGCCGATAGGCGGGTTGCAGGTTTACAGGGGCATTAAATCGATTTGCCATAGCTGTATTCTTCGAACGATTTCTTCCGCGAGACCACGTGATAAGTTGCGATACGAAACGCTCGCACAAGTCGGTAAAATAGAGAGACAGTTACACACGTAGAATATATGCAATTGCACGTAAAAAAGAGAAGACGCGCGCGGAGAATGCGAAATGTTCGCGCAGTTTCTTCTACGAAGGAAGGAACTATGTCTCTCGAGTGGCTGTTATCGAAACTCGTTCCGGTAAATTGGAAAACGCTTTGTCACTTGTCGCTTCAGTTGTCCAAACGATTTCCTGTCCCTCTGTCGGTAAATTTTAATCGGACAAGTTTCATATCGCGAAATCCATACCGACTTCAGAACCAATTTAAAATTTACGAATGGATCAACTTGCGATACAACTTCCTTGGAGATTTAAAAATGGTTTATTGTTTTCTCAATTTTTCCTCTCCATTTATTTTTCTGTGCTCTTTGTACTTTACAATTTCTGAGATTTTAAGGGAGAGGGAGAGCAATGAGAGATTCTCAATGCAGAGACATGGCAATACTTAATGGCAATACATAAATGAATTAATAACGATACTTTCTGATAATTAATATTCCCATGTAATAAGGTAAAGGTAACTTTTCGTCTCTCGTAGTATGAAGAAAATTGATAAAAGGTCATTTAAACAAAACCGTGTAAAAATAGCTACAGGAAACCATACATTATTTATTTATTTATTTTTAATTATTATTAATTTGACGGATCTATTTCCGTTACGACATATAAAAATAAAACAGATAGGAGAAATTCGGTTTAATACTTCTTTCCCAAGGAAAATAAATATATCTCGATCAATGGAATTGGCTGTTTCCTTTGACAGGGATGATTTTCGCTCGGTTAATTTTGCCAGGCTTTCTCTGAGATCGTTCTTGATTTATGTAACGGAACGAGAAACCCGGTGACTGAAATAACTCAGGGGCAAGCCACGAAATTACCGAAACTTTAAAAGTTTATCCTGTTGAAACGAGATTCAAAAGTAAGGAGTCATCGTCTTTGGCGTTTAGACATTCAAAGAACGCGCTTCAGAATTTCGCTCTTTGACGAATTGACATTCTTGTCATTTCTAAATACGCGAAATATTAGGGCTGTACGGATTCTTGTTGACTTTGAGGAGATGAATACGAGGCTTGTGATAAATTTTGCGAAACCCTTTATGACCAAGTTATGGAATTTTATTTTTAAAATACTATTTTTAAAATCTTTAATAACTCGCATTTCATAAAAATATAAAAGTATAAATATTCGCGGAGAAGTATCCGGTTATTATAACGAATACTCAAAATCGCGTGGTCTGTCATCAACGAGAGTTGAATAATGAACATGACGCGACGTAATCTGTTGAACAGTAACGAGGCTACTTCGTGGAATTGGACTAAATTGCAAATACAATAGCTTGAAACAAAATTACAAAGTACACGGTTGCGCTTAAGTTATTATACGGTGGTTTAATTAGGTAATTCGTTGAAATTATTCGTTTAACTTTTAAATGCCAGTCGAGCGTCGCTTTAGGAATGCAATTTAATCTACGCGACCAAGGGCAACGTTGTTAAACGTGTACGAAGAAAAGGGGTGAGACGAGGGTAGATTTAATGAGACACGCTCTTGATTATCGGCGACAATACCTACTGCAAGCTAACGTCAACAGTGGTTTCCCTTTAATATCGTCAAAATGACGTGCACATGATACGCATGATACGTAATTCTTAAGTAAACGAAAATATATTAGAATTTAGAATTTAATTCTCAAGTTAAAACGTTTCTACTCTGTTACTCGAGGATTTACGCGAATCTGCTACCTCGCTCTTAAGTTTGAAATTCGTGTTTACCGATGAGAATTGATTTTGAAACACGGCAAATTCGATACCGTGTTTCGGCTAATCAGATAGGTACGTAAAATGTGGCATAGAGAGCAGATCAACATTTCAATAGCATTGCACAGTGTATCGGATGCATAGAATGAATATTCGTTTGATATGCAGCGAATTCACTGATACGCGTTATGCATAACTTGTTTTAAGTTTCGTAAGGTATTGACGATTATTTCATTATTTATGTTAGTCGTGTAAAAATGCACAGCTAATATATATATATATATATATATATATATATATATATATATACACGTGAAATATATTTGTTATAAATGATGGAAAGAGAAATAATAGTCGTGCTGAATTATTAAAATACATCTACTATGATATAATGATCATCACATCTTCGTTATTCCAAGTTACGAGCGATCAAGAAATTCGAGTAGGTAATTTTGTGTATTTAGATCTGGAAAATTAATCGTAAGTTTTACTGGAAGTATGCGTTCAGTATTTTAAGGAACAACAATGATTTGTTAGGAATTTAAGACCGATAGTCTTTCATTGAAATGTAAGTCAAGTGAGAGATCAGAAAATACAATCAAGAACAATGCTGCGTGAAAGACTATTGAAAATAATCCACGGTAAACAGTAGCAAGATAGTGCTTGAAAGAAAATTAAGCTTTCCGAGAATTGATCGTCACTTAAAAAATAAAGGAAATTGACAGATGAATTCCATTTGAGTTACACGGTAGAAATTTTCCGTTTTTACATTTTATTTTATTTTCCTAATGCGTATTTCAATTGCAATATGTTTGTTTTTGAATCGATATCTAAATCAGCGAACAGAAGAGTATTTCCGATAATTTTATCCTGATAAACAAATAAACGAGCAATTAAAATAAAACGAAGGTGGAATAGTTGTTTTTCCTTTTGCTTAATCCGCGAATAACATTTCAATTTTTATTTAATAATAATTGGAATAAATCTGAAAGTAAACTATCAGCTTTAAATATCGATATGAAAACATACAACACGTTATGTGTTTTACTAATAAAAAAGATATAGTAAGAACGTTATGTAACTAATTTAGAATAGATTTTGCTATGAATTATCATCTTGTCGTCGATTTCTCGTATTTTTAGTGCGATAAATACTTTTGCTTCATTGTGGGTTGGCGTATAATGAAGTTCGTGTAATATCGAGCAACTCGGCTGCACGAAATTGCTGTTTAGTTTCACGATACGCAGTTAACGTCCTCGACATTTGTCCCAACTTCATAAAATGTCTGCACCTGCCAGAAGGCGTGAAGTTACGCGTGTTTATTCCACTATTTCCCTCACAATTAAATATAATTAAATATAGTACACAAATATCATCTTTCGTTATTATATTTCTCAAGTACTTTCTCGACAAATGGATATTAGTACTACCACGACAGCAATAGGATAAATGCAACAAATTTGCAGAAAGTTTGCAGAAATAAACCAAAACGAATTTAACATGGATATTATATCGACAAACTGACAGAAATTTATTTTATTTTAATATTCAAGGTAGATATATTATGTCACCTTAATGTTTTGCACATTCTTTTCGCGTATTAAGTTTTAAATGTATTAAATAGTAGATGTATTTATATTGCTCACGTTTATGAGGTTGGATTAGTGTTACTGAGCTTTGTTAAACTAGTTTGCTCAATAGAATATGTCAAATTAGAGAACATGCTTATCGTAGCTGACTTGGCAGGTTCTGAGGAGACCTTACTATTAATTAAATGGATCCTGATCGGATGAAATACGAACATCCAAATGAATTGTCAAATAATATTTCTCTTTATCTGAAATCTTCCTTTAATATTTAACATTTTTATTCGCATGAAAATCTAGAATACAGAAAAATGGTTTAGAATAAAGAAGAAGCGAAATATGTCTTCTAAGATCTACATCACACTGGCCTCAGTCTAGGGGAATGCGTTATGGTGAAGTCCACTATGTTTCATCTACTAACTACTCATTTATTTTCTACTTTACATTACCTTATCTAAATATTATTCTGATGAGAAGCGATGCTTTCTAATTTAACTTGAAACGTCGAAAAAATTACAAATTGAAAAAAGCGACAAATATATTTATTAAAAAACCGTTTAAGACTCAATGCCAATATCAGATCTAATAATAAAATATTTTATTCAAAGCTAAATATTAATACAAATAAAATAACAAGAGCAATGTTCGAATCTTGTTTCTTTGATTCTGAAATTTGCTTATCGCGAAGTTCCTTGTACAGAATATTAATTTTCATTTAAAAGTTTATTGTGCTAAATATATTTTCAATCCGAGATACTCAAATTAATGTAGAATATCAATCGTCAATCTCATCTTAAATTAAAAAATTTTCTTAATTTCTATGTAATACTATCAGTCACTCGTGTCGAATCGAATCTTTCATCCTACGACATGATTGACTGACAGGAGGAACAGAAATGCATGCGACTTACGATTAGACGTGAAGGTCGTTGTTATCGATGGTGCGATATGCGAGAAGTCATCTGAAAAGCGGTTATCAAGTAAAAACCGTCCCATGGTGGAAGTAGAGATTGCGAGAAATCTTTAACAAAACACGAATATATCATAAATTGTTATTAAAGGCAGTGTTTATTATTTGGAATATGCGAAATAATGAGAGAAGTTGATCTTTTTAGAATTGAAGTACAGCATGCAAGTTACTTACATTCTTGGCTTTTGAAGCACTCATTTAATTACAGATTAGATCCTCTCCAGAGAACGGGAGAAAGTGGAGGTTGTAAAAAACCTTTGAGAAAACGTGAAATATTACAAATTGTTCTTAAAAACAGTGTTGATTGTGTTGCATATCAAAAGTGATCCCGGTGTAATAGCGACCTCTTTATGAAAATAATAAAAGTTACATATTTAAAAAAGTCAGGAGATGACGCTACTATAGAAAATTCGTGCGGAAAATGTACATAGCAAGATATAAATTGGAAGCCCATGGTCCTTTTTCCCTAATCTATAAACTGAGCTCAATTTAAAATGTAAGTCATTTCAATTTCTTGAACAACAAAGAACAACAAAACAACAAAATGACTGCTTTAATTTATTTGGGATAGACAAATAATTTAATATACTCGAAAGAGCAAATTAGTTTCTATAATCTTTTATAATTTCATCTTAGTATTCTTAACAAGCTACAGATTATCCATTATCCAGCTATGACATATCAATTATACGTTATAAGGTTATGTATCATGGAATGAATAATTGTATCAATAATTAATATTACCAGTAATCCGGAGAGCAATATGAACACGAGAAGACTGCTTCCGCCAAATTAAACGTTAATTATCAAAGCTTCTATATTTTGAATTCCTGATTCTTTCATGTCGATCTCACTATTAACCAATAATCTGTGCAAAAGGAAACAAATGTACAATACCAAAACCAATTATATTAAAACGAAACAATATACGAGTAGAAAATCTGTCTCAACTGTAAATAATACGAGCTATCGATAACTATACTAGTCAAATGTACAATCGAAGAATAAAAAACAAAAAAGAACTTGAAAGGATATTTAATTTTGTTACAATAATGTTCAATAAATTAATAAATGAATGCGTATTAATAAAACAAACCTAATGGTAGCATATAAACGTAGAAGAATAGCATTGGAAATGTATTACGCAGTTAATGATCTCAAGTGTCGATCGATACGTCTTGACGCCACGATTTTCGACAATCGAATGATGCCCGCGCTGTGGTCTCGTCTAACGTTCGTATTGGGGTGGGGATGTTTAGCTTCGCGGGAAATCGAACGTATTCGAACCGACGGATTCTTGGAAAATGCTAGAACATGTCATGTAGCATACAAATTAGTAAATTCCTGAGATACAATGCGTGAGAATATATTCTGACTCACGAAAATATTTAAAAACTTACCATAGCAAACTGTACATACATATTATGATATATGTACATTATATATATATCATATTACATACACATGTAAAACTTCTCGGGATTTTAGCTAACCATTTATTTTAAATTTTCCACAAAATATCATTTATGCGATCAGTCTCTCGTAAATAACAGAACAGCATCGTGCACGATGAAATCTGTGTTCAAATGATATGTTCTTTAATTAGTAACAAATCAAATTAATTTTTGATGACACGACGAACCTGTTTAATTACCACGCATCTGTCCACTATTTCACTCAACACGCGCGCGCCGATTAATTAATTTCCTCGTTTCGACTATGAATTAGAATTGAAAAATTCTCGCTGATTCTTTGGCCTTTTTTTCCTGTAGCGTTCCATCAAATATTAAATGTCAGACTATGACACTTGCCAAGTTCACGAACGTGTGTCAACTGTTTAATTTATTTCTTCGTTAATTAATTACATCGAGAATATTCGTCTCGAAAGTTTTATGCTATTCCAATGAAAACCTAATTTCTACAATTTTCGTTTCGCTTGTGCGACGTTATTTTACCGCAATAAATTCAAGTTCAAGTTTTCGTGTTTCCATCTTATTCCGATATTCCACCTCATATTAATTTGCTATATAATTAAATTTAGTCTATGTGGGCGTAGTTCGTATGGGTGTAGAATACAAATTGTATTCAGATTCAAGCTATGACGATTGTAAGGTAAAAATGAAATAATTTCAGAGTAACAGGAGCGACGATACTTTAGCAAATGTTCTGTTATAATAATTTATGATATCTTTATTCTGTTGAAGTAAAACATTCTGCTTTCTTCTCAAACGATACTTATCCCCTTTAGCATGCTTGAAAGAGAAACATATAAAAGGAGAATTTTCTCTTCTAAGGGCTGAACTTTCTCTTGTTGGAAGCATCATTTATTCATATTTTTTCCGTTAAAAAAATCCAAGTTTTCCTCTCATCGAATAAACGGTCGCAAACTTTTCTAGCTGCACTGCATAAAATACGTGGTTTACTCGGGCAATCTTTATGCATATTATGGATATCCGTTATCCAGTTAGAAATTATCTAGTTTGCCAAGATAGATCGTTCATGCGATACCAAGCGTAAAATAAGTTTTCAGTAGCACGTTATGCATGTTATTATGCGGTTTTATACTGGACTGATTTTTCCAATTTTGTATGTGCGATTAAACTAATCTTCCTGAACGATATATCAGAATTTGTTTACAACAATTGCTTTATTTGTTGGAGACCGACACGCGTAAGTTTATTTCGAATTCTGTGCCTCGTTGAAATTGTCGAAATGGTTGCCTGCTTCTAATCGAACCAATGGCCAGAGTTCAAAACTGACTCTCAAATCGAACGGATTGATAAATTCTTTGACTTTATGAAAGCTATTCGATCGATAAATTCCAAAAACGATAGTACAGTCTACGGAATATCTGAAACACCAGGCTTTGGTGGAAATAAATTGAATACACAGTTTATTCAAGGATGATTAGTCACAGTTGTGCAACTAATCAATTCATTATTTAAAATTTAAATAATGTTATGTAAGAAATGTTATTCGATACGCTATAAAATCAGGAATTGTTTTCACCTATATAATGATCTTAGAATTTACCTTAGAATTTTTACCTTCTTTTGATGATTAAGAAGGTATACGATATTCCTAACAATTTACAATATCTGCAAAATCGATACATATTAGCGTCGATATTGGAGCTACAACTACTTATAACCGATATAAACGAAGGGGAGGTAATAATGGAATAATCGTGAACGGGATTTTCTTATTATACTTCACGTAGTAGTATCAATCTTGCCTGTTATAAGGTTTCCTATAGAGAAAATTGATTTTAAAGAATTATCGACGATACATACCCGTACAATATAAATCTTTAATGTTGACAGATAAAATAGCTTTTTAAGCTTCCAATTAAAACAGTTATTTCCTCGTTCGAGACAGATTCAAGTATAAAAATGTTGGAGAACAATGAACATATTCTTACCAAGACACAATAGATAGAACAAATTATTGCTCTACTAGTGTTATTTGATAAGCATAGTTCAATTAAACTATCGTTTCGACACTTTAACATTTATCTCAAAATTCATTTCTATCGCGAGAAGACATAGAATTTCCACTTCCACTTAATTTCCATTGGAAAAGTATTTAAAAAGTTATCTTCCCAACAAATCCATCGAGCTGAACAAACGTTGTTTTAAATTTACAGGTGACGTGCCAGGATGAAGATAACACTCAATGCATGCCAAAAGCAGCCTTCCTGGCTCTGTTGCGTCATCCGGAAGTCAGCTCGAATTTAGCCGCCTATTCTAGAGCAGCGAGAATAACTCAGGATGCAAAAAGTCGTAACGACATGGCGCATCTGAGAGCTTTAACCGAAGAGGCTGACGACACGGAGATCTGCGTACCTGGTCGCGTTTATTTGCAACTATTGAAGGATCCGGTGATGCGTGGCGATCTCAGTATTATTCTCAATGGAAGAACACAGAAGTTACCGGATCTCCTAGGACGTTTGCTCGACGATAGCGACGAGATGGATGCGAGGGAGTTCCTGCCTGAATCTGAGAAAAGAAGCCTCGCAACGTTGGCCAAAAACGATGATCTACCGATTAGTATCCAGGATCGTATTGCCGAAAACGAAGATGACGAAGAAAAGAGGGCTGCAATTTCCAGGTACAATCGTATTTAGTACGTATGTATTTAGCATTAGTTTGGTGCATATGCAAAGTCCTTTCAGTGAAGTTTCAATCTCGTGGATAACGTTTGGTAAATTTTCTTCTGTCCTTTGTCTTAATATCTGCTATTTCAGTTAGACCATTTCTTAATGCATAAATTATTTTAAACGAAATCGCAAATGAACAGACTACAATAACTTTGTGTTGTTACATTTCAAGAATGTTTAAATTCAGAACTAATAGTAATTCTTGTGAATCTGAAAAGGAATGAAACTAGTTAATCGTTGAGAAAGTACTTTGAAAAATACAACAGAAATTAGAAAATCAGAATAATCTTCACTGAACGTTTCTCAAACAGCGATCAACCAGGACAAAACGACGCAGGAATCTCCCGTGATTATCTCCTCTCTGGCGGTCGTTCAGATTTGCAAGCCTTCGCACAAGACTTCCAGATGGAAAAACGAAATGTCGGCGCATTAGCTCGGGATTTCGCGTTGCCACCTGGTAGACGTAATATCGCGTCCCTGGTTCGTGACTACGACCAGAGCAAGAGTAACAACCGTGAATCTACTTTGCCTTACAATGGAAAAAGGAACGTCGCTTCCTTGGCGAGAACGTTCACTCTACCTCAAAACGGGAAAAGGAACGTGGCATCCGTAGCCAGAGACTACGGACTCCCTTATGGGAAAAGATACGTCGGTTCCTTGGCCAGAACAGGCGATTTTCCCGCTAGAAACCAGAGAAGCGTCGCTTCTTTGGCGAAAAATTCCGCTTGGCCAGTTTCATTGAAGAGAGGAATTTTCTTGCCCGGAAGCGTGATCCTGAGAGCTCTTTCCCGCCATGGTAGATCGATGGTGGACGAAACGAATGCGAGGAACGACCTGTTAGATCTTCAGGAGCTGAGTAACCTGGAACAAAGTCAGAGAAACGATTACGAGACTGCGGAGGAAAAGTTGGACGATTCCTTGACGAAAATCGATTCGAACATTAGGAGACCCAAGAGACAGATTGGCTTCTCCGACGAGTATCCTCTGCCTGTTATGCAAAATACGAACGGTTTTGATTACGAAGAGATGATGGAGGCGCTCAGTGGACAGTACCCGAACGCAGAGAAGAGGTTCATGGGTGAGTAAAGTGTATTTGCTTCTTTATGGAATAAGTTGAAAGTTTAGGTGGTGAAGATTGTAATTCGATTCGAGTGTCCAGGAAACTCTTTGTGGAAAGATGAGATTGTTGATCCTTCGAGTGAAATTTATTATTTTCTTTTTCTCTAAAAGAAAAACGTAGATTATCTGTATTAATATGTCAAGTAATTTAACAATTACTCTAAACAGAGAAAATGATTTTTTTTCGAAAAATAGCTGAACAAAGTGTTAAGAATAGAAATAGTTTCTCGAACACCAAATAGCAATCACCAATCGTCAAATAGCAATTTTCCATTATCTTTTTCCATTAAATAGTCCATCCCGTCCTTACGACAGACTAGATTAATTAACTTTTCAACCGAATAACAGCAATACGACACGCTATGTCCCTCGTAAGCATCCTTGTGCACTCAGAGCCCGATAAAAGTAGACCTCGACCCGTTCGAGCGAGTGTATTTCATGTCGTCGGGAATGGACATGTCAACCACGTAGTTGAACGTGAAAGTCAGAGATCGAGCGTAAATCGAGCGCTATCTGTGAATGTCAGAAACAGGTTCTGCACCGGAGATGCAGCCAGAGGTAGACCAGTTCGGCTACCCGGAAACGTTTCAAGCGAGTAAAAGACACATCGGGGCCCTGGCACGTCTTGGTTGGCTTCCATCTTTGAGGGTCGCGCGATTTTCGCGCTCACTTCGGTATCCGAATGGCAGGTCAGACCATTAGGTTCTCACCTGCTCCGTCGTTCTAGGATAATTCCGGAAGAGATGGACCTCGTTGTTAAAGAAACATCTCAAACTTACGTATTTTAAAAGATTTGCTGGATATTACACTTCACCGTGTAGCGAACGATCTTTTCTAAACTTCATGTATCTTCGTGTAACTACACGATATATTTATACGTAGATGGAGAAAATTTGCAGCTGTACAAAATTTGAGCTTGTGATCCGATTCCTTCATCGCTATTACCGCGTAGATGGATTGATTTAACGATTATTATTAACGGTATTATCTTATCAAATCGATTTCCTAAGTTGGCTCTGAAATCATCATCGTAGATCAAATAAACATAGTTAAAGATTCTTTTACAAGCACGATGTAAGCAGCTCCTCTAATAATAGATTCGTACCAATTCCACAATTCTTAGTCTTATCAGATAACGAGATATTGAGCTTTGACAAAATTTTATAGAGATACGACGAATGAAAATCTGCAGACGTGTCCCATTATACGACAAAACGGAGCTGACGGATAGTTTAGCAGATAGTTTGAGAAATACCTGGTTCGTCTCTCCCGATGGTCCATCGTATCTTTTGAATTACTCTATATCTCTCCTATGTCTCTTTGTGTCGTTGTCTTTCTCCGTCTTTCTCTTTGTACTGTCCTCCATTCTCCCCTCGTCATGCTGTCGCGAACGTCTACGGTCGAATAAAAGTGTAGAAAGAATGGAACGAAAGAACGATCGTCGGGAAACAAGTGGTCGAGTCATCGTGAATATTCGAGTATTTCGCAGAGGGAGATTCTGCGGATCGTAGAAAACGCGATGACCATATTACGCCAAACGTTCGCCAATATACCATCCTCCGCTTCTACTTCTTCTACTTCCACGTGGACCGTTCACGGTAGTTAAGTAGCAACTGCAATGTAGGTGTCTCGATGTGGTGCACTTATCGATGTTATGGAACTGTGTACTCGATGCTACGGCCAATTTACCAGCGCTGATGTGCTAGATGTTTTAGATTGGCTGGGATATAACAACATTATTATTCTAGTGCGAACAGTCGATAGTCAATAGGTAGTTCTTTGATCATAGTTTTAGAGCTGCCCTTTGTTAAATTATCGTTGCTATATCTATACAGTATACAGGGTCATCTATCTGAACGAGCGTTTCTAACTTCGATTCGTATTAACCTGTAATTGGTGATTTATAATCGATACATTAATTTCACAGGAAAATGGAAAGGATGGATATTATAAAAGCAGAACATACCTTTTTATATGACTTCGACGAAGAACAAAAATTTGATTTACAATGTGTATTTATTTTAGCGCTTTCTCGTTTTCTAAAATCGTAAAGTGTAAGTAACGTTCTGATCTTGTCGATGTTCCTTTTAGTCGAAGAAGAAACGAATATATAGGTACTACAATAGATTACCCTATTCTTTGTCCTTTATTCTGTAGGCAGACAATGTTTTATTACGAATAGAAAATTTATGTTTCTCTTTTTTTTTTGTTTATTTTTTTTTGTTTCGGAAAGTGTGTTAAGGTTATTTCATACGGATACGTATTTGAGATTTTACTAAAATTTCCAAGTTCTATCGCTAAAACATTGCTCTGTCTTTGCTGTTAAGTAGTTACGTGTTGAATATTAGATATGTGTTTTGCTGCCAAATTTCTTCGCTCAACGAAATTTCGTTTCTATCAACGAACAACTTCAGTGTTTTGTAAGCTTATATCTGTAGAATTTTTTATGCAGAGACTAATTAATAGATGGCACAAGCTGTTATGCAAACATAACGAAGACCTACCATTGTGTTCGTTTTTTCCTTAGATATGGCAGTTACATGAGACGCAGTCGATAAAATGATACGTTTGGGCAGGAAGTAATGCCTCACGCGAAACTAAATCAAAAGTGTAAAATAAATTTTCTTGAAAATTTGTTGCCTACATATTACTGTTGTTATAGCATTTAGACAATAGACGCGATAGACATCGCATAAGTAGTATCTCTCGATAATACTTATTTGCCACTTTTGATTTATTTTTACGCAAGGGATCACCTCCTACTCGATTGTACCATTTTTGTGACCGTAGTCTGTATTTAGTGATATCAGTGTTTAAGCGCTGTGTAGCGTAATAACGATGATTCTATGTAGACTATATGTGCTATATAGACTAGTAACTTGCAGTGTAACGAGAGAAAACATAATTTCGCGATTTGACACAAATTTTGAATCATGTATTTTAGGGAGAATCCCGCAGATGGGCCCCCGTCCGACTACTCCGCCAACTCGTCGACAAGGTCGCTAAGACCTAACTTCAAATCAAGAAAACACTCCGTTCAAGCCTTGTATGGGGATTGTCGACACGGCTTCAAAAGGTTTCTCGTCTTACCGACTACGGATAATTATTTCCATGAAAAACTTCCTTACTCGTTGCGATCCAAATCGTCATAAACACTCTCGTTTTTACTTATATATCACACGATAAATATCGATGAATTAGTCATTCTGTTCATACTTTTGCTCGTACATCTCTGGAATTGAATAACGATTATAAATACGTAAATACTTTGAGAAATGAGATTTATTTTCGATATTTATCTGTAACTGGTACGAGATTATTTGCTGGTAACTTTTCTCTTGATTTCAAGTTATCTGGCACTGGTAAATGTCTTTGCGAATCATCGTGTTTAGCAAGTAAAGGTATATGGGGCGCGTTATTGCTTGTTTTCGACGAACTACTGAATGAAAATCATTTCTAAAGATTCAGGGAAATAAGTAGATTTAATTCTCAACTGGTATCGAATCGTAAATGAATTTGCATTAAGTTATTTGATTTTTATGTTCGAGTTTAATTATTTATTCTATGTTACTTTTCATGTAGGAGGTAGAACATAAGATAGTCTAAAATTAAACAATCTAGCGGAATCTGTTGCGATTACTTACGATCCAAATATACCGGTTGAGATTAAACGATGGAAGCTCAAATCTGTGGAAACTTGCAGAACTATTATATGCGATAGATGACTGGTACTGTATTTATTATTACGGTATGCTACATTTAAAAGCTTTTTCGTGCTTCAAACGGCTATCAATGTTTAACTAGCTCGAAGTATTGACTAACTATTACAGTATTGTTAATTTTCACTAGCAACCGAAGATTTTATAAAGTGAATTATTTACGCTTCCTATCGACGTATAGTCTGACACGTACTGTTTTATATATATATATATATACATGTAACGACTTTATATACTGTATTTAATTTAGTGCTTACTGACTTAATACTCTAAGCGTACGTTTAAGGGAAAATAGCAGTCAATACGAGATAAAATTCAGAGCGACGTTCAATTCTTTACGAAACGTTGTTAATAGATTAGCAAACACCAATTATTGCAGTAATTTATATCACATACGATCATGTAACTTTATTAGTTTAGTATTTTATAGTATACAAAGAAATTATGTTTACACAGAACGAATGGCCTCTTCTTGTATGGCAGCACAGATACTTATCGTTTGCAGAAATTTTATTTACTTTCTGAATAATGTTAACGGCGTGCAAGTGTAATTATCAGAAATATTAGAAAATTGTACGTTGCTCGAATAATATTTACCTAATCTCAAGTCTCTACTTTCGTATTAATTTCTCACGCTGTTTACGTTAGATTAAACATATCACGTGTACCTTTTAATGTCTCCTGCGATTTCTATTAACGTTAAGAAACTTTCTCAGAAATATCTTCCTGCAAAATTAATGTAATTAAACGATAACCAGCGACAATAACGTTATATTAAGAATAATAATCTTAATGTCTGATCTGACTCGCGAAGCTACCTTACTTATCGTTAGATACATCTGTTTTGCAACGTAAAATATATCTTAAATGCTTTAGGATTCCTTTCAAATTATTTACTAAATTGCTCACGATTCTATCTGAAACTTTTCACATACTGTTTTCTTCTTTAACGAGCAGTTTTAAACAACGTTGGTTCTTATTATTTACGTTCGATGCATTTACTCTGAAAATACAGATGTATCCGTATGGTAGTTAAGTAAAGCGAACAATCAGATAGAATCGCTCGATGGTCTGAAGCATTTTCGTATCCGAAAGGATTTCATCGTTCGATCGAGAGATGTTCACCGAGCAAGTTGGAGATTTTTTTTTAGAAGTTTTCATCCGATATTTCTACAGCCACGGTTCACGATCGCAAATAGAAGAAAAAAAAAAAAAAAAAAATGCAGGAAGCCGTGACGCGATCTTCGACGTATAACAGTAGTCGGTGTAAATCTTATAGCGCTGAGGGCTTGCAGGCTCGATAGTAATAACGCAAAATTCAGCTTTCTTTTTGTTCATGATACATGTTTCAGTACTTATCGATAGATCATTGTGTAATACGTGTATGTTAAATGTAAAAGCGCGGTCTCTGGAAGAATTGTGGTGATTACGAGTCGATCGATATCAACGATTTAACACTAATGCGGATGTCGTGTATCGTTGTTCGATCGCCTTCGATTTTATGAGAATGTATCAATGTGTTTGTCTAGACAATAACGAGTAAACGAGATGACAATAAAACGATAATAATAAACGATGAAATAAAGATCTTGTTTGTCCTATCATCAATTGATGCCTCTTCTTTTCTTTTCGGTGCTATCCTACGGTCGAATATGTTCATGTGAAATTCATTTATTTTAATTACTGCAGATCGTGTTTCCTTTATTTTGAATATAAAGTTGATTCGTATATTCATGGCAGAATCACGTCTCGTATTTTTCTGAGAATACTATTTTAACGGCTTTTCCTCTCCTTCAAATCGCCCCGTATTCAAGATATGTCGTGGTACTTTAAAAAGTAATCTCCTAAGGGAGATTAACTCGTTTCATGACGTTGCAAGTGTAATAAATGTCTCGGTTAGTACATAATTTTCGCTAAATTATGTGCACCTTGTTCTCGTATTGTGTTACTTCCGTATATTTAATCATCGTTAAATAATTCCGCTGTATGAATAACGATCTGATCCATTTCTGGAGCGTACGTGATTCATGTGGCCTACTTGAATAGGATTTAAGAAGACTAAAGATATCGTAGCGGTGGAATGGTAGAGCTGCGCTTTCTTCGTAAAATAAATTTGCTTATATTGTGAAGACACCTACTTACGTAGATTTTGTGCAAATGTTTCAGTCACAATCGTGGTTACGAATAAGAATGGAAACTTACCTTAATTTTAATCGTTAAGCAATTTTATACCTTGTTCTACAATTTAAGTTATCCGCCTTAAAAAAATTTGAATTTCATATGGGGGAAGAATGGCGCAAAATGTAAGGGATGTTTAGAGAAGAAAGGATTCGATAAGAATTATTTTCTTTGCACATCCAGAAGAAACATTCCGTGCGTACGTCTTATGTATAATAATAAAAATATAAAAATATATCGATTTATTTACAAAAATAGACACATCTCGAAATTTTTACGAAATTTTTCGATACAAACATTAGTTTTTATTCTTCATCTAATTAATAAGCGATTGCATTCCTTATCGTTTCAATGTTTCCTATACCACACTTTTTCTCTAATTTAGGGACGATGTTAAATACAAAATATTAATCTTTTAAATAAAACAGCTAATAATTTAATAAATAATTTCTTTCTATATTTTACAGATTATTCTTTGATGCTCATACGACTTATGCAGTTTGTATAGGATTTGCTAACTGTATTACAATTAACGTTATATTAATACAACACTAAAATACGTATTGTACCAACATATTGCCACGTCGCTTACGCTTCATTAAGAACTGTTGAAAGCTTTGTCATTCTTTGGAATGTACAGCGATTTAAAACTCTTGCCCAACAGTGTAAATGCCGCATTCTATCTTGCATTATTTACAAAATGTACAATATAACTCGAAGACCACGAGAGACAAACAGGACATATCTAAATCCACCTTTATCCATTTTCTTTATTTTTATTTCTCAGGCATCTCGACTGTCTAAAGTAAAGACAAAGCAAACTTGCTAAACTCACAGGGATTATTGACGAAGGAGATGGAGAACCGGAAAGTTCACCAGAAGGCGAAACCCATAATACGCAATAAAACGTCGATCGATAACCTAACTGACTTTTACTAATGCCCATGCAATCATCGTCCGTTAAAATATGCCGCCCACGCTTCGATGATAGTTCAACTGAGCGTGTTGGGAATAATCGTAGCCCTGGTCGTACCACTCCGCCGCCGATGCAGAATTCCCGGTACCAGAAGACGGTGTACCAGCATGACTCGCGTGCGAGGAATGTTGATGACTCGAATGACTCGACGTATATTCACCTTGGAAGTGATTGAACTGTCCCCAGCCGATTTGCGCCCTGGACCAATCGGTGTTACCTGAAATTGGGTCATCGTCGTTGATCATTATCGTGTCTCAAGTATTAAAATTGCACGGAATGCGAGCAGATTTAAAATTATACCCGTTAGATTATAAATTATAACTTTTGTTAAACGTATTGCACTTTTTCCAAGAAGGTGGTTCAATTCGAACATGTTATGGATATGAGACAATTTTCAGAGATACTCTTCAACCAATCGTAAAAAGTGCACGGAAAAAGATGATAATAAAAATTGGAAGTTTTCACAAAAAAATGTATCTAATTCACTGTGATTTTAATTTTCGTGCCACGTATATGTACACTATGTACTATCCGTAATCGATTTTTTGAATCCATTACAGCCCCAAGCTGACCACACCAATTGCGATTCAAGCATCGGGCAGCCGAAATTGTCGAGTTCCCGCACGGGTTCTCGCACTCTACTAATCATGTACGTACCTGACTATTATGGATAATGTGAAATTGGTAACATTATAAAAAGTAGAACTGATCAATTTGTCTTTGGAGGGGATAGGTAAATAAAAATAGTAAATAAAAATAATATTGCCGAGAGAAGAACGAAGTTTCAGTATTTCCATAATATAACACAACTCACCAGGATTATGAGAGAGGGTCGTAGGTGCCCCGTGAGCCGCAGGAGGCTGAATCGTCGGTACTTGTCCAAGTTGCATCCCGTGTCCCTGTAGAGAACTCAAATGTCCCGAAATCGACACCGCGTGTCCTTGAAGGGCACTACCGATCGTGGAAGGCACTTGGGCCACGGAAGTGGTGGTTGACATCTGTGCATTGGTTCCTGGAACCTGATGAACAGCGGTGGCTGCTTGTTGCAACGTCGTTGGACTATGGTGCAGCGTGGTTGGAACTTGCGCTATTCCAGGTGGTATTTGAGGGACCTGTGGTATTTGCGCAAGCTCGTGGCTCGCATATTGACAGGGAGTCAATGGCAAGTTTGCTACCGAGTGAACTATGCTTCCTGCATGCTTTCGTAGCCGCGCTCTGCGATTGCTGAACCACACCTGGAATTAGAAGTGTGTAAAGTTTGATTCAAATATCGAGTATAGAACTTCATAGTCAATTCATTTTCATAGTCAAATATTTGTAGTCATATGAAAGATTAAATTATACGAAAAATACAATGGTGCGCCAATATATCTTGTAGCCATTGTATAAATATCGACGTAGTGTTTAAAGTAGCAAGGTATTCTTTCTAATTAACGAATGAAAAATCTAATTAAGAATCGTCCCAGGAAAATTTGATATTTCTAATACTTTCTAACAAGTAAAAAAAAAAAAAAAAAAAATAAAGAAATAGAAATTTTAAATTGTACGATGAATGTAATAACATCTTCATGTGCTTCTTTAAAAAATGCGAATAAACTCGTTGCTCGACTTAATATAGTTGAATAAACATCCTTCTATTCATTCCTAAAATTGAAATATTTCCATTCAGTACATAATTTAAGATTTTCGTTCAGCTATTGTATAACTCACCCTGTAACAAGGAACTAGCTTTCCATTTGAATCTCTTTCAAAGTGTACTATTTATTTTAACCATACGAGGCATTCTGTGAATATACATGTATATCTTGAATACCTCAGTAATTTTCACGTTCCTCGCACGACTAAACGCAAAAAGGGTAAATTGTCAGGATACTCGACAAAAGGCATGAGACTCACTTGAATTCTTGCTTCCGTGAGACCAGTCCTCTGAGCCAATTCTTCCCTAGCATAAACGTCCGGATACTGAGCACGCTGGAACGCTGTCTCCAGTTGTTCTAGTTGTTCCCCAGTGAATGTCGTCCTGCTTCTCCGTTGCTTTCGCTTTAGAGGAATTCCAGGTTCGCTTTCCGTATCGGATTCATCACCACAACGACCTGTGGATCGTTGAATTATGCTATCATCTTATTTACTCTGCGTTATACGGATTAATTTCGAGCCACGATGCAGCTTTATGATTAATTAATCACGTTCAACGATACGCAATTTACATGCTAAATGATATACCTACCTATTTTTAGCTTTTTAAATATAATATATAATGGAATATAATGCTTTTATGAATTTTGAAATTAATTGATTGCGCGAGAATCAATCGATCGATTATCGATCGGATCATTAATTTTTGAAGCGCGAGATTCAAACACAAAATTTTCATATCGCGTTATCAAGGTAAGAAATACGATAATTCCTAGTATCTACAGTAGTACCTAGAACTGCAAATACTTAATTATTTAATGTTTAAATAAATGTAATTATTTAAGAAGAATATTAAAGAAAATATTAACTAAAGATATTAACTAGGAAAACACATAACCTTCCAAGATCGAAAGAAGAAATTCTCGTAGTCATAGGTTTCTCGAAATCGAATCGAACGATTTCTCCGCGTTCTCTGAAACAGTCTGCAGCTTTCACGCCATTTAATTCCGCTTCACGAAACAAATCCGCAGGTAGGCAAACATCAGGAGAAGTAATCCCCATCAAAGGTACGTAAATAGTTTCCTGTCATAACAAACTTCTCTCCTTATTCTTGCATTCATTCTACCAGTTAAAAGAGCACGCGAAACGCGTCAGCAATTGAAGATGAAATCGACCGTGCCAGAGCTCCGATTTCGTTTTCCCCAAACGATTCGTTGGACACGTTCGATGGAAGCGAAGAACAGTATTTCAATAACCTCAACCACGAGGAATCGATCCTCGATCCAACAATGGGCCTCGTTTCTGGACGCTCGATTGAACGATAATAGCGGACAATCGATGATACAATAGAGAGTCGACTTAGGAGCAAACTGTGCTTCGATTGATCGCAATGGTCATCTTTATTGGCTTATATCGTGATCCGTACATTGTTATATATCCTTGTGCTTTTTACTGCCATTGAGAGAAATAGACGCACGAGCTGTTTGCGTTCTTATATTTGGCCGAATAAATACGAAGGAAGTGTTTAAAGAATACGAAGAGAATATTTAGTTTACAAATCATGAATACAATGAGTAAGAGGATATGAAAATTGGCATTACTGGTTCGAGTAACGAATTGAGAAAGAGAAGACATCTTGAATGCTCTTCCGAGTGTTGTTTGCGTTGATGAAAGAAGGTTTCTGAAGGAAGGAATTTTTGCGTGACGCACTTTGATCTCCCAGTGTGATTCCTGAAAGACATTTGGATAAGGTTAGTTATGGAAATGCAGTTTGATTTATTTGTTTCTGACGTATTGGAATTATTAATTGTATTATTTTATTATTATTTGTTTTATTTTATTACTTATATTAATACATTTTCTATTATTACAATCACAGCTTAAAAATCACCGATACAACGAGCAAGAGGCATTTAGCAATCGGCATATCAAGTGTTCGAGTATCAAATCGAGGAAGGAAAGACGCTTCCGATTCTGAGTGAGTGCTGAATGCTGCGATCAGACGAGTGCTGCCACCTACTCTTACACCTGCCAAGTTCATGCTGCCTCTTCATTCGATAGATGACAGTACCTGGTTAATCGCAGGTAAGAAACGCAACAGTATACGACAAGAACAAATATCATTAAACTTTGTATTGAGATGAATATTTTTCATCAAAACGGAAAGAATCAGGAAAGAGTCAGAATCAGGACAGAAGACGGAGATTAGTTTCATTTTTTTATCGCCGTCTATCAGAACCTACCTGTGGATAGTGTTTCTACATGCGCAAATTGATCAACTTTTCACTTGGACAAATCCAATTCAGTGGATTATTTTGTCAACTTTTGCTATTGCATATTCCTAGCTAGAATCACAATTTTCTTCCTTGTATCGTTCGAATTTCGAAATGCGTCTGTAGAATACGTACAAATTTTTACGCATATGTAGGTACTGACTATATCGGTTGAGTCATTTTTTGGAACAATATTTAATTACTTGAAAACTAGACTCGAAATTCGAATCAAAATTGCACGCGAACATACTTAAAGCCATGAAAAAACATTTTCCACAGACAATTTTGATAGACGAATTTCTATTTAATCGATCGGTTATTAACGATTATCACGCGCGCCGCTATTAAACGCGAACTATACGATGAAATTGCGCGCGATCTATATCACGCGTTTAATTATAGGCTTTTTTTAAATGCAACGTAAAATTTCCAGTTCATAGAGATGTCTATGATCACGCGGAATTAATTCAATTCCGCAAAAGTCGAGCGTTAAGAAAAACCCACACAAGTATTTCGTATTATACGTGTATGTGGTGTAAAAATATTCATTTCGATGATATTGAATAACGAATTAAGTACAAAGACAAAGCGTATTCGGGTTGCATCGAAATAATTAAATACGAAATAAATATTCGCCGTATGGTTTTCCTTATGAAAGTTTCATAAGGCGAAGCAATTTTTAAAGAATACTGAATCTGTAGGACAGTATTCTATAAATCTCCGTTGAGAATTCTAAAAAATTCTATTAAAATTCCAAAGAAGAATGTTAGAAGCGGAGATTTTTTTCTCCTGTAGAAAAAGATAGTAATATTTGGCAAAGAAGAGGGATCAAATTTTGACAAATGTGACGCGGCCTCCAGAAAGTGGAGCCACTTCAAAAGACCGCCGCTGGGAATTCGACAGGCAAATTGCACACTTCTGTCGCAGGCTTTTGGCCGTTGGCCGGCACAAAGTGAAAACCACAGGAAAAGAGGGTATTGTTCATAGCATGGCAAACGATTCGAGACAGGTTCTACTGTCCAAAAGGCAAAACATGACTCGTCGCCGTTTCTCAAGCAAAAGGATTCCCTTTTTCTCGATGACACAATGTCGGTACCTTTGTGGTTTTCTATGTTTTGTTACCGTTTCTAAAGATTTATTGAAATAAAATGAACGAATAGGATAATATATGTTCCGGAAAAGTATACGAGACGAGTTTCTAGATATTAGGAAAAACATCGTTTATTTATAAGAATCACCGTAGTCGAGAAATAAATTTAGAATTAATTGTTCTTAATCAATTGTTGTTTCTATTAGAAATAATAAAGAGTAAAAAATTAGACAGGATAACTTAGCAACTATAATTACGTATAATTGCGAGATATAAAAAAAAAATTTCAGAAACGCATCCAATAACATCGTAAACCAATACGAAGCTAAAAAGGTGAGAAAAATCTAAATAATCTCCGATCCTAGAGTTTGACAATTTCGTTTCGGTTCTCGGGTTATTAGAAAAATTTCAGGATCGTCCTTATAAAGCGATCCTAGTCGTCGTTAAATATCCAATGAGTGCACGAAACGTACGCGTCTCGACGATCGTGGTAGGTTTAATGCGCCGTCGTGGTGAAATATCGAAGAACATTTTTTGGTCTGTCCGAGTTGGTCCGCGGTGTCCCACTACGAGGTGACAGGAATTTAAACCGGGTGTCCGTCGGCTTTATTGTAAATGCAACTTGTCTCCGAAGCATTCTTCCATTCTTCCGTTTGTCATAGAAGAAATGCGTACGGGCCGGCAAAGGTGCCGCCAAAGGGATCACCGAGTCTCCTCTGTCGTTCGTGTCCAACGCGGGAAATTTTACTCTTGCGACCGGTAGCCTTCGGATCGAATGGAGAAACGCAACTTTCCAAGCTTCTTCTTCTCGCGTTGTTAGTTAAAAGCGGACCTTGGAACTCGCTACCTTCTTTCATACTACGTGGCCGTGATTCCATTTAAATTAATTTCATTTCGAGCGGCAACGCCACTTTCGCAGCATCCTCCTGTTCACTGCGTTAAACAAAAACGGAGTTTCGAATTTTTAAGAAGCTTTTTCGTACTTCGTTTATATAACTTAATTTAACTTAATTTACTTCAATTTCGAGGATCATCACTTTCAAATATTCCCTTTGTTATACGCGTGGCTGGTCAAAAGCGGAGACTGGAGCTCCAATAATAATAAAAATTAATTTCACTTCGAGCAACGGTATTTTTCAAGCTTGCACTTGTTTAGTTAATTGAAAGTACGTAGAAAGAGATCGTGGAATTTAAGAGACCGCCTCGTACCCTGTTCATATAGTTTAATTTAATTCAGTTTCATTTTATATTCATCGTGTTATACGTATAGTTAATCGAACGAGGTGGAGACTGGCACTATGTTCGTATAATTTAACCTGATTCAATTTCGTATAATTGAATTTCGAGGAACACCACTTTCTGACATTCTCTTTTATATTATGTATAATTAGTCGAAGCAGAGATTGGAATTTATCAAGTTTCCTCTATGGAGGATCCGCACTTCTCATTCAATTCCATTTTCGTTGGATTTCGTTTGTACTTTTCATGGCATTTAATTCGTTGCATGGCTGACGACGAGTCAGTTTCGAAGCTGGATAATTGGCAAGAAGCGAGGATTGTAATTTACAAAGATAATTACAGCGAGTTTATTAACAACGTTCGCGTATGAGGGCGACGTGGAGTCAAATTCTATACAAAGTATACGCTTATCGCGTTACTTTCGTTCTATTTGACTGCCACACCGAAATCACGTGTTTCGCTGAGGACGCCACGGGAGTATTTTTATTATTCAAAGCATATAATGGCAAAATAATAATAAATTGACGATGAAAGACAACATTCTTCCCCAATCGACCGTTTATCTTATTGCTGGTCACCGGTGACCATCGTGGCACCTTGGTAACAGTCGATAGCGACGTATTATAACGAGGCTTCGTTTATTTCGACAAACCATTCGCATTGGTTATTTCGTCGCAAGCAAAACGCGCAGAATATATCGTTGAAACGTGTAGAAGATATTGGTAAACGGTATTTGCTCGTTCTATGTATAATAGCAAGGTATGTGCACGCTTCTAACTTCAATTACACGATTACAAAGCAGCATTTACGATTATTTTCCAAACTGTGTTTATAATAATATTCGTAGATTAGCCCTCAAAGATATCGATGCAAACACAGTGCACCGTTAGATGCAAGATTCGTTCTCATTTTTTTCTTATCGATGTTCTAATAAAAATGTTTAATCGTTCAACCAGGCACTTTTTATTTCTTCAAGTATCTTCTATTTATCGGTTACATTCAAAACGCCCTGACTGTCAATTTTCATACAATTTTTACAATTGTAAGAAGTTCGTCAGCTTCGGTCGCCAATGACCACCGTGGAGAAACTGTGGCGGGTCATATATGACCAACATGGCAGTCAAAGTGTTTTGTGAAAAATCAATAGAGCTGACGGCGAAGATTGAACAGGAACGTCAAAGTGCGAACGATTTTACTTTACACCGAAGCCATAGAGAAGAGGCGTACGTAGGTGACGAGTTATCCAGCCATTTACAACTGTTCCGAGCGGTCGTGCACAGATATCGAGGTTCGTTATACGGCGCAACAGTCTCTCGTTCATATGTAAACGTACAGGACTTTGCTCAGCAGGGATGCTGACCAGCACATTTCAGGATGACGTTGCTTCGAAAGAGATATTTGCTCTCGACTTCGCGGCCCTCTCTAATTGATTACACGCATCTTTTCACGCGTTCTATTCAGCCAATCGCCTCTCTTTTCATCTCGGCTGAGGGCCGATATTGATTGTGCCTATCAACGAGTAAACCCGACCGACAGCCGGAGATCGTCCCGTGTGAAGCGAGTAATTCACTGGTCAGGCATTTGTCGTGCGTCAACCAACGTCGTATATCAGCTTCTGATCATGTGCCGTGGATATCGATGAACGTCTTGTCTGTGTATTCTCGTCGCGAGGACAAGCTCGAATAGAACGATCGAAGAATCGCCGATTTTAAGCGAAATTTCTCTTAGCAGCTTTGAAGGGAAAACAATACCAACAATAAGAATTCCTAGCGGAAATTTTGCAAGGGGTAAATTTTATGGCAATTCTTCGTCCGCTCGAAACCACTTTCTTCGGCTACTCTCACGAGCGGAGACCTTAAAGTTTGTCGAATTTCTGTATTAATTCGTTAGAAGGCTATTTAGCATTAATTCGATGGAACGGTAATGCCATTCTGATCCTCGCGATTCGACCGCTGCTTGCAATTTTTCGAAATTTACGAGCGCTCGTTTGGAGCTTCGCAAGCAGCTTGTACAAGTTCGTACAACGAACGGATTGATCATTAAAAATCATGGAAAATCAGGATGGAGGATAAAATTTTGCTGTTCGAAAGGACGACGGAGGTGTCGAATCTGCCCCCTCCCGCAGTAAAAACGAGGCAAACGTATCGCGCCATAAGCAAACAACGTTGGTTCCTGTTCTGCATCCGTTGTGTCGTAGGGAGAATCGCCGCTTTCCTGCGCCTCCCTTTTGCTTTCCGCGTGTCGAATCGCGGCCTGAATGGTGGAAAAGGTGCCGCACCTTCGTAGGTTATAAATCTAGTCGGGCCCTCCCTGTCCCACCTTTCTCTCTCGCAGCGGTCCTAGGGGGTCTTAGAGCGTGTGTGAGGTCCCCTAAATGGTAACAAATGTCTACAAAATGCCAACAATGAGCCGCGAAGCGGTTGACATCCGAGAGCGCATTTTATTTTCCTGTCAACGCTCCCGCCTGGTAAGACGAGGAAGGAACCATGTGCTTGTCATGGCAAACTGGTATATGCGTCGTTGTTTAAAATATCGCACGCGAACTCGCTGTCTGATTATTCGAAACAGTTGAATAAACTTCATCTACAGCTACGTTCCGTTAGAATTGATCGTATTTGCAATTCTGTCAGCATCGTTGCGAGTCTCAATCTTTTTGGTTCACGTACCTTTCGTACTTTTTCTAATTTTAATAGTCCCGCTACGTCTACTTGCGTTTCATTCGAATTGCGATAGTTTCGCAACTGAACGTATGCTACTTTTCGATTTTTCCATTTCCCACATATATCTCGTTACTTTTCACGTAACGAAATTTCTTTTCCAGAGAACCTTTCGCGCCTATGAAAAATAAGGAAAATTCTTCGAGTTCGTTGATTCTTAATTTCGCTTTTCCTCGCATCGTATAACATCTTTCCTCGAATATATAGCGATGATAAAGTAGCTCTTACGTAAAGGGAAATCAAATTTTGTGGATGTAAAGTGAAGAAGATCGAGCCGAAACGGCGTCGAAAGCATAAAATGGTGTAGAAAGAGCGAACCGCATAGATGACTATAATTTATCTTGTTGTCAGCATTGGCCGCAAGGGAAGAAAGAGGAGGTCGATGGGACAAGACTGTCAACACGAACGACTATTCTTTCCCCGTGTATCGACCTGACCGAACCACTATAGCGCAGTTCTTCAAGTACAAATCAGGGCACGTAGGTACTCTTGGGAATTGTAAAGAAGTCACCGCCCAAGGATCATTAACCGCGAGCATGGTGGTCTCTGTCCATGGTGGAAATCGCACGGCAGAATTTTAAGCTCGGATCTAAGGCCCGTTTCCGTCTTTTGCCTGGCAAAAAAGGAAATCACAGCGAACGTTGACTCGAAACGGTTTCATCCTCGAACGTTTCCCAAGCAGATAGAATTATAACATCGATCATCGTTCTGGATAGCAGACTGATCTTTCCTAAGAATTTGGAAGCGACGAAATGCGCATTTAAAGTTTCTATTTTAATTTTGAACCCGTGCTTCGACCTTATACTTTGCTTTTATAGGGTCGACCACGCGAGTTTGTGCGTTTTACTTCAAATAACTTTAAGCAATTGTAATTTTAATTCCCAACGTATTCGTTGGCAAAATTCCGAAAATATTCGTCGTGGGTGAATATTCTTTCCAACACACAACTTTACGTTTAATTATCTTACACTTACTTCTATTCGTAGAACGATACGCGTTTGTTCTCTGAGAAGCTCGGTTAATTATTCTTCGATTCGATCGAGCATTTCGCGCCTGGTGAACGTTATTCCGCAGCTGCATTTATAAATCTCGCAAATTGCCGATTCCTAGAAAGCACCTATGTCTCCTAATCGAAGGCAGTAACTCGCACGGTTTATGTACCGCAATGATTTATCGCTATCATTCTGCCTGGTGGTGGCGCAATGCTCGAGCAACGTGTATTGTGAAATTTTTAAGATTTCATCGAAACTACGATTCTTCGAGTGTCACACTTCCCAATTCGACGTAATCTCAAACTACTTTTCATCCGACCGCCTCAATCTCGCCCGGTTGCATTAATGTTTTTACCAGGTACCGTTTCACAGATTACAATCAAACGTGAACCATTACATGGATCGGTCGGTGTATTCTCGATCTGAAAAGGATTATATGCTCGCGTGACAAGGACCGCAACAGCTTGCAGCGTAACATATTAGATACACGGCTTGATATCACGCCGGACAGGCTGCTCCTTTTCTTTGACATTGCTCCTTTTTCCATTCTGACACACTCGCCCCTCACCTCTTTTTCATTTGCTCCCATTCTTTTTTAACGTTGATGCTTCATTGCATCGAAACGCAACCGTCTCTCGCCTGTCTTTTTTTCCCCCGATCGTTTTGATAAGGTTCGCTGGGATCAACGTGCAGCGAACCATTGACGTTTATTTCACACTTTTTAGCGATAATATCGTGTCTCCTATAGGTTTATCGGGCGTTGTTTCCGGGCAACACTGTAGCCCGTGTTAAGGCGACGGTTCAACTCCTTGTTTTATATTATTTCTATCAAATTATGTATTCAGATGTGATTAAAATATGAAGCGAAGGTTTACGAGCGGTTTGACACGATGTCAAACACCAGTGCCAACACACGCGGATATTCCGTGAGAAGTGATAAAACGAGCAACAAAATACCTTCCGCCAGTAAGATAATACGCTATGAAATTATGTTAATTACACTTGGGAATATTAATATTTATCGAACAAACTTACTTCTCACGAGTAGGGATTCTACCCTCGTAAAAATTCTATCCTTTTAGAAAACTATGGTCGTCGATGTACTCGTAAATAAGTGTTTGCACAGCGCTAATAACGAGTTAAATAGTTTGTCTTCGAACGTGAGATTCGACGAATTACAAGGCGAACTCTTTCGTTGCTCTCTCGATCTCGATCTCGTATTTGCAACTTAAATAATCCTCCTTCGCCTCGTAACTGGTCACGTTCAGTGGATCCTCAGCCTTGCGTCTTTTTTACGACGACTAAATACGTAAATAGATCGATTAAAATAGCCCTGTGCCACCTTAAAATCCGTTAAATTTGCTCGATTTTCAACACCTGTACCAGACCCTAATGACGTGTTCTATCTCTTCTCGCGTGTCAGTGTACTTAGGTGGATCGGTTAAATCAATGTCTCGAATTCTCAGCGGCGCGTCGATCGTCGATACAATCAATAAACCTGATTGTGAATCACTTAGCGGCGTTGCTCATCGGGTCGGTTGATTCTGATTACGTAGGAGGTCGGAGGTGGTGTAAAGTGTAAAGCATCGGAATGGATATACATATAACACACGTGGAAAGGAATAAGAGAGAGAGAAAGAGAGAAGAGCGAGAGAAGGAGAGGGTGGGCAGGACCCATTAGGCTAATCCCTCGTCGGCGGCCTCGGCCAAAGGAACGGAATAAGAAGGAATGAGAAAGCCACAGGCTACGTGTCATTCCTGCTCGCCTGCCGACACCTATACTCGGCCGACACCTTCGTGGCCGAGCTGTACGAGTATATCCGTTCAGAGGTGCTCCCTATCACGACCGCTCTCTTGTATTCCTTCGCCATCCGCGATGGAATTCGTCCATTGTCCTTTCTCTGCGTAGCGCGAATTCGCGTACACCCCTGTTCTTCAACGTTAAAACGCTTACTATGCGTAAAGATCGGCCGATTCGGATTATCAGTGAAACGACGTATAAAAATTGATCGCGGCTGTACTACCAGTTGGACACTTGAAATCGTCTGTTTTAGTTTTTCAATTTTATCTACGTTTGCTATTCGTATTTGTTGGGAATTCTATCAACGATTTGAAATTGATATTGCAAGTATTACGTAACAGTAATTTTCTTCGCGTGGATATTTAGGATTTGGATGGAAGCGTTTTCGAAGGTAGCAAGGACGCGAGCTATTTGTATTATATTTTTCTAGATTCGAAGGATCTGCGCGCTTGGTGAGTCTGAACTTACAGTGCAGCGAGTAAGATGTTACATGGGATAGTGATACTTTGATTGTAATGGTTATGCAATGGGGTGTACACATTTGCGCTGTATGAAGGTATTGGAAGCTAGCGAGCGATCTGTACAATTCGCCGCATCCAGGAAGGAAAATGGTACCGTTGACAGAATCTTTAGCCCTGTCTATCTGTGATCTTCAAATTTGTACGTTGCGATTCCAGTCTTATTTCAACGCTTTTAACGTTTTAGCCGTTGAATTTCCATAGGCACCACCCACGGGTGTGGCAGCTATAATACAAGCAAATTGATAGTTTATGGGTTCCAGTGCCTTCCACTGGCTAGTTTAGTATCTATTTCGATATGCTAATTCAAAACACCGCACAATCATTGGTTTCGTTGAAGAAACGTTAAAAGTTGCGAATGTACTATCTCTCGATAGTAAACTAATAGTAGTTGTACCACTATATCAGATAATAATTTATTCCTTTCCTAAACAAGTTACCCCTTTCCATATATTTCTCACCACAATTCACCGACATTGCTGTTTCGAATTAAATCAGAAAACGACGCGAACGGAACGTTCGTTTGACGAAAGAAGATTGAGCTACCTAAACGAACGTTTGTCGCACCTTGCGTTAAAAATTTCGCAAATTGATGGACGCTAATTTTTGAATTCTAAAATGTCCGTTTAGGCGAATTTAATTTGGGTCTAACGATCGCTCAACCCCAGCGACGATTAAACGTGATAATTACAAGCGTTCTCGCGAGATCGCGGTGCACGAGAAAGAAGTTTGATGGATTAACTTTTAATTAAAAGGTATTAAACATTAACGACGGTCATTTGCAGGGACGATGAATGCTCGAGCACGGTCTATGCCGATGGATATCTGTAATTGAGGGGTTCAGTTTTAAAGCGGTCCGTAACACTTCGTTCACGAAACGCTTCAACAACAGCCCTCGCGATGGCTTTACACCTGTTCCTGTACACGCGTTTTATTAATATTCATTTACCCCTATCCCCAACGTTGCATCTAATTAACATACTTTAACGTTAATCGTAACAGCTTTATTAATATTCGTGTCGTTTAGGTGCTTGCGGATCAGTTAGCAGTTAAACGTCGGATTATATTTAAATATCTCTTTACGCCGAGGTGTAGCTTTTATTCGAGTAATTATTCTTTCAGGGCTACATCGAACACCATATCCAATGTGAGATTCGTAAGCAGCTTATTCGTTCTTAGATTATTTAGATCTTTCATTATCTATTTGATGACTGTTTCTAATTATGTAAATGAAACTTGATGCATTTCCATTATTATATTTACAATTACGCCGTTATTAATCATTTCACGTCTAACTCGTCGTTACATCGGCTGGATCAGATCTATTTTCAATGGAGTAGGCAATTAATGCTCTAATCGATCTTCGTCCACGCGGTTTCTTCGACGCTCAATATATTAACGGTACTTCTTTTACAACATTAGCAACGATTCACGTAATTTCATTAGTTTCTTTCCATTTACTGCTACGGGCAAGCGTTGAATCGCCAAGTAGACGTAGCAACCTTTGTTCCTTCTTTCCAAATAAATTATTATCTGACGCTTGGTTCAAAGGAGGCTCTAACGTGTCGTGTATCTTGAAAATTATGCAGATCCTTTTACGTTCATATTCCATGTGGTCCTTGCGACGAATATTCTAGTTAACGTTATTATCAGAGAGGAGACATCACCCGACACAATTCTCATCTGATATTTTGCGGTCGTTGGAGAAAAATAATACGACGTGGCATTTCTTCGCAGAAATTTCCAACCGATTAAAAATAATCATCGTTTTCGTCATTTTCAAAGGACCCTGCTCACAGCTACGCAGCATCGACAACGAAAAAATTCCATTGTCTTTTCATTTCCAGCCCCTTTTCTTCGTAACCGTCGAAAGCCAACACGTCGGGAGACTCGCATGAAACTTATTCATCAATAGGCCGCATTGCAAGGTGTCACGGTGCTTATGGGGGTCCGTAAATGAGCACCACTGCCGACGTGTGGCAGGCGGCCCGTTTGATCTCCGCGGGACCCTCGCAGGGCCCTACAGTCCCTTTGCCTCTCGCCTCTTTCCTCGCATTCTCCAAGATCCACGATCGAAGGATCTAGCCGTTCTTCTCCCACCTTCTTCTCCTGGGCCCGTTTCCCTCTCGTTTTCTCTCTAAAAATAAACGCACGTATACGCGCGTCTCTTCCTCCGCCACGTCTTCCCTCTTCGTCTCTTTCCTTGTCCGTTGCTTCTTCTTCGTCCCTCGTTCTCTTTCCGTTTCCTCCCTCGCTCGCGCAGACTATTTTTATTTATGAGAAGCCGTCTCTCTCCACGTTCGATCGTCTCTCTTTCTGCCTTCCTTTCTTGACCGCGGCAACGCGCCTGACGGTCCCGACTTTTAAGACTTCGGAACACCTGTACCGCTAATTCCTCCTTGTCTACCTGTATCACTCACGAAAACAAATTCCCGCCTCGTGTCAACGGGCAGTGACTCGATGTCGCCTGAAATCGTGTCTGAGTGCTTGATACTCGTGGAGGAATTTTGTTGCAGCAGATTGGTGGGGAACATTGGCTTTGTAGTATTTTCCACGCTCGATGTTAAAATCGACGAGGATGTGTATACCTTGTTTCTATGCTACATACGACCGGAACGTTTTTGTCCTTGAGTTTCTTTTTCCTGGCTATTTGATCGATCAGACGGCCAAGACGAAATTGACTTGTAAATAGGATCAGTTTCTTGCATCGCTCACGTGCAATTTCTGATTTCTTCATTTCGACATCTTTCATCCTTTCACGCGCCGTTTCATTTATCTTAAGAATAAGTTACTTCGTAGCTATTTTTTTATTATATTCGATTAAATAATTTCTTCGATCTCGCATATTTTTGCAACTTTTATTCTCTACATTTTCGCGCTTAAGAATTTTCTATAAAATACATACACATCCTTAACTCGTTCGTTATACGTATTGACAATAATTTGCTTCATTTTATATGGTATGTGCCTAAGAGAAAGAATAAAAAGAAATGAGCGATCTGTCGCGTTTTCTGTACATTTTTAAATACGTAAACATCCGCGATGGACCATCGACTCATTCACCGCGTGTATCTGTAATTTGCTCCATTTTCTGATACATATCCGCGAAGAAGAGTAAGAGGGAAGACGAGCAAAAATAATCCTTCAGAGCTTGAAGAAGGAAGTCTCGAAAAGGGGAGTGCACGGATCGCGAATGAAATGAGAAAAACGACGAGAAAGACTAAGAAAGGAGAAGAACAAGACGAAGACGAAGAAGACGAAGAAGAAGAAGAAGAAGAAGAGGGATAATGCGTGCCCCGTAAGATATTGACACTCCTGTAATCCGTTTGTCGGACGTGTGGGCAACCTGGCTAATCCTGCTCACGCCCACCGAAGATTAAATCCTGAAGGCTTCCCGGCTCATTCGGACTAACTTGGCCTAACCGACGACGTAGGACCGGACTTAAAGTCCTGTACACACGCTCGCGTACGTCAAACTTCGTTCGTAGATACAGCAGAGGTTAAAAGCTCTTGATGCCCTCCGACGATGGATCGGCGCGGCCGTGTTTTTCTTCTTTCTTTTCGTCTTTCGCCCCGCGATATCGTCTCGCATCGCTACCACGTCCTCTCTTTTTTACGTTTTATCACTCGTCATCATTCTCTGTCTCTAAGTTTCTATCCGCGCGTTTTTCCTTCCTCCGGCCAATGAATAATTAACACGCCGATGACGCGCGCCACGTCGTACGACGCTGTATCTTTCCGTATCTTGCGGAATCGCGACGTTTGCGTTTTAGTTACGCGATCGAATCTCGAGGCGATTGTTCTGCAGCGAGGTTCGAGTTTAGGGCTAAGATTGTCGTAGAGATTATCTTCGATAGCCTAATTACTTCGGCGAACTAGATGCAGGAAAATTGCACGGATGATGTAACGAGGATTTTTGTTGTCAAGAGAATCTTTACTCTCATGGAAAGAAGACCAAAAAGAAAACACTCCACTGACCTCACTAAAGAAATAAAATAGACAAACCCGAAGATGGCATCGCACATGTTGTTTAGCAATTAAGTTAGAAAAATTTACCAAATGCCCGGCTGGACAAATTGTAAAGTAAAAATTAAATAATAAAAAAAAAGAGAATCTTTAGTTATCTCAGTGAAATGAATATGCAAGAGGAAATATAACGTAAACGTCGTAGTTAGCTCTAGTGACAGTTATTGGAAATTTTTGGTAGTTTGATATTCCCAGTTGTTTGTGATACGCACATGACGAAGAAAATGCAAAGAGACACACTAAATTTGAAATAAATTTTATATACTAAATTCTAATCGTGTACTCACCGCCGCCTAGTATACCATCGATGGTGTAGTCCTTTTTCCCATCATCACCAGGTCGTCCACCGCGAAGTAGCCTGCTGATGGAGCTGACACTTGGAGGGTCTGAGAAACCTTCCTGCTTGAACGAAATTTTGGTCAACGATTAGCAACGGAATAAATATCTTAACGATAAAATAGAAAATAAATCTTCCATTCTTAATCGATGTGCCTATAATCGAGATTCTACTCCTGGCAATATTATTTCAAGCGAAATTCATTAACATCTTGTGGGAAATCTGCTTTGTCATTACCTAACCCGATCACAGCTATATATCCTAAATTTAATGTCTCCTTTTCGTTTTATTTTCATTACTAATTCGCGAGAACAATGCAAGCTCGCTGCCGGCGCGCCGTGGGTTGCACTTTGCCTGGCATTTGCGATTTGCAAATGCAGCCTACTGCACTACAATTTCGCGCGATCATTTTCAAAGCAAAATATACATTTTGCGCCGCCGAGATTCAGCGTTATTACACATCGCGTTGTGCACCGTTATGCGCAAGTATTTACTACGCTTGAATTCTTCGATGGTACGGTCGGATAGATCGTGAAATCTTTTTTTTACGTACGAGACACCGAGAAGGTTTGGTCGAAAAAGCTGGCAGAATGAACGTTTTAGAAATTGTACGCGCCTTCCGCGTTACGAAATTCAAAATAGATTTACAAATTCATGTCTGAGCAAATTCTCCTTTGCCAGCGTTCACCGCTTACTCTTAGATGCGATTATTTTGGTCGAAAGACTTAAGAAACTCGGAGGCTTAAGAAATTGTTGATGCTGCTTTTTTTAACGTAGACAAAGAGCGTAGCTTCGTCTGTTGTATTTTATTCTATAAAAATTCTAAATTGTAAATTATCAAACGTGAAATTTTGTGATATTTTTGAACGATCTTCGTGGGATTAAACGATATAGCAGAAGGCATTTGGAAATTTTGTCCAGCAAGCTGTACTTGGAGGAAATTTAATTTTCTATGTAATTACGTTATTCTAAAAATTAGTAATTATCGCATAAATCATACTACTGAAGAGCAAGCTTCGACAAATTGAAAATTTGATATATATATTTTAATAATATTTTAAACAAGTAGACATAAGTTACTCGAATGTCTCATTATATATGATAAATACGTTTAATTATCGTATTTAACAAATTTCCTATACCATTTTATTTTACACCACAACTATTTGAAACGCATAAAGTTATCGATCGTCGTAACATTCGACCAACTTTTTAACGTAGAATTAGCTGATTAAAATTTTACGACTAATCCATCAATTAGGTATTTCAACTGTATATTTTGCAACGGTGGCATGTGTAACTAATTATCCGATATAAAGCTATGATATCGCAATCGAATATTTACCAGAAGTTAATCATACTCAAACGGCCTTTTTACGAGCCTCATGAATATAGTCACAAAATCTGTATTTAATTTTGAGACAGATCAATATAGCAATAGCGTCGCGTCTACAGGCTGCGGACATATTTTATAGACTATAAACGTCGATAAACGTTTTCCTGGAGCAGAGGCGTGAATCGAGCGAGGCGCAAATTACAGAGCCTTCGATTATAATGGCAACAGTAGTTGGGTATGGCCATAAAAGTGTTCAAGTTTTTAATTCGCAGAACATATTTTTCATTTGCAAAACAAATTGAGTTATTAAAATTGTATTAAATACCTTCATCGTCGATATAAAGCAAGAAATGCCTAATTGACACTCCATTTGTTCGAACACTTCGATACGTATTATGAAAAATGACGATGATTTCGCGTAGGAACGAGAACGAAGATCTTCTTGATATTCATAGCGAGACGACAGGATACTATGGTATAATGCGCTATAGGTATATATATTGTAATAGCTATAATATTCTAAATATTTGATTACAAAATGTCATAGTTTTCGATATTATACAAAATCATCCGTCATCGATCGACGCGTCCTACGATCGCTAACCACGAAACAGCGTCTGATCTTTAATCTCTAGATGCCTCTATCGCTTCACGAAGCGTAGATCCCGACCTACTACCACGCACAACCTCCGCAACGAAACGCCGATACTCATATACATATTACATCGCATACCCGGCGGCATCTTGAAAATCTGTGAAAATCTGCAAGCCATATCGCCGCTTATCGATCTTCCTTATCTCATCGACGATGCCCGAGAGATAATCCGAAATCTTACACGGTTAAAGGGGAGCGCGAGGAAAACCGAGAAATCGATGGTGGCAGAACAAAATAAAGGAAGGAGGAAGGAGGAAGGAGGAAGGAAGATTGCCGAGGAATATATCGAAATAAAAGAAGAGATCAAATAAAATAGAAGAAGCTAGAGCGTCCTAGGTCTGAGGTGAAGGAACTGCATCCCTATACATACAGTCGGAGCAAAGATAAGTGGAACAAGGGTAGTGGAACAAGGTATCGATGTATTTTAAACGAACTACTACTTAGTGTTATGTATTCGAGTTTCGTTTGCTATGTATCTTGTTTATTTAATAAACGCTTGAAATTGACGTTCAACATGAAGAAGACGTATTTAACGAAACTTCGTTAATACCTATTCCCGCTACCTGTCCGCTTATTTTTGCCCTCGACTGTATATTCGACGAAGATGAAGAGAAAGGTGGAGGCCTGACGAGAAGAGTAAAAGAGCCGGGTCGGAGTAAAAAGGGATGGAAGGTGAAAAAAGCGAAAAAGAGGGTCGCCGGTGTCGATGGCTATCTTTCGGATCGGCGATCTCAGAAACAATAACGATCCTTGTGCCCGTTGGTGGCGGTCGAGGCTTTAGGTCCGGGGCGATGACAGCGCGAGAGAGACGAACCTCTCCGTTGAAGAATAAGCAGAGAAACGTTGTAAGAAGGTGGATGAAGAAGGATGGATGCCGCCCCAGGTCTTCGGCACCAGGAACGCCTCCTTCCAACATTAAATGCCGTATTAATGCCGGCCACGACCGCCCGCTTCCACGACTCTGCAACGGCGTACGCGTTCACGAAACCGTTTTTCCTCTTTCGGCCTCGTCCTCCGCCTCTCAGCTTTGCCTCCACGCGTAGCCCGTTTCTCCTGCCATTCTCTGCCTCTCTTTGTCTCGGTCGATCCTGTGCAGGATGCGTATACCAAGCTGCAACCTTCTCCTCTTCCAACATCCAAGGATTTATCTCTCTATCGACGATCGCCCTGGGTTGTACCACGTGGTTCCGCGATGGATCGGTTCTATTGGTTTCGTTGGTTTTGACGAAACGGAATGGAGGGATGGAATTTTTTTCCTGGGCATCTCGTGCATTGAGAACCGTATAGCGATCCTTATCTTCGTCGCGGCAGAGATATGCGGGGTTGGTTCTGCCTTTTTCTTTCATGTTACCGGGCGAGTGCTACCGCTACCCGAATATCTCGATCAGTGGTTTCAGCGGTCGGGCCCGGTCCCGTTTCGGCCACCTTTGAATTCTGGGTGTTCGCGAACTGCGACTATGGTTTTCGGGAAACGCAACACGCCATGTATTCATTTTATCTTAGAAGCTTAAGGGATGTTCTTAGAGCGTTGATCGAGCTACTGCTAAACGAGTTTCTGTTACGTTGATTTCGGTAGAAATCGATTGCTGGGGGATACTGGTCAGGTAGAATAGTCTCGAACTATTTGTGGAAACAGCCTGTGGCGGTGACCAAACGCTAGATCGAACCAGGCGGCACGTTATTCCGTTACATTCTTGGAATTTTTGATATATTTGCGAGTGAATTTGCGAACAAATTCGTTTGACGTTTTAGATCCTCCTGTTTCGAATGCCACGGTTTCATTCGTGTCGATGATAGACGACAGGAAATTCTATTAAACCAACGATGGTAGTTTTCACTCAACGGGATAATTTTTGGCAACGCCCGAAGTTCTGCACTGAGATTAAAATACAGGGGCGTGTGACAGGTATAACGCTGTTGCTGGTCACACGATTGCTCGAAGATCACATAACACGAGTATAGCTATGAAAATATTCATATAATACTCGAAGCGTTCCAAGATTAATATCAATCTCACATCCCTACGAATACGAACGATTGGAAGCCTATACGCCATGGACACGATTCACGCCCTCGTATAATCGCGTTACACGTTCTTTCTCTTTTTTTTTTTTTTTCAACTGTCCTCTCTATCGAAACATCCAGCGAGGAAATTATTATCTTCCGCGGAGTTCCAGCCGGAACATGGCTGTTCGCATGGTGATGCTTACGATTTCTCAAGGTGTCGAGATAAAACGCCGCACACGGAAGAGGCTATTCTTGGAAAAGTCGTTTTGCATACTCGAAAATCGCGGCACGAACGAGGGAGCGTTACGCCAATGAGGTGTGGGTGTAGGCGGCGGGCAGTAACGTATTAAAGGACACGCGAGTCGCCTCGGGGCGCTCACGTACACCCCTGCCCACCTCGTGCACGCCTCGTGCACAAGATTAAAAAGCCCCACTCACTCGCGATCTTTCGAGAGATAGAGGGACCCTGCGGAAACGTCCACCCCCCCTCCCCCCGATCTAGAGGTCGGACGACGACGCCTTTCAACGTTTTCCACCGTGGAAAACTGGATCCGCGAAATTGCTACTTCGGTACAGAGCTGTTCTATCAGAGCGTTCTAGAGCTGTGTTTCTATCGTTAGACGCAAGCATTTGCATCTTTCGTGGACATTTGTCTATCGGTTTATCGTCGATTTCAACTGTTATATACTGACACGTTCATTTCTGTATATATATGCAAATCGTGTATGACAGTGAATGCGTCGAGGACGCATATGTTAACACTTTGACTGCCACGCCGAAATCACATGTTTCGTCGAGGACGCCACGGGAGTATTTTTATTATTCAAAGCATATAATGGCAAAATAATAATAAATTGACGATGAAAGACAACATTCTTCCCCAATCGACCGTTTATCTTATTGCTGGTCACCGGTGACCATCGTGGCGCCTTGGTAACAGTCGATAGCGACATATTATAACGAGGCTTCGTTTATTTCAACAAACCATTCGCATTGGTTATTTCGTCGCACGCAAAACGTGCAGAATATATCGTTGAAACGTGTAGAAGATATTGGTAAACGGTATTTGCTCGTTCTATGTATAATAGCAAGGTATGTGCACGCTTCTAACTTCAATTATACGATTATAAAGCAGCATTTGCGATTATTTTCCAAGCTGTGTTTATAATAATATTCGTAGATTAGCCCTCAAAGATATGGATGCAAACACAGTGCACCGTTAGATGCAAGATTCGTTCTCATTTTTTTTATCGATGTTCTAATAAAAATGTTTAATCGTTCAACGTGGCACTTTTTATTTCTTCAAGTATCTTCTATTTATCGGTTACATTCAAAACGCCCTGACTGTCAATTTTCATTCGATTTTTACAATTGTAAGAAGTTCAAGCGCTCCGGTCGCCAATGACCACCGTGGCAGTCAAAGTGTTAAGTGACAGATCTAAAGAACTATCTAAGTGTAGAGGATGGTTGGTCGTGTGGTTTAAATGACGATCCGTCAAATATATTTACAAATAATTGATAAATACAGAGAAAATTCGCTAAGACGCTCGGTGCTAACTGGTTCTCTAAAGACTGTGTATTGATCGCTATTAAAATCGCTCGAGACTGAGACTGAAAAACCTTACGATCGCGTTCGTTTGTTTATATAGGTCGGGGAAGTACCGGATTCGTTTTGTTTGACGGTTACACGCAGCGGCGACATTGTTTGAGTTGGTTTATTATCACGTTATGTATATCCTAACACTGTTGGTACTCCGAGGCAAAACAACAACGTGGCTCGGATTATCCTCTAGCTCATGTGCCGCTACTTAAGTAACACAATTTTGAAATAATCTCTTGGAACGAGCGTTTCGTTGTTCTGCCCGGAACTAAGATTTAAAGGCACGCGATGAGGAAACCAGTCGTCGCGCCTTTGGATATCGATCGCTAACTGTGATCGAAGTTAGAATTTAGTGGAGTATTACATCAGATACTAAGCTTTGTGCCTCTGCCGGATGAAGCAGGTTTCTACAAGAGTGGCTAAAGCATTGCCAAAGTATTTTCTAAGAGCGTTTAGTGAGATGGAAACCTAATTATAAAAAGCTTAATGTATATTATATTATAAATAGTTAACTTATTGGATTTATTAGCGGTAATAACTTTGATTAATACATCTTCCAATAGGCAATTTAACGTGTATTAAGTTGCAGTTTAAGTACCTACATGTAATGAAATATATAGGTAGTTGGAATTTCGTACAATTGTGAAATTCAAGTACAACCACCTAATACCTGTAATTTAATTGTCTATTTAATTACTTCATTATTTAATATCTATCACGTCAACGAAACGTTCTATTCAATTGAAACAAGATAATACATTACGAATGATTGATAAGAGGTGGAAGTAACTTTTCAAGACGATCCAATAAAACGAATTGCAAAACCGTTTGTTTCTTACCTTCACCAATTTTTCTCTGATTTCCCACGAGAAGATTGCCGGATTGTCCCTTTTCATTTCTTCTATCCTCGCCTCGATTTCAGGGGTTGCCACCCTCGGCTTGCTACCGCCGATGACGCCCGGTCTAATGGAGCCAGTTTCCTGGTAGCGATTCAAAATTTTCGAAACGCAGCCGTGAGAGACTCGAAGTTGTCGCGATATCACGCAAGGCCGGACTCCAGCCGCTGCCATTTCGACAATTTTCAGGCGAATGTGATTCGGTAGCGGTCGGCCGTTGATGAAGACGCCTCCCAATTGATTCATGCGTCCCTGCCCTGTCGGAAACATTCCATCAGTCTTCGTGTATTCGATTCAACGTGCACGAATGTCTCAATCGGAGATTGAATACAGACAATCGCCGGTTTGTTGCGCAACATCGTATTCTTCGTCGGAGTTCTGATTTACTTTTGCGGCATACGTTCATGGAAAATTGATAGAATTTATGGGAAATTTAAAATTGCCAAAACACGCGCGACGCGTCAGAAATACGTAAAATATTCAGAGTGTAGGAAGTCGTTAGAAAATTTGAATAGAACGAGTCTCTGCGTAGGATTTATTCCTTTACAATCGTGGAAGTACGAATCGAACGAAAACAGTTTGTGCATTTGGCATTTCTTTTTTTTGAGAAGACAGTTTTTAAGTTACAGTGTTCCATAAAATTGAACGTACTTGTTGTGTCCAACGTTATATTGTCTTGTGACGAAATATCCGCAAGCAGTTTTAAATAAACCATACTTTACGAATAATTCAACTTTAATTCATAAAATGTGCTACAGATCCTCGCTCGAAGTTTCCATTCGATTTGCATGAAACACTCCAAGTAGTCTAGTAATTAATCGTATCTATCGTGAATTGACGTCTTGAAACTCGTCCCGTACATTTCCGAGCAGCCTTCGATATCCGATCATGGAGCACCATGCTCTTGCAAACGTTAAAAGCGATTGAAAAGTGGAAAGTGAATACCATCAAAGATAGACGCGAACGTTCGAGTTGTGTGAAATTCTATTGCCAAGGAGATTAATAGACACGCGAGTTAGTTCGTTCGGATTCTTCGACACAGGTACAGGGATCGTGTGTAGATTTTCTCCAGGGTCAAAGAATATTCAATTACGCGGCTGCTGGATGAAAGACGGTGCAAAACGATCGACGATGAGGATGCAAAGAATTGCGCGAGAAAGTGGCATGATTTCGTGGATGGAAAAGATTCAGAGGCGCAATTGCAGTGATTGGGCTTGAAATTAGCGGCTAAATCCGCGTTCAAGGCGCAAACGTGAAATCAGATAACAGAGAATACTGAAAAAAAAAAAAAAAAGAAAAAGAAAACGAAACGGGCCTAACAACCGTAAAATTGAAGAAGTTATGCTCACAGAAGGCCATTTTCAGAAGGCTAACGGGCCCCAAATATCCGATATCGTTAGTCCAATTAGCCACCCTTTCGTGCGCGATATTATTTTCATTAACACGCTCGATTATGCCGCTTGTAATTAGCATTGGAGAGCCGGGATAATAGGCGAATCACGCGGATTGCTGTTTATCGGTACACTCTTTAATTGACTATAAAAACTTGATAAGTGGATTATCGTACGGAAATATTGGTACGTAAATGCGATTTTATGGAACATGTGAAAAGTATCTCCGCGTGGTTTCTTTGAATATTCAAATTTAGGTACGCGTTAGGTTGTTTGAGTTTATTAAACGAGAGAGATATTCTTTCATCGTTTTCGAAGAGCGTATTTTTGACCAAAAATCAAAATGGCCTTTGTTAGAAATTTTACAAGATGCGACGTTACAATTCCCAGTCAGGTTTGATCGCGATTATTAAGAAGATAATTAAGAATACGTTCGACAGATAGTTTGAGTTATGCAAACCTGGTTCTCCTCTTGCGGCGGTCTACTTGACAATTAGCCCACGTTTAATCTGTCGAAACAGCTTTTAATATAAATCTATAAACATTTCTATAAGAGAATACCGCTATAAAAAGGGATATCTTGGTTTAAATACTAATTTTCTACATATTTTCCCAAAATTAGTAAAGAAATTTCTTCTTCTTTCCTGTAACATTTTTTTAAAATTTATTTATTAATATTTACAATCAATCCTCGCATTGAGAATTTTCAGTAATTTGTTCTGGCGTGACGCAGTGACATGGCTAATTATTTATAACAAGTTAATACTTATTACAAATAAGTATGATTTATACTTTCTTGCAACGTGTCCACATATCCGTGAGGAATCATATGAAATTTATATCCAACGAATATGTAACATTATAAAGGAATATACGATATTCTGAAAAAATTATTTAAGGGAACATAATTTAATATGCACCGGTTTGACAAAAAACAAGAGAAAATCTTAGTGAAACAATGGCCGTATAAAGATCAGGAAGAGACAAAAGATGAGGAAGTTGTGGAAAGAGGAAGCAGATAATGGTGCTCTTCTGTGTGTCTCTTATGTCTTATGTCACGGTATGAAAGTTGGCAGCTTGTGCAAGAGATTGCGCAAAAGATGGTTTTCTAATACCCGACGCTGGCGAGTTTATTCTATTCGTATATGTACGAGCGGTGAAAAAGACTGCTGGTAAAATATTGTTGGTACGGAGTCAGTGTTGTTGGGAAATCGGTCAGTTCCTAGAGCAGAGGACTTGCATGTCAATTACGTGAGTGTCGGTGATGTGGTTCATTCGAAGAATAAATGATGTTTCGGTAGTAGCGGTTTTAAATCGTGATGGATGGTTTGGAACGGCGGGAGGCGTGGAATCTTTCAATTAGCTTCAGAATTTAAGTTTTCTTCTTAAGATTTCAATGCACTCGTAATTTAAATATTCATTTTTATAATTTAAGTAAAATCAGAAAATATCATCGATGATTAAAACGTAGAGATAGATAGTTTCTGTTAAAAATGTTCGCTATCTTTGCCACCGGAGATACAAATCGTATTATTCTTTGTATTTACACGTTGATTTTCCAGCTGCTTCTGTAACCAGAAATATTCTCAATTTTTATAACACAAATCTTTTCAAACGACAGGCTTGATTTCTCGCGTTCTTTGATCGCGATAAAATATTCTTCGAGACTTAATTAGTGTATTTAATATTTTCGACGTGCGTATTACACAGCGACTATGAGATAAGAATTCTAATGATACGATTAATTAAAATTCTATCTCGTGACGTCTTCCTGTAATGATATAATACAAATGCTAATTAAGAGTTCAGCGAGATCGAATATTGAATATTTATCAAGCAACGAGGGTAAAGCAATCATTGTAGCCACATCAAGTTGCGATCTGTTCGCGTAACTGCAACAGGCAGAATGAATTTATCAGAATTACGACTGCATAATGATCCGAAAGTATCTTGTACGTTCTCTGATTGAATAAAAGAAGTTACGCGTGACTAGGCTTACTCTTTATATATATTGTTGCACGTGTCATGCAAATGTCACATAAATTCCTTTCACCTTTTTCACTGTCGAAACAGGTATTCTGATTTTCCTCCGTCTGGATACGTTTATATCAAAGGACGAATATTTTCTCTTGACAAACAATCCATACGAGAAACGATCAACGATCATATTTGTATAAACAAAATATTTGCTCGGCAAATTTAACAATATGTGTAGTAAAACTTTGGCCATCCAAATTAATCGTGATACACATAATTACGACCATATTTCCTCTTCGATTACTTTTACAAAAAGAAAAAAAAACAAACAAACTAAAATTGAATTTCCATAGTATAGGGATTTGTGCGTGATTTATAGCACGGAAAAAAGAAACAAATTTAAAAACAATTCGTTTAGACTGTGTTCTGTAAGGAGGACATTCCGGTTTTTCTACCTAAATCCTTCCAATTACCTTTATTGCTCTTTTACCATTCAGACGTCTTGATTTAACAGGATCGTAAAAAGTGCTTGTGTCGTTTCGATAGTTTCCTTTGAAACTGTTTTATACTATAGGTAAGTACCTATACGCCGACCAATAAACACTTGTCAAGCAACAAATGATTTTTAAACTCTATAAATTTGTCCGTGTCACGTTGCAAGATCGATAATTTCTTGAATCTTATAGGCATTTATATTGTACAGACGAATAGCTGTTCCTTTCAAGATTTTCCTACCCGGAATAATAAAGAATTTATGTACGACGCAAATGCTAATTAACGTACAAATCCTACGAGCAATTTTTTTCTAAGAACATCTATCGAGAGAAAGAGTCCACAGTGACATTTATCGATATTTCAACGATTAAAGCGTATTCCAGTGAGAGTTTACTATTTTTATCGGTTCCTTGGAAAAAGATATGCCACGTGACATTCGAACTGCCACTCTATTAGTTACATTCGTCAAATTTCAATTTCGATGTGTCATAGCAAAGAAAAAAAAAACATAAAAACACTAAACGATGATTCAAGGTTCTATTTGCTCGAAGATATCAACCACGTGATATTAAAGTTTCACATACACATACGTTAATTTCCAATTCTATTCAACTTCCCTGTTTCAAGAAACAATTACAAACATTCGTCCAAGAAACACTCGGTGAAAACTCAAGGTATCCATCGGTTCCTGACGAAACAATACCACGTGGAATCCAAACTACAATGTTATTCGTCACATACGTGAAATTCGAATTCCATTCAGCCTTGTGTCGAGTACTATCTCTCTTGTGGCAAAGGAATACCCGAAATCTGCTACGATCTTCAAATCACTTTGTCCAATTTTACACAGAAAGCCACATTGATCAAGTCCATGGACGGGAAAGTAGAAACAAGGGACGATAATAAAATGATTCCAAACATTCCGCTAAGGAACATTCGGTGGAAATTCAAGGTATTTATCAATTCCTGACGAGACGATACCACGTGACATGCAAATTTCAATTTTATTCGTCGCATACGCTAAATTCAATCCCATTCGGTCTCCCGTCAACTACAACCTGTCTTGTTCCATAGAAACAACGTGAAACCTCTTACGATATTTTAGAGTCATTTCACTAGAAGCTCACATTATCTGATACACAAAGCCACATTGATCGACCCGCAGATGGAAAGCTAGGTGAAAGTGACAATGTTGCAAACGTTATATCTAAATTCATCCTAGAATTTTCTATCGTTTCTGTTGTCTTCTTGTAACCAATGAACGGACATAATTTATCTCTTGAGGCTTAATCGTGTATTTGAGTAATGTAACCGAGAAGCTGATAAAAAATGGAGTGGATCGATAGAAAGAAAGAGTTCGGAAGGACTGGCGCAACGGTACTAACCTTGAAACGGGTATCCTCCGAAGATGGGTCTCATTCCGCTGGTAACGTCCATCCTTCCACCAACGTAGGAATTCCTCGCAGCCCTCCAGGACTGTCGCACGTCTCGGTTACTCGCGTCACTCACTTGTTTCCGATCTCACGGTGGACCACACGACTGTTCGTTTTCACTAAACGCGAAACTATACGGTTAGCAGACAGGCAGAAGCACGCGGCCGGCACCGTTGGCCCGAGGCAAAACGACTGCTTGGACAAAACGACTGCTTGAACGAAAACGGCGGAGGTGGAGAACAACAAGGACAGACGGGGCACATCGGCGTCTCGGGGCGATGGGGGCAGGGCACGCGCGCCAAGATGAAAGGGGGAACGAAGCTGGCAAGCGCCGGACGAGACGCCGACGACTGGGATGAAAGGAAGGAAAATAAGAATGGAAGGAAAATGGATGGAAAAACTGGCTTGATAGGGTGAATCGTGGCGATGCAGCGCGCCAAGGAAGAAAAGGAACAAGCAGGTAGCACGCGTGGCTCTCGTTGCAAGGGGTACCGCTGCAATAACGTGTCAGTTGGGCCGCTGGTCCCCTCGTGTCCCTCCAACTGGCTCTGCGAGAGCAATGGATGGCTGTCTCTTTCTCTTTTCGCCACGACTGCTCCGGAAAAAGGGGGACTGTCGACTCGTTGGGACTGACGGGGTTCCAGTGGGGTCCCATCCAGATGGTTTACGCCCTGTTACTTGGTTGGCAAACCGCCGCTTTCCAGTGGGCGTTCTTTGAAGCGGAAACGCCTACGGAGCCGCTCTTCGACGTTCACTGGATGTTCACCAGGGGTTTACTTATTTCTCCTTTTCCAAGCTCCACGGGCAGTTGATAGCGTTTTCGTGTCACAGAGGTGGTCCGCTTCTACAGGGAGCGATATTGGTATTCTGAATGGGCATCGCGAACGAAGAGGTGTAGATAAGTAGTAGTTGATGCAATGAAATATGTTGGTGATTTACTTGGGTAGACTTTAGGGTGCGTTTGAATGCGGTTTTAGGGTGCTTGATTATCTGCAGAGAGAGAGAGAGAGAGAGAGAGGGAGGGGGGGAGTTTGATAGGATGTAGGCTTGGAATTACGAGATTGTATTTTAACATTTAACAAGATTTGACATAAATTTCCTCCTCTGTTGTTTGCTTATTACGATTATAGCTACGTACAGTTAATATGTGAGTGTTACGATTCATTTCAAAAGTAGATTTTTGCTATTGACTTTCAAATTAGCAGGTACGCGGAAAGGTACAGAGTAAGAATAACAACACACCCGAGCCGACTGACCGTGGAAACGACCAACAAAGCGAGTGTAGATGGAAGACTGAAAAGGAAAAACCCAACAGATCTTACAAAGGACATAACCTAATAAACACGATGATGGAACCCCACCGGGGGTAACCATCAACATGCTATATTTATATTCTAGCTATAACATTTTACCAAATGTCCTACTGGACAAATTGTAAAATTTAAAATAAATAAATTATTTAAAAAAAATTTTTTTTAACTTTGCTATTATATAGGTACGTAGGTGCTACTTTGAAATAAATTAAAGGAGGAATAGCTACTTATATGCAGATACTAGTGTTATTTTAATTTAATCTCAGCAGCCAAGACTTCGTCTGAAGCTCCTTCCAAATCAATATTCCATTCAGCGGTTATGGGAAATATATTCCATCAACGAAATGCTAATGTACGATTATTTGCAATCGCGTGACTCTTCGAATTTTCATATTGAGTCCATCACGGAGTTCGTCACTGACAATTTCCTGTAAGGCGAGAGCCGTACCAAGGTTGAAAACGAGTAATTCATCAGTGATTAAAGTCTCAAAGTTATCCATATTTGAGGCAAAGAAAGTTCAACTTCTTCAAACGCGATATTCCGGTCCACTCGAACGAGTCATTTGTCCAACTTGCCAAATCTCTGTTTGAAATCTCTGTGTAAAAGAACCTCTGTTTTTCCAATTGTCCACGGTATTCACAGCAGATGATACCGTAGCATTCGTGTATCTTCGAATAAAAGCAGTAGGTACCGGCGGACGAATTTCAATTTGGACCCCGTAGCGTTCGATTGCGTTCTAAGGAGTTCCGGATGCTCGAAAACAGCGAATATTTACGGCCTCCACTGTCTGCAAGTAAAATCATAATGAACGCATGATGGACTGCTATAAATTTTTACCAAGGTCTTTCCCTGCGAGTACGGTCGCCCTGTCTGTAAATCTTTCCGTACGGTAGCGAAACGGACGGACAGCGGGGGGTCCTGCGCAATGAGCAAATGCACGTAATGTCCTCGTCTTTTAGGGCAGCATTGTATCAACCGAAGGACATTTTGTGCGTAAATGCTCGTGAAACATCGTAGTTGTCGTCCGACACCGAACTTTCTCGAGATTTACGATGCAGTTAACGCGATGACTCGTGATAATTGTTTTATGGGAATGGATAATGTGCAGCCCCTTTGAGAGCGCAAGATGTGTCGCAGAAAGACCCTGAGAAATTTCACTCGGAATTACTTCATTACCGTGTAGTATCCTTACGACTTCTTATCAAAGATACTTCTCGCCAATGTCGGAGATCTGCCTCGTCATCCATACGATCATTTCAAAACAACCGTTCTGACTAGCCAGAGAAATATAAAAAATGACCGATCGCAGGACCGCACACGTTTCGTAAACAGCAAAAAGGAGGACAAACGCCAAAGCAGAAATAAAAATGACTGGACAATTTCGTTTCTCGGTTGAAAAGGAGCGTCTCGAACACGAAGAAGCTACAGGGAGGTAGTACAAGAGGCTGTAAGGAAGCTTGTCAGCGGTGACAATAGAGAACGCTGGAAAACGGACTATCGATCCAACGAAATCGGTAGGTTTGCTCCACTCTTTGGTCCCGCGTGACCTTGCAGTCTCTGATCGATGTAAGGACTTTCTCCTGCTGACGCGAATAAGAGGCACAGATCCTTCCGTTCTTCGACTACCGGCACTTGGCCGCAGTTCACGCCGAATTTACCGATTCCTAGACAATACCAGTGCACCCCCGACACTGGAAACATCGGGTCTCGTTTTGTCTACGTAGCGTGGAAACTACGCGGAACTAATAAGAGTTCGCAACACCTCTTTCTCGCATCCGATGCATCGTCTACGGTTTCGGTAATTTCACAATGGGCAGCTTTTTCCTCGCGTTAAATGGGACAGGTATCGAAATGGATAGACCAGTTTATCCTGCTGATGGATCTGTGATCCTGGCATTATCTGCATTGCGGACTGTTTGTTTTTTACTTTAAGGATTTGCTGGATCGATGTCCCGTTGTTGATCTGTCACGTGCGTTCTTGGGAGTAGTAGAATTTCGTTTCTCTTGGTGGCGCTGGGATTTAGAACTGGTCGTTGAGTATCGTTTAAGGGAGGGGCTAAGGTTAATTCGTACAAAATAAGGCACGTTTTCGTGAATTTTTTGGGACGACACAGTTAAAATCTCTTTATTAAAACCAATAGTACATTAAAGTATGACATTCGAAGAATATTGTGTAAAATTTTCACGGAGAAATATTCAAAAATACGGCAATGGCAGCAATTATTCGGACGCGTCCCTGAAAAAAAAGGTAGAATTGCGGTGCCCCTGATAACTCGGTGCTGGATCATCTGATATCAAAAAATCAAAGTTCATTTGTTAGGTAACAGTTTTCCCCAGGTAACGCTGGGTGGGTTCTTCGAAATTTCAATTTTTCACTTTTCTGGAACACTTTGAAGGGAAAATTAGCCGCAAATTTTCGCGAAATCGGCTTTTTTCCGAGACACGTCCGAATAATTGCTGCCATTGCCGTATTTTTGTATATTTCTCCGTGAAAATTTTATACAATATTCTTCGAATGTCGTACTTTAACTGTGTCGTCACAAAAAATTCACAAAAACATGCCTTATTTTTATACGAATTAAACTTAGCCTCCCGCTCCCCGCCCCCCGCCCCCTTAAGGTGCTGAGCCTCGTTTGTGGATGAGATAAGGTGGAAATTGGTTTTTATTTACACGTAGAGTATACGAGGTTTGTCTATGGATTCGTCGATTTGTCTTGGTTCTCGATGTCTCACGCGATCAGAGTCTTAGAGTTTTACCCCTGTTAGCGATATCGAGTGGTTCATTGACATCGTTTAATCTTCTCCGATTTGTGGGTGGTAAAATTTGGCAACTGATCCTTACGATCTTCTGAGAAGGGTTGTGACTCGAAATTGCGCGAAGTCTGTTCCTCTCGCGTGCTCTTCCCTCGCGGAGATACACGAACACAACATATTTCGCAATTATGTGGCGTTATTAATCGCCACAGGTCGTTTTGCTCTATTTTTTCCCTTATACATCAAACGTTACGTGTTATCGTTACAAATCGACTAAAGCGTTCGGACATTTACGAGCGATAGATCAAATCTGATGAAATGGAGAAGTCGGAAAAGTATTTATGTGGTATGTATGTACGTATTATTATAATTCAATAATTCTATGGAATTATTCATAGAGGATTGTTCGAACTGTGAGATTTGGATGTACGACGAGGACTGTAGCTAAATAATTAGTCAATCAGTTCGACAAAACAGGGTTGCTATATCGTTTAGGAAAGTGGTAACTTTTAAATCTCAACGTTATTTTTCAATAAACTGCAACATAAATTTCTTTCCATTGTATAAAATACGAACAAAGAGGTGAAGATTAAAAGGAAAAGTAAGCCTCGTGAACCTTATGAAAAGACTTATTGTGCTTATTATGAAATCTCAAACACAAGTCGAAGGCTGTATACTGGGTTATAACGTCTTCAAGGTTGATCATTAGAAAGTAACGTTTTCATTGGAGTTAATGGACTTTGTTAATGATCATTAAATTAAGTTTACACGGAAAAAAATTAATTTCTCGAAAATATCTTACACGATTATCGTACTAAGAAATTTGTCAAACATCATCTATTAAACACACTAAGCACGTATTTCTTAGCTCACTAATTTATTTGCCATTTTTTTTAGTCAATTTACGTGATCGAATTCTTTTCTTTAAATATCGTGACAATGAAAAGTTATTTGTACTACGATTCCAAAAAATTTGAAAATATCGTAGCATTCCTTGCATATTACGATCAACGATATCTGATGTAATTTTTTAAAATCTCTGTCTGTGTCTCTTCTTTCGTGCGATGATTGTACCTTTTTCGTGTAATCACTTCCATTGGAAAGAACTTATTACTTTCATATGTAAGCTTCTCGTACCTTGACAAACCGATACATAAATTACTTTATTTACATTTTCCCATGATGTTGCATTTACGCTACATATTATATATCGTTGCATTATGTTGCCGGAGTGAGAGAATTCGCGGTGGATAACGACCGGCCAAGAAGCGAGATGAAATGTTAGAATAGAGCTCGGAGTGCCGCTAAACAAGAAGCATCGTTCTTAAAAGATGCGCCGGCCAATTTTTCACGTAATTCCCCCCGCGTTATCCGTGATAATCGTTCGTTGAATCAGCTTTTTTCTCACCATCATCGGTCGGTTTGACTTGGAACACGGTGAAAAGAAAAAAAAAAAGAAAAAGAAAGAAAAAGAGAAAGACGAAGGAAAAAGAAAACTAAGAAAGGCATGGTGGAAGGGTCGAACCGCTAAGTAGACCCTCTGTAAGGCCGCACGAATTTCTATTAAAAGCGGCAATTAGTCTAAGTCTCGATAAATCTTGATGAGTGATACGCCGACATCAGTCTGCTTGTCAAAGACGCCTGTGGCGAGGGCCACACCGATTTCCAACACACATTGTTTCCATGACCGTGCTCGTTGGACGAAAATAGGAGAACGGAGGGATTTCTTCGCTGTCCTGCGGCACAACGACCACAAGAAACTAGCCTCGTTGTTATGTTAAACCAGGTGAGAAACGCGTGATGCGTGTACGGCACCATTAGAATTTTTAATGCGACCGTTTAGCGGCTGCTGGCTTCGAGCCGCCGATCTTCGCAACGAACAACCTTAGAAATATGTATATATATGTATTCAGCTACACTTTTCAACACTGTTCTTTATAACACCTTCTCATTCAGATTCGTTAAAATCCGAATTACAAGGCGGACAAGATTTCCCGAAACTGACAAAAAGAAATATATTGGTCATTAAATATTCATAAAATCCTATGAAAAGTTACAAATTATTTTCACCGCTCTAATCGTTCCGGTATCAACTGCTCGTCTTATAATATCGTATCGTACCTACCCTATATATGATATGCATCGTATTTTCGATTTAACAAAGACGAACCATGTTTCTAACAAAGGTCGGTTCCAACCGCCATTCTAATTCCAATCGTTTAGATCTGTGGATACGGATAGAACGTAATATTTCAATATTTAACATCTCCGACACGGTGTTAACAACGGTGACTAGCTAAATGTGATAGACATACTAAAAAATCGTATGGTAACGAAGAAAGTGTGTGTCGATATACGCACGAACGTAACTTCGTCGAACCATTACGACAAGTTCCTGACGACAAGAGCAATAATAAGAGGGTGCAATATTACTCGCGCGTCCCCGGATTTTCGAATAGGCCGTTTCGCCTGCCTCGAGTTATTTAAATAAAACCCTTTGTCGGCCGGCTGGAGTCCATTACCGAAGTACCTTTATAGCCACGCGTGTACGCCGATATGCCGGATTACCGTTTCCTTTTCTAACTCTTTTTACAACCTTTTGCGCCTCTCGCTTTGGTCGCTGCTCGCTCGCGCATACGTCGTTTGCCAATTGAACAGAACTTCGTTGTTGGTAACACTAGAATGATAATTTAACGTCGTCCAACCATGCAAAGCCTATCTTCGTCTCGGATGGGAAAAACTTTAATTAGCAAAATAAATTTTTTTATGTTTTCCTTTTTTTTATTTCAAGCTACTAAATAATATGGGAACGTGAAATGAAATTTATTTGATTCTCGCGCAAATGTTTCAGGCATTTACCTCGCCGATAAGATATTAAGAATTATTTATTCCTATCGATTCTCTCGAAACAGCAACGTAGGAATTAATGTATTCTGTTATAAATTATAACTCGCAATATGGGAATTACTTCTACATATCGATTCATCCGCGTATTTCACTATCGACTGTCCATTAACAAAAATAGTTGAACTCGTTGAAACAAAAGCGAATACCTAAGCCAGCGTGTGCTAATTCGCATTATCCTAATTCCTAATAATAATAAGATAATAGGAAATAATAGAATAATATTCCCTTTCTCTGTACACGTTCTTCTTGAGATCTGCTACAGAACGTCAAATACGAATTAAGAAAATAAATAACGAAAGAGTGATGAGATTTTAACGAGGGGACGATAGTTTCACGGAGAATGGAACGTACCAACGGAACGTAGCACCGAAGCAAAAGTGTCGCGTAAATCTGAAAGATCATTCTATTTTTATACGAGGAATTCGCGAATGTGACGTCACCATTTTTCCGCCTGACATATAACTCATATTTCTATCGTCGAAGGGAAAGGCAATCAAACGTTAATCTTGAAAGACTTGTGGTGTTCGCGGGTGGTTTCGCCCGAACGACCGAAGAATCCATCTTGCAAATAGAGAATGCGCATGATGCCAAGGGTCGTCACATATCTTATTCCACGTAGCTCCAATACGTATCGAGTATCGCGAATTTACGTTCGGGACATGGCTACCGCGAGAGGAACGAGTCACTTTGAACACCGTTTCGACCTTCACCATCACGGTCGCATGTCTGCTTATATTATTGCAAAAGGTGTCGCGTAAAACACTCTCGTTTCTACATATTCTTCGATCACAAAGAGTAAGCTATATACGGTCTTCTTGCGTGTATCCATTCATCGACAAATAACGTTAAAATCAAACGTTGAGAATATTCTTCAGCCGTTCAAAGTATTTTCGAAAATTTAGTCGCAGAAGTATCACGTCGTATTTAACATTTCTGAACTATATTTATCATGCTACGGTTTATTAAATTCATCGTGTTTCGCGATCTATTGTAGCATATCTTTACATTAGGTACGTTCACTCGTCCCAAACAGATAGTTAGAACCAGGAAAATGATCAAACAATAGTAACTTTATATTTAATATTAACTTTATGTTAATATTAATTTTATAATTAATATTAATATCTATACTGAATAATATTTGAAGAATATCGCGATACGCTGATGTTACGATAACCAGCGATCGTTGGAAATTGTTTTGGATATTCTCAAGTGGCGATGAAAACACAGTGAGGGAACAAAGAAAAGAAGCGGAGAGAAAAGCGAAGACTCGGGACAAAGGTGAAGAAGGGGAAGCACGGTCTACGTGTGGGGGCTTATTGCCGATGCATAGTCGCGAACTATGCAACGTGAAAATGTTGCAGAAGCAAGCGGCGCTGCGAACATAATTCAGCTCGTTATACGCAACGCAAGGTCCGGTCGAGCGTTATGGCTTGGTGGTGGAGCTTATGGGGCCTTATGGGCCATACGCCCCGCGCACGAGGTCAGGGGGTCCTCTGTTCCAATTTTGTGCCCAATAAGACTAATTCCTTCAAAGGTGCCGGCGCGTCTGGGATACGGCCACCTTGCTAGCGAGAACTTATCGGCTAATTTTATGTAAATTATGTGACGCCACGGATTATAGCTTACGACCGTTTCTCCTCTAAAAACGCCTTTTTGGGAACGGAATCGAGCTGGCATATGCGCGCATGAGCTTCGTTCTTGGGAATCGTCGGCCACTTCTTCGTAAATACTGTGTATGTGTGTGTGTGTGCGTGTGATCTTGAAGGAAACGTCAATCGACAAATTCCTGTAAATTTCTGTAAATTGTCGAATGATATAAAACGTAAAGCGAAAGACAGGAATACCGGGGGAATTAACTTTGCGATGAACAAAACGCATCTGGGATGTTGCATTTTATACGAGTTGTAAGTAACAAAATTTGTCGAGTAAAATAACTGTGCAGGTACTTACGAGTAGCGGACGAAGAATTTGAAAAGTTAACTAATTCCAATACGTTTCTACGATATTCTCTCAAATATAACCCATCTACTTGCTATTGGCATAGCGACTAATTCTACTTTCGAAATTCCTCGTTATTCTGAAACAAATAACGAGGAAAGTCTTTCACGGCAAGCACATTGAAAAAATCGAGCAAATAAAAAGGCTCGAGTCTATACTAAAAATCTTATCTCGATCGTTGTCCCGTTCGTTCTAAGGAGCTTCAAAAACAGCTGCCTATGAATCTTCCTATTCTCGACGAAGCGTACCAGTGAATACCTGTTCGTGGTTACGCGTTTTTCGAAAGACAAGATACCAATAATTTACGAGAGCGCGCGGACAATGCGCGAAGCACAGCAAACAGGGGATTTTGCATAATTTCTGGCTGCGTCCTCGCGTTCGAGAAACATTGAAAAACAGCTCTTTTTTCAAACGACGGCTAAATACCGGGTGGTCGACTTCTGACGGTGTCCCAGTTCCAAAGTTATGCAAAGGACTCATTCATCCGGTCAATAAGGCAATCAGGAAGATATTTCGGCCATTTGGAAGTCTAACGAGGAACGACCACGCTTTTAAGAGACCTACGGTCGAAGACTGAAGATGGAACGTGGTACGATGTTTCCATCGCTATTCACGCTGACGACTCCCTCGTTCGGTTTTCAATTAGGGAAGGAGTTCACGCTTTCTCCGCATCATTTGTCTAGGATGATACTAGAAAGATATTATTTCTCTTTTTTCTTCTTTTTTTTTTTGGTAAGAAATTGAATCCAATAGATTTGATAAATAAGAAAAACGCCATAGTTCACCGTCAACGCCAAGCTCGCAGACTATGTGAAATATGCGATACGTGACTATCAATCGTATCATCGTAGAATGTAGGAAGTATAACCAGGGAAGAAGAAAATGAAACATCAGAGACAATCCCAGCTTTCTGCCAGATTGTTATTAGAATTTTCTGCTCGCAAACGCTTACCTGTAATGTTATTTAATTCGGTCGATAGTCGCTAATGATCTTGGACGATGACGCGACTCTAAACTCACGAAAAGAAATATATAACATTTTGCGTAAAAATGTTCCAATCTAAGCGTACGTACCCGGTAGATTTTCAAAGTTGTTTTTCTCAAAAAACGAAGCAACACGCGTACGTGGATATTCTGAGCATTATCAACTTATTTTCTCGCGAAGAATCTACTAATCTCTGGCGAATGCAGTAATATGTAATAGAATGATATTACAATATGTCAAAGGAGTTGTGTGTAGAACTGCAGAAAAATCTGCGTCTTTAATACCTTCGTATCGTATCACTAATTTATTGCACGATTCATTGGAAGAAAGCTTGTCTCGGAGGAAACTGAAGAAAAGAACGAGTTAATATTCACCTGAAAATAATTTGCAATTTAAGAGATAAGTATGTGACAGCTATTAAGCAAATAACCACGGAATTATTCACTCGCGCGAGGCAAAGTAAAAGGATTTAAAATTACTTGCAAAGATTTACTAACGACGAATGTAAACGTCGGTATGGCGATATGTTTGAGCTGCGGTGAAGCTTTGCATACACTTTGACCACCGTAGTACGCTTCTTATTTTTTTCTTCCTACTCAATCTGCGGTTGTTCTTTCTCCCTCAGCGAATGAACTTTGGTACAGTTACGTTGTGGTTGAAAATTACACGGGACTATAATACAAACGAATCTAATAAAACACTTTGATGTTCTTAAAAATTACTACAAATTTCTCTATCATCATTTTTCATTGATCATCGCTGTATAGATTTATTTTTACCGATCAAATATTAGTTTCAAACTCGATCTAAACGTAGTTCGTAGTAGTTACATAACTATGACGCTAATATCTTTAGATGTATTTTATTCAAAAATGTAACGAAACTGCCTGTTTAGTTTCTTCTGTTATCGAGTCTTAGACGTTTCTTCTATACATACGCGCAATTCTTGATCAAGACAGGCAAACTCTTACTTTGGTCTGCAACTCGGAAATAAACACGTCATCGGAGGATTGAAAAGGATATGGAGATACCTAGCTTAGGAGGCACCATCTTGCGAATAAACGGCATGAAAGAATTCAGAAGTATAAAAACGGTGATCGATAGCGAGCGAGAAAAGGGAGAAGCAGCGGCATCGTCTGAAGAATCTGCGAGGAGGAAATCGAGGCGGCCGAAGGCAATCGAAAGGGTGTCGTATGCACCGAAACGAAGTAATCCACTAAACGATCGTTGTCGGAGAGGAGGGTGCGTCGAATGGCCGGAGGAAGTCTAATGAAAGGCACGCGCACTCTGACGGTCCGGCGTGAGAATAAAATAATTAGCTGAGCTGCCCTCCGCGCCGTGAACCCTTCCTCATCCTCTTTCTCTCTCGAAACGGCTGGCTGAGAACGCGAAACGAGAGTTGTCGAGGAAGATGGAGCACGATGGAAGCGGCAAGGTGGAAGGGGACGACCGCTCGGGCCAGGTGGGTCGTAAAGCCTTAGAATGATGCTCTAATAAATCCCACTGAAAAATTGCGAGGCCTCAGGCTCGTCGAGAACTTTCTTCTACCATCTTCCTTCGTTTCCTCTCTGCGCCTTCTGCATCCTCCTCTGCCAACATCGTCCTTGTCTTTGTCATAGTTCACTCTCCTCTTGCTCTCGAGCCACGTTGGAGATCCGCCGTTCCCTTGGCTGAGGGCTGAAGCAGACCAGACGAGAGCCTGGCCTCTTTAGCCGTTCTGTTCCGTTCCGTGTTCGTTCGTGACTTTAATGTCTCGAGAAGAAACGCGTTAGAGATGAGTTGTGCGAACTGAGACACGAATGGAGGTCGTCTAGCCTTCGACGCGTTAGCTGGAAACGGGCAACCAGCCTGTCTGGTCCTGGCGAACTCCTGCTCGGTGACTTTGATGCCTCTTAGGGTGGCGTTCTCGGCACGTCTTTGAACGGTGCGTTTATCGGTTCCGAGTTAACATATTTCTCGTCGACCACGTGGAGATACGTCTTTTCATGCTATCGTTTAACCTGGTCTCATAAAAATACTCTCTTTTTCCATTTATATTCGATATTTTTACCAGCACAGGAATCTCTTTTAAATAATTTTAAATCCAAATGCCAGGATTTTATGATGTGTTTCTGTATAACCGGTGGTTAATATTCTTCTAACACAACGAAAGAAAGTCTCGTACAATATTTCGATTTACGACGAAACCTTGCATCGTGTATTTTACTTTTCGATCGCGTTTTACGTTCTTCTAGTCTGTCCAGAAAAATTTGGACCGCTCTGTATAGCTTCGCAATTTATTTACGAATCATCACGAGTCCTTTTCCCCAACAACTCAACCATGTATGTGTTCCCAACACCTACACAACTATACTTAAATCAATGAATCGTATCTCGAACCTGAATCGTAAGTTGCCTTCGAGCGATCGTACGTACACGTACTTTCGTCGAAAGCAATTCGATCAAACGCCAACGCTATCCGCATTACTCACACCGGATTAAATAAATCCCATCGAGTTGACTTTCCCGAAGAGGGAAGAAAAAGGAAACGTTCAGCGCGCAGTCTCGTGCCTGCCATATTTTTCCCCGGCGGAAGCGGGGAGGTTCCAGGCAAAGATCCTTTATGTACACGAGCCAAGTCGCGCGTTCTTTGATTGCGGACCGTGGAAAAAGCTAAAAAGGATCCTTCGATGCCGAGGCGAGTCTGCTGTTTCGTCACAGTCCGCTTGCTCCGTGAACGCGGATTGGATTCGGCCCGGTGTAACTTGCCCGCGACTTCCTCCCATTTACACATTATTTGCCGTATCCTCCTGTCCCGCTCTGTCCTCCTATCCTCGTAGCACCTTCGTGCTACCTCCGTGTCGCCAGAGACCACGACTGCATCGTGATTTCTCCCAGGTTGACCCTACCAGCTGCTCAAGATGCCCGTTACGAATCCATAGAACCGAGAAAATCGAGGAACGCTCCCGAACCTATCCACCCTCCACTGCCTTCTGGGAGTTCTCCACTCGTTCGAGACGCGAAAGGATGATCGAGAACGGTTTTATCGAACGACACACCACGGCAACAAAGTCTCGGCGATGACACAGAAATCTTGCGAGGATCGTCCGCGAGGATCGTCCGCGAGGACTCTGGGGAGTTCGATGCTTTTCTGCACATCGAGTGGGATAGCATTTTGGGAGATCCTTTTGGCGGCTGGAATTGATTGCCTCGTGCGTTGCTCGCGATTATGCTCGATGTTTTCGAGTACTTTATCGTTGTTCGAGATCAAATATATAAATCTTCATGTCTCGTGCGTTTTGTCTCACGACTTTAATCTTAAAATTCCGTCGAAGGAGAATCTTCCCCCTTTCTCATGTTATTCGGATGTTTGAAACACCTGTATATAATCCACCTGCGGTAGAAATAGCTTAGTTTAAGAGAGCTGGTTTCCTTGTTTTCTCTACAAACATACCGAACACGTCGAAAGCATAAATCCATCCTAAAATAACAGCCGACGAATCAGAGTGTTTTCACCAATAGATGAAGATCGCTTCAGCCTACCTGGTAAATGTCAGAAACGTACCAAACAGTAGTATATTCAATTTTATATGTTCTTCGCTTCAATTATTTGGTCACTGCGTCGAGCGGTGTATCTTCAATTTTCTTTCGTTCCTCTCGCGTCCTCAGAGGCTACCGTTTCTTCGTTTATCCCAATAATGAAATAACAGAAGCATGTTTATGCCGATGGAACCTATATACCGAAGACTAATCTCTTCGAGTATGTTCGTCTTGTACAGTTTAATCTCCACGCGAAGGAACAAATACCAGAGGAAAGTAGTGCGACAACTAGCTCTTCGCCTAACTCTGCACACACATTCGCTATGATAGACCTATCTGCAATCTGCAAGCATTTATAATTTCACCCATCCTGTGTCGCTTCTTCACTCCCGAGAATCCTATTCAAGCAAACTATCATTAACCTATCCATAACGTTGCAAGCCTAGCGAAGAATCTTTAAATCGCTTGCTGCCGGTTCATAGTGCAGCCGTGGAGAAATATTTTGTTGGGCTCGGGAAGGGGTATCCGTTTACGCGGAAAATCAAGGTGACATCCGAGCGGAGGCGAGAAGACAAGCGAAAAAAGACGTTTGCGGAACAGCGGTAGATTGTACGAGCGACCCGTGGCTAAGGCTTAACCACGAAGAAGAGATCATCGTGGTGGCTTGGTCGCTGAGCAGAGGACCCCCCAGTAAGATAATGCGTTCTCTCGCCTCGAGACTTAGCCTCGCCTTAGCCGTTGGATAAGCCGCGAAGCTGACACTAACCCCGTTAACCGTTAGGTCCGTGGCTGCTGACTTTTTAAACCGTTGTTTATTTGCTATCTAAAGCCGTTCTAGAAATCCTCGGTCCCGGCTCTTCGACGCGGCGTGGCTGGTGATTAATCTCGCGAAAAACCACGGTACTTGGTTCGCTGATTTCACTCGGTTTAATCACAGTTGTAAAAGTTGTAACGCTGCAATCGCGTTTAGAAAATGCTATATTGTTCGCGCGATAAGCGCAACCGTATCGGTTCAAGTGGAGAAAATAGAGAAGGGACGAAGAAACACTTGGGTGAACAGATGCGACGTAGGAAACTATGTTCGCAAAACGCAGATGAGTCGAAGATACGATTATATAGGAAATGGTCGGTCGATTCTCTTCAAATCAAAATGCACGTTCCCACGTGCATAAGACACTTAAAGCATTTTCCCTCCCACTCCTATAGCCTCATGGAAGATATCATCTCCGGAAGCTATACTTATTGTCCCATGGAAACATGTAACTAGTACGTAATTATAATACAATAGATAAATCCTTGCACCGTGAGGAAGCCAATAAACCATCATCGTTTGATGACAAACGGCTCGTTTATCCGGTGGAAAAAGAAACCCGTAAAAACAGGCGAATCAAACCGATTGATTTGCCTGACTAAGTTAACGAAGAACGTCGAATTCCCGTGTCCACGTCTATATCAACGTGGTAACCAAACGAGACTAATCTCGGCGGACCGTCTTAACTAGCTTAACTAAAGCAACAAACGGCCGATGTAACCGTGTCCGTGTTTATCCACAGACCCTTCCACGCATTTTTTCCTCGCGTATTCAACCATGCAGCCTCTTTTTCTGCCACGTGTATACGTTCGTCTATCTCTTAGCTAGTTCGCGATACGCCAATCGACCGGCTCCAGCTTTCAGCGAGTTTCGAAGGTTCGGGGGTTGAAAAGCGTGGCCGTGACTCGGTCGAATCGCTTGTTCAACCCTCGTACGACCCGTACTGCACGGTTAAATCATATTTTCTACCAGCCGTGTAGAGATCAAGGTTGAAGCAGGGTGACGAAGAAGATGAACCGACCGGCGTCGAAGGACTTTCACGGTTAAGTTACAGATCGTTATGTTTTCACAGGTCTCTGGTTGCTTTCGCTCTGAAACTCGATCCCGAGAGGTTCTGCTGATTTTGCGAGGTAGTTACCGTGAATTTTCTTTTTCCGCACCGTAGAACCAAAGAGAGCAGGCAGAACGAAGCTTCTGTCTGCGTGCATTGGATAGAAGCGAGTGTGATATAACGAGAAGTCTTAGAAGATTAACACATTTTAAAAGAAATGGATTCTTATTCGTATTTTAATTATATTGAACGAGCATCGTGGCCTCGCTATATCACGAGAAGATAGTCGAGGGAGTGGCCTGCTTGAAAAGGAAAAATAACGATGGCATTTCCACATCCATGTCCATAAGGATAGACATATATACGTAATAGTTGGGAGTTGAACGATAGACAGCAGATATGGTACAGTAAAATAAGATTGCTCGCGTGTGAGTGGATGGATGTATATGTAGATGACTAAGCGAGAGTACAAGGCGATAGGAAAATAATTGTAAATCGAATTCCCTTTGCGACTGACAGGCTAAAAATAAACTATGGCTACTGGTTCGTAGGAAAACGGTAAATTTTATGTAAGAAGGGAGCAGTTAATTTACATTTATAAAACGAAAGATAGAATTTTAAAGGCGAAGGCAAAGTGACGTACAGGCACATAAAGGAAAATAAAATTTTCGAAGCAATAACGTCCAGATCGCAGATAATATTACACAAAGAAGAATAAAGCTTTAGAACGAAGGAGGAATATATTACGTTATAAAGAAACGCATAGGTAAGAAAAAGGACGAACAAATTTACGGAGGAAATTTTTCTTGGAAGATATTATTCAGAAAGAAAAAAATGTTGAAAAGGAGGACGAAAAGGAAATATTGCCGCATAAAGAAAGGCAAAGAATACGTTACAGAAGTGTCATTCATGTGCCTATTACATTGATCTGTCAAACTAATGCATACGCAAATTTCGCTAGGTTACAACTCGTAGTTTCTTGAATGCGACCGGTCGAACAGCGTCCTTGACTTGTCACATCTTTTTGGTTTTTAGTATATGCATTACCTATTCATTATTAACACGTTCCATAGCCAAAGAAAAGTAAACGCATTGGCAGAATTTCAAATTTCAGTGGGAAAGTACAATAGAATGTCTAACGAGAGAACATACAGTACAGAGATGAACGCAAAGCTTACTGCTTTTTAAGCGGTTGAAATTGTTCCTCGATCTAGCGCTTTTAATCTTTCGAAAATAGCAACAGATATCAAACGAAACAATTATCATTGGCGATATTAATACCGAAAGCAAATTCAAATATGATTGTACAGTTTCTGCTACTTCGATTTTCAATTTATTATTTATTATTATTATATATATTTATTATTATTATTATTATATTATTATTACTTATCTTCATTTTAAAAATTATAATATATTGCTTACAACTTTCCCAATGAAAATTTGAGTAACGAACGAAGGATTAATTTAATAGTAAAAAAATATATACAAGAAAATTCTTAAACAAGTTAACGAAACGTAATAAAGGAACTGACGTATTAAAAGAATTGATACAAACAGACATGCACGAAGATGGTACCCCGCTGGGGGTAGCCACCAATATGATAATCTAACAATTATTAAAAAATTCTACCAAATGTCCAAATTGGACAAATTGTGAATGCGAAGTATTAAATAAAAAAAAAGAAAAAAAGAAAGAAACAGACATAATCGCACGAAGGTATCTATTCTAATTTCCGAACAGTATTTTTTCTGCCTCTTAATAGACACATCATTGTTTTTTAAATATCTCCTAACTTACCCTCTAATCTGATTCTCTCAAACCTGTCCAACCACTTTCAAAACGAGGACTCAAAACCAATACGTATTACCTTTGTACGATAGCAACCTCTGTCACGCCAGTACATACAATTTTGACAGGAATCACAGATAATCTCTGTGAATTCCTAGCGAAAAAAGCGTGGACGCGATAGAGAGATCCTTCCTCAAAAGGGTTGTAATCCTGAAGGCGCTGGTCCAGCATGCTTAAGCTTGCCCCGCCCATTCGATGTTTTCACATGCTTCTTCGGGTTTTCCTCCTCTGGTTTCTTTCGTCAGGCCGGGGATCTTTCGATTCTTTCGACCTTTCCGCGTCGAAATCCTCACGGCCAGAGGCAAATCCACGAGCGCGACAATATTTTCCAGAGGATTTCACATGCTCAATGCGATCGCGCGGAAATCTGGCTTAAGTGGATTTGCGCATCCACTGGAAGAAGTTTGCAAAACTTGGCAGGCTGACTTTTAAAAACTCGAAAATGAAGTTGTTTTGAGTGCAGCTTTGTGAAAGTTCGGTTATAATGTTTCCAAACTGTTCCCCATAGTCCAGCGTTTCCACTTTCTGAAGCAGCGAGTTTGAAGCCCAATCTTCTTACAATTTTACAATGCTAAATCGTACAAGACGATCAATTACATGTAATACGAAACTCGTTATGGCTATGCAAAACCATTCATTAACACTGATAACTTGTAATTTGCAAAATCAGCACTTCGCTTCGTTATCAATTTGTTATATGTACGTGGAATTGCAGGAGCACGAAAACGAGGAAAAAGGAGGACGAAACGCTGGCGTGGATTTCGCAATTTTGTCAAATACACGCGAAGGACAAAGCGACGTATCATAGACGATTGGAAAGCATAGCGTTTTACAAAAATAAAAGCGGTCGTAAAGTTAACAATTTAACGCCAAATTTTAAGGAAATCGTTAATCCCCGGTTAGATCGGTCGGTTTATTTGACTGTGATTTCAGGGCTTAATAAAGAGACTAATAATTCCGTTCGGCAGTCCATTTTGCGAATTCATCGGGCGTATGTAATAAAGTCGGTAAGTGTTAACGGATATTGCTCGATAATGGGAATCGTAGCATCAAAAGAATTCCTTCGGCGAACGTAACCGCACCGTTTAATTAAGTTTCGTGAGCCAGCCAGGATACAGATAAAGCTTTTCATGGCTCACTAAACGCCACTCAGGATATTACGATTTTGTGCGGCACCGCGCCTAAACGTAGCCGCCGCTTGCCGCGAAACCGCGATCCCTTGAAACACCATTTCCTTTTTTCTTCTTCTTTTTCCTTTGTAGCATGCTGCTCGCATAAAAATCGACATTACGTCGATGAAAAGCCATTCGGTGTAAAATCTATCGAATGGTTGGCAAATTTCAGACGATTCAAACGAGGATTGCGGTATAAACAATTTCTCATATTATTGATATAAATATTATTATAATATCATTGTTCGTGTGATGTTCTTACGATTATCTCTTTTAGTCCTTCCTTTTAGAAGTTAGTTTTAGTCTTTCCTTTAAGAAGTGACAGAAGTAACAGAATTTTATATTAGTGAAAAGTATGGGCGACTACGAGTGGTAGAATAGTTTAAAAATTATTTTAATTTGGTAACTGCGTTGTATAACTAACACAACGAGGATGACAAAAATACATATTTAATTAAACAGAAATAAGCGTAATCGAACGCTAAGTACGTTCATAGAGGCTGGAATTAATCGTCGACGTAATGAATTTTAAAATTGCACTTCTAGAACACCATTTATCCATAGATTATCATATTTCTCGTTCGTAGTTTTCGATTATTAACGTAATGGTTTCGAATGTATGTTAAATTGAATTGTCGAACGTGTCGTTGAAGAATCGCGAAAGAAGAAGGGACTAGCTTCGTTCCGACAAGCGAGCAAAATGGCCGACGCGTTGTGCGGAAAGACGAGGGGACCGGAAAGTGTTTTGGGCAGAACTAAAAGTTCATAACGCGCGATGACATGCTTACTTATGGCGGCGTCGCCTTTGTGCTTTTCGTCGGTACTACCGCCGGCGGAGAATTTGATTAGGCCAATTATGTGGCGCTGATCGAATCTTCACGTGAAATTAGATTAGCCACGATGGTTATTACGACGGTGGGCAAGCTTTTTATCAAGCTCTTCTACGCATATTGTCAGCAAATGATACAGTATTTATTTCTTTTATGTTCGTTAGCGAAGTAGAAATAGAAATTGGCCGTCAGCTGTCATTATTGAACATCATGAGCGACCAGAATACTCGTGTCATTTCCTTATGCACGATAAATGCAAATCGTAGGGAAGATTTCTCCTTGGTTTACGATCTTTTTAGCCGCTGTGCTACACTCAAGTAAGTATTAACTTCCAGCGCAAAGTCAATATCTCATTATCGTTTTGTAAATACCCTATGTTCTAATACTTTCTTCACTTCGAATCGCTTCCTCGTTCCTGACGCTTTCTCTCGCTGAAACCGAACCAAACACGCGATATTTTTGCCACTTAACGCGTCCCTCGTGCGGCAAAACGTGGATGAAATGAAATGATAAACAGTCAATTCTGTGCTTCTTGTCGCTAGTTCTGATTCACAGGTTTCTGCGAACGATCTCACCGTTCTTAGCTTTGTCTCGCGAAGGACGAAGAGAAGGTACAATACCTCTTCTTCTCTTCTTTGTATTCACAAATTTTGTTATTCGAAGTCTAGACGCTTACTTTACCACTTTCCCTCAAGAGCAATTCCAAATCGAGGCGAACACGACTACAGCAAATTCTATCGCTGGTGATGGCAAACATTTTCAAGCTTCGCCTTATCAACGAACAACAAACTACGGACACGCTGTGGTGCAACGTTTTTCCTCGCGCGTTTCGACGTAGAACGCAGGGACGAGGAAGAAAGGGAGAGGAGCACGGGGGAAAACGGACGGAAAGAAAAGGGATTTTTCGGGTGGTGTTGCAGCCTGTAACCAGGGTCCTGATGAATGAACCGAAGCTTCATGCCGGCCCGCACGGCAGCTGGCTACGCCGCGCTGATTAGACGCGCATCACGCCGCGTTTGTGCATCTTTTGCCAGTGGATCCGCGCATGTAGGTACCGGCTGCCCTAACCAGGACCCCCGTAGACCAACGTGGTTGTTCTAGCCGCCACTTCATGCCGATCACCAATGATCGGCGTTCGATTTTCCTGAATCAATTCTTCTTCCGCTGTTCACCGTCGGCTCTATTGTCCGGCTCGGCCGTGTTTTCCTCTTTTTCGCTCTGCTTACCGACGATTTTTCAGCATCGGATAGCCTTGCCGAGTCTATTTTTGTCGTTTAGAGGCGCTACTTTGGGATCTTTGGGGTTTTCAGTTTCGTAGGTTTTCCGCGCCGCTCCTAGGTACCACAGTTCTGAGTTTTTTTCGAGTTTCTTTGAATTATTAATCGGAGATACTATTCTAATTAGACGTAAGCAAAGACGAAGCTGTGTTTGAGAAAAATATCAGACATATAAAAGACATTCGTTAAAAGGAGTTGTTTTCGACTATAAAATGACAAAGCCTCTGCGAGGATATTTCAACGATGCGAATGAACGATTCAATGATGCGATGGGTGAGTTAGCAGGTTGGTGAAAGGCAATCGTAAGTGAATTACGACATAATCCTGAAGAACAATTTTCAGAAAATGTATCTTCATACAATTAATATTACAATTTACTGAATTTCAGTGTTTCTCTCGGTGACTTTACGTCCGTAGCTTTACTACTCTTTTCTTTCGTTAAAAATTGTTCGTTCTTTTCGGTAAAGAATTCCTCAAGTATATAATTTCAAGACTTCTATTCACTATGTTCAATATTGTCTGAGTCATAGCTGAACCATAACCATACTCGACATGCATAATCAGAATCTAATCGTAACAATACAATTTCCTCGCAACGAACAATTCGAACAAACTGTTCCAACCACCCAAAATGTAAGTACAACTCACACCACCCTAATTCTCGCATCCCTTTCGAAAGGAACTCGTGGTCCATGCGAGCCACGAATGATCCTAGGCATCCGATGATCGAACGGTCGACACGACATCGTTAAGCGTCGTTAAATTCGCAACACCACACGTTCCCATAGCCTCTCCCCCCATGATGATTCCCCATAATGCAATGCTCGAAAGATTCACTCTCATTCGCGTTGTCCCGGCCACGTTGTAACGGGCAAGCGCGTACCACTACGAACTATGCATCCCCCACGCGAGATTTGCACGGCTTTCATTGGCTCAGTTAAGTTTGATTAATCTATTCGAGCGTGCCATTGTTCGAAGTATCGCGGCCCACCCTATTGGTCGGCCTGGAGGATCCAGTATGGGTTGCATGGGGAGCCGCATTGCCATTAAGGGGAGCAGCCATGGTGTCCGCGTGAACTGGTTTTGTGTGTTTTTCGCTCTGCCCGTTTTATGCCCGCTTCCACGTCTGCTTAAGCCGACGATGATTTGTGCCCTGCCCCTTTTCCCTCTTCCAAGGGGACACCGCTTCGTGACGCTCGTGCACGAACCTCGTGATACCGCCATCGACATCGAATTAAAGGTACACTGGCTCGTCAATGTATTTGTACGTTTACGTACTGGCTCACGTGGCAGTTGAGATTTTTCCTTTTCTTTTCATTTTTGGAGGAATTTTCCTGCCACGGACGATTATTGTCGTAAGGCAGATCTTGTTCTTCACGCATGGCGTAGTTCTTTAACGATAACAAGATATGGTTAGAAACAGGGATATCAGAGGCAGATGTCAAAAGTTGGGATAAATTCGTGGAAAGTTAATGGTATCGTCGATACGAATTTTGTCAGGTTATTGTCCGACTAATTTTCCGCTCTACTACTACTTATCTCTTTGTCCGACTGAAACGATATTCTTGTACGGTTAATACATTTTCGTGCTATGTTATTCTTCGAGGTACTTAGGTATCTACCATTATCTACTATTTTAAAAATTAGTGAAACGTTATTTCAAATCAACAACGTCGTAAATATGTCTCGTGTGTAGTGGCGCAAAGAATGGGCTAGGCGTGGCGATTTATCCGTATACTTGACGTTCTGCTTATGAGTCGAAATTCTGATAGTATCAACGTTTATAAATAGATCGATCGAGGAATGAAATTGTAGGAAATCCCAACTTTCCTGAAACAAACGATTTTATCCCGTGTCGTTAACTTAGTTCCAGTTCTGCTACGAATCAACTGAAATTTCCTATAAAGTTCTCGGTGATGAAAAATTTGTTAAATATTCCAAGTAATTTATTCTCCATACGACGTTCCGTATGCGCGTATTTTAATATTATTTACTTGTAAATAGGCGAAGTTGCCGTTTATTATACGATAATCAGATTCGACTCGTTTTTAAAACGGCTGAATTATGCAAATGCAGATACGTTTTACTGAAATACAGCAGACGTAATTATCTGTAATATGCCTATATTATGTATGTATATTACTCTTTTAATCCACATTATGCGTTTTTTATTCCGCTTTCTTCTACGTGACTCAGTTATATCGTATGGTATTGTAACATCGGGTAGTGTACCTGAATTTTAAAATCGTACAATAATTGTATTACGTAAATAACATTTTCGAGCAAGAATCTCTCTTGTACAGCATTGTTAATTACACACATAATAATTTATAATCAATGTTCTGCTTAAGCATCGATTACAATGCGATCAGCTAATGCCGAGCTTAATTACATGCAATTTCGTGGAGTTTTATTTTATGCATTTAACTTCTTCTCTGTCTACCAAAACGCTCGAGGAAAAATGAAATTATGAAATGATAGTCGTTATTATAACTTCTCTAGAGTAATTAAAATGAATGAATCGCCTTACGAAACTATCGATTTCCAATTCTTCAATTGATTTCTACCCTAACCATCTCTATGACGCTATTAAATAAAAATAAGAATTTGCGAAGATTAATAAATTGAATTTATTCAATTTCCGTAATATCGTAGAAAGTATCGCGACAAAATGGAAATCATAGAAGGAACGGAATCGCGTACACGGAGGAATGACGATAACGCCGCCCCTAGTTTTCCCTCGTGAGGGTGCGGCTTAAACTTGGGAGGTCGTCACACCTATCAGCTTTGCCGTTACCGATACATCTGTCCTGGTTACTACGACCGAAAGCTCACTGCCGAGAAATAAGTAACGCTTCTTATGAAAATTACGACCCTTCCGAGAACTCGTGCCGGAAAACTGCCATTGTGAAAAAAGATCAAAGAGGAAATGCAACCTTTCGTTTATTTTGTTCATAATTCTTTTTATCTGTTTAAGTGAAAAGAGGAAAAATAAGTCAACTCGTACGATTATATACCATACCATGAAGATCATGAACATTTTTGTACTTAAAACTTGCTACTTTGATACCTAATCATACCGTGTCAAACTATTTCACGAGAATTCACCAATCGAAAGATCAACGTGTCGTTATTGAACGTAGAAAAATGATTTCACTAAAAAAAATATTAAGATTTGTCAACATCCTAAAACTTGTACACGCTCACGAATTCGAATTTCAGCTTTCTCAGACCCCACATATCGCTTTTCATTCGGGCCGTGATTCGCCATTGAATGGTCCCCGCCCCATACTCCATCCCCTTTGGGTGTGCCATGGGGTTGCTTAGCCGGCGGCCCCTTTGTATCCCTCCGTTCTCACCCCCATTGGCAATCCTGTTCGACATTCTGTTGGCCAATCTGTTGCTCCAAGATTCTTTCGTATCCTGGTGGCTATAATAAGGTAGGTCAGGGGCGGAGGGGGGAATTCTCGTCGGCAAAGGCTCGTTCTAAATCAACCGTGAGAATTCAAAAATGGAAATTTCTGCCTATTTATTTGTATATTCGCTTGAGAGTCGTATTTCTGACGCCTTACTTACAGACGATATAGTACACGTTGTTCCAGCAATTCTGTCTAACTTCAAATATCTCCGTTTGTTCGAAGTAGTAACCGGGCCTTATAGAAATTATAATTTCATACTTTGAACTTGCCAATGATATTAATATAGTCTTTTAAAACGATTCACGCTTCTCGCCCAAACATTTTAGGCCTGTTCTCGCACAAGTACTTTAAAGCTGACAGAAAATTGGAAGCCGCGAAACATCCTGTTCTCCGTCCTCATCCTATTGCTCGGCTTCGTTTGGCATCGCGTAGGCGCGGCCATTAAATTACATTAAAACGGTCTGCTCCCGATTCGTGCCGATTCGGTCGGCCAGCCCAGCTCTGATCAACTCTCCGTACCAGAGACACTGGCTTTCGGCAATGGGAGATTTCTCTGTGCAGAAGGCGAACCGACGATCGGACGTTCGGCGACAACGAGCAATCAGCCTGCCGTATATCTGTTGCTGCTGTCGCCACGCATTTGTGGCCCATTGTGCCATCGAAGTAGGTGGTCGGCCTTCCTGCTTTTTCCCTTCTTCGTACAAAAGGTATGGTACCAGAACTATTCCCTCGGCCCTTGTGACTTTCGACCTGGAACGATACGCCTGTGCACATACTAATTTTTATCGATGCTTGCCTTCCTTGCTACGACTTTTCTCGCGTCTCCTTTTTCCTTCCATTGTTTCACCATTGTTTCACGTTTCTGACGTGGGTCGTATCGCGCCGTTTTCCATGTAATATCTTTACGCTGAAACGTTTGGCGAGCGAATTCTTACCGACGTTGTTCGCTATCGCGTGTTTCTAGTCGATTTTTCTTTCTGACAATTAGGAATACGCGATATAACCAATGTACCTGACATCGTATGGTATCGTAATCGCTTCTATTTAAATCAGTTAGTATATCTAGGTGAACGTTAGTTCTAGTATTGATTTATATCTACCGTTATTTCGTTAACGCTTTAATATTGTTGGAGCTTTCTTGGAAAAATAGACTTACAGATCTTCTGCGCGTTTCCTTGCTAAATCATTTTTTATTTACAATCGCATATCTTCACGAGCGAAGTCAGCACAGCCGTCGTTGATCCAAGATAGCGAACAGTCATGCAGCTTGTGACAGTTGTTTCTCTGAGTGTCTTATGACACGTAACGTAAACATTTACCAATGTCAGGTACACTGTCTCTCTTCGATAACATCGAACTTACCATTTTACAAATATAATATATTTCTCTTGCAATTAACTTCTCACTATCGATGAAACGAACAAGGTGAATAAAGGGGATCAACAATTGCATAATCCTTTTAAATGTTCTTTTATTCCGCAACAATGAATTATACATCGGTAATTATATGTAATGAATTACAAGAATATTATGTGCTACGAATAAAATCGTCTTTGTACACAACAACCGCAATTAACTGGCCGATTAAATCATCCAATCGACGAAGTGGTATCGTCTTCGTGACAGATAATCTCACCTACTGCCTTTTGTTACTTTTAATATTCCATTCTTATTAAATACGTGGCTAGGTATACAGGATGGTTGGTAACTGGTGGTACAGACGGAAAGGGGGTGATTCTAAGCGAAAACAGAAAATTTTTCTTTTGAGGCTTTGTCTTCGAGAAAATTGACTTCGAATTTTCGCTCGGTACGCGCGCACTTTGTCACGTCTCGTTATAACGGATCTCACTGCATAAAAACGAAAAAAAAAAGAAATTTTTTGACTTCTCTTTTCGCGTAGAATCACCCCCTTTCCGCTTGTACCACCAGTCACCAACCACCCTGTATAACGTGTATGTACAAATTTGTCTATCAAATTCCTCGACGATCTTCGATCACGTTCTAATTCGCTAGGTGAAGAAAGGCAATTACAAGGCATTGAATTACAACGAGGCACTTCGTTCTTTATGATTAATAAACGTTACAAAATAATGGATTTCTAGAAAATTCGCCGCGTTTCGAATTCTGCCGTGTACTTAGCGAAACTGAAAGAACATCGTTCGTTGAAAAATGTATATTTACTCGAATCTCTGTTGAACGACGGAACGTTGAATTCGGGCAAATGCTACTTCTACTTGATACAGTAAGTACAATTAATAATTCCTTGTGGCGCTGTGTGAATTGAAGATTACGCGTACCAATATATTTTATACTTTTTAAATCTTATTTTATTCCATTAACACTGTACTATTGTATCGTATATCACTACGGTAAATATCAAACGATCTATTTACAAGGATTATCAGTTCGTAAGTTTCGGATTAAGGTAACAAAGGTGTAATTTTCTCTCGCGAACAAGTCAATAAAAAATCGTGAATCTCAGCTGGAATGTTCGAAAAATAATTTTAATTCTCCGACAGTTGATAAATTTCGCTATCGATCTTCGATTATAAATTATTGCAAATCATGACGAATTAAGGGCGTCGCGTTAAACTATTTAGAATAACGTGCCTTTTTCAAAGATTTATCGAGCCTCAAAATATTGATGGATCCTGTGAAACAACGAAGGATGAAGAGCGAATTCAACTATACAGAATAATGAATTAGTACCTTATCGGTGATGATAATAAGAATTAGCAACAAACTTTACGACTTCTTAGTAACTTGTTCGTCGAACGACTACGTTGCAATAATTCGCAAACGACAAGTTAGGACACACGGTTGTTAGTATTTTTATATAGGTTGTTATTACATTTAAATATTTAAATATTCACTATAAAACATCTTTCAGAATGTAATTTTCAGGTATAATTTCTTTTAACAACAAAAAAACAGCTGAGAATCAGGTTTCATCGTTTGTATGATCGAAATAAACGTTAACGTCAATTATTCGCGTCATTAACGAATAAATATGTGCACTTAAAGATATTCCTTCTCATGTAACAATTTACAAATCTCCCCTCGAAGGAAACGATAACTTGAAACATCTAAAACGAATTAAGATATCTTAAGACTCAACAGATACTATATATACATTGCGTGTCTACAAATAAAAAAAGAAAAATAAAAACAACAGAGGCTTACAGCAGCGTTATACTATATACATATTTGCATCGTGACAGGCGTTAGGATTATAATTTAAGATCTCCAATGAGAGCATTTCGATTTCCCCCGTGAAACAAAATGTACAAACGTAATATTCATTTATATCACTGTACGTGTTAAAAGTCGCCTTTCGTAAATTTCCTCGTTCTGACCCTTTAATTTTAACCTCCGCTGTAACGTTATATATCTCCTACGACGTTATATATTTTGTATGGTAAATTCGTAAATGAAAGATCTTGGCCAACGAATAATTTGTTTACGATTTTCTAGAACTTTCACGTTTTTCTACAATTTAGTGTAATCTTCTCTAAGGGAGTTAGATAGGAAAAAGAATTCGGTTACTGGACTCTCGTTTTTCTCTTTCTGTCATTTTAACCGTATACCACGGTTCAGTGAACTCTGCCACAGACCTGCGACTCGATTCCACCCAGATAAGGGTAGCCGCTCTTCGCCTCGCTGGGGCTGTGGGGTGTTACGTGGTGGTTTATCCCTGCCGGGGTTGGCACCCCTGAAGACGCACCCTGGACCATGCACGCGCTCATATTGGACGCTGTAGGGCTGACACTGCCGCTTAGGCTACCTAGATTCAAATTGCTGGTAGTGAGATTAGAGGCCAGATTGCTGCTACCGTAGTGAGAGGCGTTGAACAATCTGCAACGAAAAAAGAAACGGAGCTCTGCAATGGATGTTTTCTCGGGTTTGTTCAAGGATAAGGAGAGGCAGAGTTAATCGTCGTAATTACAGTCTCCGACTTCTGTTACATCAGAGAAGGGAAATTTATGTGCGACTGCGTGAGTGTAGCGCCGCTGAAGTTATTTAGTTGAAAAATCGTTTATGTTAGGTATACGTGTAATCAACTTGTACCCTGGTATTATGTACGTCATATAATAAACTTCTCTGGTGCGATCATCAGCTACTCTCGAAGGAAAAAAATAAAGGGAAGTGTAACTAACTACATGGCGATACAAATTTGTTTGATTCCTCACATAATATCGATCTTGGTAATTAAAACGATACGTCGTTGTGTAACAGAAGTTTCTATACGAATGAATGTTCGATTTCAGCGATCGATGGCGAAGAATTTATTATTTCGTTTAAATATCTCTGCAAACCAGAATTGCACTTTGTAAAGCTTCCTCGATGAAGTTTCAATCGAAGAATCCTAGACGTTACGATTGTTAATCTACTTTCCGCGATTCTGCGTCTTTCACAGACATTTTCTGCGTATTTGCAATCGTTATCTCGCACGGACGTATAAACCAATTTTTCGTTTCTCCGATAAGTTTACTACCAGGTTTTCTACGAGATTAATTAACAAACGTAATAGGACCACCTATGATCCGATCTTACATCTACGGTTCGAATATGTTAGTTTATATTACGGAAGGATTATCTGTACACGTTTAATTTCTCTAAACCTGAATCATTCCAGTTTATCCTGAAAACGAAACTCCTTCGCAGAATCTCCTGATTGCCTAACACTCTGATCGATACGACAGAAAGAAAGAATCTCTCGTCCGATCTTAAAGAGTCATCGGTGGCGTATTAAAAGAATCACGGCCGATAAAGCGCGGATCTACGTGCATCGTGAGTATCCGCGGATGAGATGATCGCGAGAGATGGGGAACGTAGAAGGCAGCGAAATTCATACGCATGTTGCGATGAATGTAAAGCAGGTCGACGACGCGGCGTTCCTGGCGAGCGCAGGCGCGACCGTATCAAAGTATTAAAACTGCGGGGCAGTTTCGCCTGCGCATAACCTCCCGATGAAATTCTCTTTTCGTTTCTCGCGAGTCTCAAAGTAACCGCCGGCCAACTTCTCCCTCGTTTCGCCGTGCAATCAAAGCTCGCTGCTCGTTTGCAAACCGATACCGGGGCAAGGCAGCGAGCTTCACGCTCGCACACGTACGAGTACGAATCGTTTAGGGCGTGTCGAGGCTGCCAACAACCGATTTCAAAACGGAGTAGCGGCCCTTTTGACCGTTTCGGCACAGCAGCACGGTTAAGGACCCTAAAGCGTGCCGATGCTGGAACCATTTAATTCCTCTCTCTCCTTCCTTCTTCCTTTATCCGCGCGCCTTTTTCCTTCGTCGTGTTCCCGTCCTCCCTTTCTCGTCCTTTCTCGTCCTCTCTCGTCCTTGCACCTTAATTCCTTCTAGGAAACGGTACAGCGGAAGCTGCACGATTTATCGACCGTCCCCGTGTGCTCTACGAATCTATTTTCCTCTAGCCAACCAACGCTACAAATCATATTCAGCTCTATGGAATTGTTAATGAATTCCAGCGAACTTTAGCTGCAACGAATAATTTATAATCGACGCTCGCTGAAATTAAGGTAGAGGCGAGCGGCTGGAGAATTCGTTCGGCAAAAGGCGTTCACAGATGGGCTGGTTCGAAATCTTTACACGTTCGGTGAAACATCCTGAAATTTCCTTTACACAAGGATTCTTTACCGGAGAGATGTCTTACCGGTGTTTGATTAAACCAACGTCGAATATCTTTATCCGAGCGTAGCTTACTGTTGCTCGATCGCAGATAACGAGGGAAGTCGATGGTATCGCTCTAACAAGAACAGTGAATTCCACTTATTTTACGCTGTTTGTTTCAAGTATAATATTGTTACGTATAACTGCAGTCTTCTTATAATTAAATAAATATAAAAATATAAAAATAAATTTTCACCTATTTCTATCAAAAGAGGGAAAGACTACAGGAGTGAAATTATTCCTTGACGTTCTTACACCAGAGAAAGAACATGACTAGAGACCTTGAAAGTAATTTGGAATGATTCAGCGACGATATAGGCGCAATATCCAGCGAAAGCGAGTTTCAAAATATAAAACACGAAACTGGGAATATCTTTGACTGCTCTAACGAACGCGTTGGCGTTTAATATAATTTCCTTTGTTTTGGCCGCTCCAAAGCTTCCTATAGTTCGAACCATTAATATTCCACTCGTGCTTCGGCGTCGTTTTGCTCCTCAAACATCCCAATTCCCTGTGAAATTTCATCGGAACGACGCATACGTGCTACTGTCGCATAAAATGCCCGCTGTCCTTCTCCGGCAAAGTCAATTAACCAAAGGCAAAACGCTACTTCATTATATTTCCGATGCTTGGCGTTCGTTTTTAATAACAACGGAGAGAACGGCTGGCACGATGATTATCGCCTGTATAAACGCAAATGGATATCCATAAAACGCGTGCACCTTGAAAGCGGTGCGCCGCGAAATTCGAACGACGATGATATTCAGCTGAATCGAATCGCGTGGCGTAATCTTTTGCCCGATGTGATTTCCGCGATCGCGCGGCTACCACGAGGCCGATAAAACGAATGAAAAATGGTCCGCGGTAATGTCTACGGTGTCGGTGGAATTTCGTAGAGGCAGACCCGAAAATCGTGGCAGTCGAGGTCGAACCGCTTCCGGGGTGAAGCAGAGGCCACGAAGTCCCCCGGTTAAAGCTGGATCATCGGCGAAGATCAAGACCCGCGTTGGATTATTAGCCGGTAGCGTTTCATTACGGGGGCCGAAGAAGCAACATAATTGAGGACCACACAGAAAACGTGTCGGTGGGGTCCCGGCTGCTTCGCCGTGCCGTGCCGAGCCAACAACTCTCTTTCTCTCCCTCGTCTACCTTCTTCTCATTCTTCTCTTTTCCTCCTCGGGGAGTCTTTCGTCTCACCTGTTTCATCCACAGCGCGTCGCTTTCTCGTTCGTTATTTTCTTTGCTTTTCCCCGCTCGTTCGGCCGATTCTCCTCTTCAGGGATTCCATCGCCCAGAGATTCGTACGGTTCGAAACAGTTCGACGCTCGTCATTTCTTCGTCGTCTGTTTTTAGCTATTCGCGTGGTACGTTACGCTGGTCCAGAGTTTCGAATCGTCTTTAATATTCATGACTTTCAAAGCAAATCAGAGAACAACGTAGCTCGCTGTTATTTTCCGTCTTTGGTAGCTTCGATAGAGATCAGGCGAATCGTGTACCGTCGCGTTTGCAATTTAAATTTGCAAATAGTAATCATTGTTCGTCGATTTGTTTCGTTAAAGCTTGGTGCTACTTTAATACACCATGGGCATCGTAATATTTCGTCTTATCAGACACCTGATTCTTTTATCGAATTATCTTATCCGATATGTTTCCAGTTTTCAATATATGGTAAAATATTCCAGTTTAAGAATTATAATATTACGCAGATTCTTATGAAATAATGACTAGACACTCGAAACCGTATAAAGAGGAACAAACATGGGGAAAAAGATAGGGAAATTTGAAAGGACTACAGAGATGAATCTAAGGATAAGGGAGGAACGATACGTAGTTTGTCAACGATTAATCCAATCTTGATGAAATCTAATTTTATCGCTGTATAATTACATACCGATTTCAAACATTTGATTCGATACTAGTTCGATACTTGTTCTCTTGTCGAATAAGTGCCAAATTTTCGACCAATAGATTGCACATGACGTGCACGCACGTATAGTAAAAAGGTTGTCGCGGATTTAATCTTTCCTCTTCCTTTTCTCCAGTTTCAGATTCTCAGATTCCGCTTTCAATTTCTCACTGCGCTCTCCGGTTCACCGTTTCGTTCGTCTTTCTCCTAGGGACTTTCGTCGTTTGCGGTCTGCGCTGCAGCGAATTGGCCTCTGCACTCGGCGTGTAACAGCACGCTGCAGCAGGCGAGCATTTCGCCAACCTGTTATTACGCCACAATGGCTGAATTAATTGTTCGAAACACCCTGTGAGCACAGGCTGCCTTCGCTCTTTCTCCTCACCGAGTATCTCCCGCATTTCTTTCCTTTTTTCTACTAAAGCTTTCCCCTCCGCAAGGCTCGCCCGCTTTAAACGCCCGGGATAATGTATCTCTACCCCGACAACGTGCACTTTGCTTCGACAGCGGACCTCGTGGGGGGTCCTTCTCCGACTTTTAAGCTCCACCGAATTAATAATTTTCCCCACATACGATTACGTTCGTAGCGCGCAGAATTACAAACGGAAAACTTTCTCTTTGGTAATGGAAACGGGACACAGTTGTCAAAAATAGATCTGCTCGTTTTGCGGAATTCTTACGAGACGAGAGAAGAGAAAATACGTTTAAGAAGAAGCATCGAAGCGTAACACGACGGTGGAAATTGGAAAATAAAAGTTCCCCGAGCAAACGATAGTTTAGAAAATGTTCAACGTTAAAATCGTCGCCTCTGTTTGCTATCTCGTTCAACTTTGTATTTCGTGTTTCGCACAGGCGATGAATTCTATCAAATTCTATCGGTTCTAACATTTGTCACGCACTGGCTCCTATGTTTTATCGTCTTGTTTAATAAAAATCTTTGATAAATGGTAACTCACCCGTAATTCTCCGCAGTCGGTCTTGGCCATTGTTGCTGAGCAGCGTAGTAATTCTCGCTATAGTTGTAATGTTGAGGATAACCAGCCGTGGTTGCTGCGGCTGCAGCTACCGATGCTTGGCCATAGCTCTGATAACTTTCAGCGCTGCTACCGTAATGTTGAGTTTGAAACGATTGCAAGCTCATTGTGTTGAAGGCGTTCAACTGTTGGCTGTTCAACTGCTTGCGAAGTCTGGCTCGTCTGTTACTGAACCATACTTGCACGCGTGCTTCAGTCAAATTTGTTCTGCAACGAAACCGAGAAAGAGATTTTGAGTTGATCGTTTCGCGTAGAAACTACGATTCTGCCCGTTCAATCGTAACAATTTGAATCGGTCGTTGGATTTTGTATAAACCGATAAGAATACAAACTGACATTTCTATAGAAAGATAAAAATTCCACGTACTTTTGTGCCAACTCTTCTCTGGTATACACGTCGGGATACTGTGTTCGATGGAAAGCTGCTTCAAGTTGCTCAAGTTGTTCACCAGTGAACGTGGTCCTGCTTCTACGTTGCTTCCTCTTCAAGGCGATTCCTGGCTCGCTCTCTGTGTCCGAGTCATCGCCACTGCTGCCTCCTAAAGTCAGTATGTAAAATAAAAATATTAATTAACAATACAAGAATAATGTCGATCTTCCCCTCGTATCGAACTACTTTCTTCTCGTTTGTCGTAACTTAGTTAAACAAATACTTTTAAAACTGCAATTGTATCAGCGTAGGGTTGCACCTGAACCGGAGTAAGAAGTCAATTTTCAATGACTATAGTACATTATACAGAACTATGGTTCCGATCATGTCAGCTAGACGCGTAATGGAGCTTTCCTCCAATAACTTCGACGAAACCCTACGCAGGGCCGAATTATTACTCTCAAACTATTTCTCAACCTACAATCGTGAGAAAAATCTTATCACCGACCGTTGCGATAAACACTTTGTACAATATTAAATTCTCTTAGAAAAGATCATTCCCGATATTCAACGTCACAAAGATGCCAAATATCGAATCTTCTATTTTTAACCAATCTGCGAACGAGGAAACAGAGGGAAAAAGTCGTATCGTTTGCGTGCGCTATCACGAACGATCGAAAGATTTCTCTCAATCACGATACGTACACGCAGGCGTGATGAAATTAATTACGAAAAGCGGCGTTTCCTGCTGCTTGGCACGCGAAAGAGGAGGAATTGAAAATTCCAGGGAACGCGGCGGACGAAGCCGCGCTCTTATCGACGAAAGGAATCGACGCTAAAGGTCCAGCAAGAGATCCCGGCGAGATGTTACGGAGCACGCTTCTTAATAGCGGCAAGAAGGTCTCCCAGTCCAGCACGTGCTGCACGTCAGATACCGAAGATAGGAAGCGAGTCGTTCACGCCCACAGTTCACACGCCGGACTCGGCAACCCACCATTAAGACCCTCCTGATTACAGCCGTGCCAGCCGAACCTATACTAAACTAAAACACCGGAGAAATTAGGGTCCGCCGCGAAGAAATTAAGTTCTTTGACATGTCCCGTCCCACCCGAGCTAAACGAAAGCCTGTCCAACGTCCACGAGATACTTCCTTTCGTCTGCCCTCGCGAGGCTCCGTACCGGAAACTCTTTCGTCTCTCCAATCGACGTCGAGTTTTACGACAACGTAATTGCGCGCCTCTTCTAACGTTTCTGCCTTTCGTTCTCTGCGGCCTTTCGTTTAACCCTTTCCAGTATCGCCGGTATTGTTTCTAATCTCTATCCTGCAATCGTTGCGAGACGAAAACGGTTGTACCGTCAGCGTGAACACGTTGCAAGGGCAAGTTCGACTGTATTTAACAATTGCGTGGGGTCAGTGGATTCTTGTCGATTTTGCCGGAACAGCGTGGACGATACATTGGCTTGGCAACTAAGTGATTGCGGGTTTTGTCATTAGGTGGCAATGAGGAGATCCGCAATCACTTAGTTGCCTATTAAATACATTGAGATAAGAGGCGTCTGATAAAGAGAAATGCAGAGTGGTGGGTGTAAAAAGTGGCACAATTGGGTACAGGGAGCTATTCCACGAGACAAAGTAAGGAAATATACGGTAAAATTTGTTTCCATTTCCGAGAAAAACGAGTTCCAAGATGTGACGAGTAGACGTAAAACTGGCTGAACAAGAGTAATCGACAGGAGTTAAACTACAATGAGGCCTTGAACGAAGAATCTTATTTTACATTTACGACTTATTTTCGCGCGAATAATAACGCGAATAGTTTTGGTACTTAGCCAGGTTTATAAGTATATTTGGCAAATTTTCAAACTCGATTTTCTCAGAAACGAAGCGTCGCACGAAAGAATTTTATTGCATATTTTCGACTTATTTTTTCACATAGAATCACTCTGTTCCCAATTGTACTTACCACCAGCTACGATCCACCCTTTCTAATCGTTACCGATTGTTCTGTAATTACGTTCGAAATGCTGAAGCGTACGAGACGTTGTATATCTATTAATGTCAGTTATTCGTGACTAATGATACTGCACTTTGTAACAGAGAGATTGGAACAGCTCATTTTTGCCCAATTTCCTTTAGATTATCGTGCCAATGCATCGAAAGTATCGCAATCCAGCAACGTACTCTCCATAAGTATTTTCTTAAAAAATACCAAACACGTCGTTTTTTAATTTTCGAGGAGATTGAATGCATCGCTTAAATAACAAAGAACAGTTATATAACTATTTTTTATAGAATCAAAACCTTCTTCGGTCTCTTGTACTGGAAAGAGTTAAGAGGCTGCGCGCATCTACACGGAGTAAAATAAAATCGATCTTCCAAAGAGAAGAGTTTTTTGACTCTTATGACTGTTCGATTTTAAAAATGTCTGTCGAAAGGAAGATCCTCGTTAGAAATAAATCCTTAGAATCTTTCATGTTCCAGTACCCTAAGCTAACGAAGCTATAGTCTTTCAAGTTTGATTATTAGACGAGCACGTTTAAGTTGTGATCGGAGTTTGCGAACCTTTGAAGATTAATGTTTAAAAAACAAATTATACGAAAGAATATTTTTTCTGCATTTCGTTAAAGTGATAGGCGAATTAAATCGTAATCGCAGTTTCGTTCGCGTCCGTGCGAAAGTTTTTTTTTACATTTTCTTTCCCTTTCGACTCAGACACGGCAATTTATGCGTCGATTCCTGAATTAAGTCGATCGATCGACGGGAACGAACGTCTAAATCAATAGCACCTGCGCGAACGTCAGCTCTCGAATTCATGAAGTTGAACGCCGCGAAGTGTACGGCGGTTTCTTCGAGATTAAAGACCTCGCCGCAGCCGTAAATCCTCGTGACGGTTTGAGCAGAACATCTAACCACTTCTCGAAGCCTTCACGCTTTCCACGGCCAGTCAACGCTCGCTTATACCGCGGTTTGTTTCAACAAATAACGAAAAATATCTTGATCGTTCGTTGTTTACTTAAACTGCATGATCTTTTTCACTCGTCTAACGCAACGACGAACGTTTCTCGCACGAAAATCGAAGCTACACCGACGATGACTTCTTTGTGTAAAATCCTGTCGCGCAGCATATTACTTTTTCAGCTTTAAATTCTTCTCGCGAGAAAAGGATGCTCTTTCGGCTTCTTCTCGATGTTTTCTCCCAACGTACAGCAGTAAACGTAATAATAAATGAAATAATAAAATAATCTAATAGTCTGACTCGTTGCATGTACAACGTCAAAGTTGTATATTTAAAACATTTGCAAACATAAAGTAAAGAAATAAATAATATAAAATAAGGGATCGAGTGCATAGCCCGGATCTAAATAAAAAAGGTGAGCGAAAGTGAATGCTTCAGTAAACGAAATTCAGAAATTACCGTCTCACGAGATTTGCAGAAAATCTCCGAACTGGAATTAATGTACGTTATCAAATTTTATTCGCGTTTCGTTAAACGTAACGAAAATTCGTTGAACTCGACGATGAAACGATATCGTTACATTACAAATGGCATGATGAATATCGACAGTATAAAGTCAAACAGAGAACCGCAAAGGGTTAATCGTCGAAAAAACCGTGTAAACAATTACTGTCGGGGGAAGCAGACAGTTATTATCATTATCCCTGACAGTTTCGCTTGGCTACCACTTTAGATCAGCGGAACATCTAAATCAATAGAGTCGGAGCCTGTTGTTCCTCGAAGAAAACGGCAGGCTCGCTCTGGTGTTGGCGGTTTGTAAGATTAGAGGCAGCCGGATACGGAGCACGGGAGACCACACGCCGCGTGTGTACACGCTCTACCTTTTCCTCTCCGTGTCCTCTCTTTCTCTGCTCTGGCTCTCACCGACCTTCCGCCTCTTCTTCTTACCTTAACCTCTTCTTCTGCCCGCTATTTTTTGCCCTCGTGCTGCTTTCTAGCTTTCCGTTCTGTACTAACTGCCCGTTTAATTTTTAACGAGGACGAGAATGCTCGGCCAAGTGTTCGAACGCACCACGTACCGGCTACGTGGGAATTAAACGGGGTAGAGATATTATTGCTACTTTATAATGGCACTTATAGTTTCATATATCAACACAGGAATAGAGAGCGAGTCGAAAACTAGGACCTTGGGGGGGGGGCGTAAAAGTGGGTACAAAAAGATAAAGTTAATTAGTATCGACATTTTTAATTTTTGTAACTTTAATAAAAAAAAGTTACTTCTGACGCAGTGAGTAAATTCGACGTTGTTCGTTTCGGTTAAGGGAAGCTCGTTTATTAGAAGAATAGTTAGGAGAAAATATTTCGCTCGTAGAAAATTATTATCGTAATTTACAGGGCTTCTGATTCTTGCAAATTTAGCGCGTTACAAGTATGCGTATAGAAGAGCGTAATCTGATAGAATAATTTCAATTCCTTTCATTTATCACAGCCGGCAGCGTTAAAATCCTAACTTACGTAACGTTACTTCTTATTATTTTTCATTTATATATCTATATCTATTTTTCTTTCTATACAAATGTCCGAAAAACCCACAACCGCGATTGAACGTTTCAAAAGACTTCATTGCCCTTACGCCGTGTGAAAGCAGGAATGAAAAGATCCATAAAGATTTTACGTCCAATGGGGAGAGTATTCAAAGAGATTCTTTATCCTTCCTGACATTACGTCGACTGCACGTCAACATGACGATGGATACGATACTCCGCCAGTCTTTTATTTCAATTTTATATCGTATCATCCGCCATAGCGGTTAATTAATTACATTTTTATGCTTCGTAATATCGATGTAAGCCTATAATACATGAATAAACGAATTCCGATGAATTCTATCATTTATTAAAGCCTTACTTCAAATGTTAAAGAAAACCTGTTAAAAAATTCGTTTTTCGTAAAAATTCGTAAAAAAAGTGTTTCATTTCATTTTTCTAATTATCCACTTCTCTCTCGTTCTAACACTGCAAATAGCTAAACTCGTTCCAATGAAAAATATCGTCGAATTTCTTATCTCAAAAACATGAAGAATAACTGGAACCACGAAGCCATTGCAAGGTTGCTTCTTAAGTAAGCCTGTTCAACGCTTTACAACTTCAATTTTTCTTGCTTGTTTTTAAATAAATTCGCAAGTGTTACCGAAATACGGAGAAAAACTACTATAAACTACTATATACTACTACTATAAACTACTATAAACTAATATAATAAACCGAGGGAAGAAGTATATTTGTTCCGTACAAAAATACGAAAAAGGATATTGTAAACTAAAATACACCCTTGCAACCCTTTCCGCTGTCCTCAAAAAAAGGAAAAAGGGTCATTAGCCGCAATAAACTAATTTTCTCGAAGATTTCCCAAGCAACGCCGTTTATATCCGTAGTAAAATGAGAAGAATCGATTCACGTGATTAAGTATACGCAGAGAGATTATTACCTGAGAAGGAAGCGGAATTGCAGCTGGCTGGTATAGCAGTGCTATTTTATTCTACGGAGGATATGATCGTGGGAATACAAACTTTACTAAATCATGCAACATTTCACTTAGAAAACGCCTTATAACGCATTCCGGATTCTCGAGCCAGCCGGTACAACGTAATTTGACCGAGGACGAAATGAAGATTTGTGCGCGGCGCGGTGCAAACCGATCAACAGGTAGGCCATCCAGCCGTTCTTACATCGGGCTGCAATTCCCCGGCGTACATCTAATCAAAACTAAATCTTCCCGACAAGGTAATAAACTCGACACATCTACGCACCACGGGACGCCTAATATTTCTTCGCGAGCTTCACCGCCACCAATAAATAAAAAAGAAAGGAACTCCCTTTACGTCCGCCGGCCGGACCTATATTCCCGTTAATCTCCTCTTGCCCTCGAAACTATTCAGTCCTTCGAGCGAGCAAAAGTCTCCCGATGAATAGATTTATTTAAAGAAACGTTGCTGATTTTGTGGAAGAGAAGGGCGGCCGAGCTTTACTTTCGCAGATATTTTTATACCTCCGTCGATATTTTTTGTGAACAATGTTTGTCAAATTCTGCTAATTTTATTTTAATATTCTTTTTCTACTTTATACTCTACCTTCTTTGCTTCTGACGCGTACATTTATCAACATTTTATTTGCTTCTACTTGATCTTTAGTCGAGCTGTCCTTCCGCTACGTTGTAGCTTTTTCTAAACAAAATTTGTCAAATTACGCTCCTTTCTTCGAATATACCTTTTCTCTTTTACGTACTTCTGTCATTGTTTGTGGGCAAAATTTCCTTCGATCTCTCGTTCGGTTTCTACGTTGCGAATTATCAAAATGTGTTATCTACAGCAAATTGGAGCCGTGTGTATACAGGTAAAATACGGTAGAAATTGGATACAGTGACAGAAAGACGCAAGAACCTTCAATAGTGGATCGACCGTTCGCATACGATTCATTATGGTTGTTTGAATATAGAGACACGTATATTCTCGGGGATAATTGTAATGGCCTTTCGTGCCAATACGGATGATCTATAATTAGTAGTATCTTTCAGAGTTATTTTATATGGGATCCGAGTATCTTTTACTGTAGTAATAGATCATGAAAAGAGACGATCGTTATATCGTCAGGATAATACGACTCATTAATTGAAAAAAAAAATAAACTCTATAAGTCTCTCATCAACGATCTAACAGAAGAAATTTTTAATTAGTCCTATTATACTTCTTAGTACGAGTGCTGTAGATACACGAGGATTATGCCTGATAAGCTAACTATAAACCATAAATTGCTTCTACATATAACTTCAAGAAGGAATAAATTCTGAAAATGTAGTAGTATCGTCGCTATTAAAAAAGGAGCAGAAGGAGAAGAAATTTTTCTCGCCATTGAGATAACGTAATTTGTTACAAAGATCGTTGTAATACCGCGAACTACAGCTTTTTTTTTCAGCCGGTGCAAAATGTACGCGGTATTTATCGCTACGGTACCTTAACTCAATTAACGCAGCCGCACGCTGTAATTACGTTTATCGGTCGATTACCTCGAGCGTTTCATTTACGCTGGCCTAATTGTTTACGGGATGTTAAAACAGACAGCGACAATGTTCGCAAATTTTACACGCGTCGTACAGCTCTATCGATTTCCATGTACAGGTGGTTTTTTTTTTTTTTTTTTTGTCTTTTTTAAATCTCGAATTACACGACGATGATCTTAAAGAAAGAAATGTGGTCTCACCGAGTATTCCGTCAATGGAATGATTTCTTCGAGGATCATCTCCAGGACGAGTTTGATTCGTGGGGCCACGAAGAAGTCTCGAGATACTGGAAACTGACGGCGCTGACGCTTTGTCACAGATACCATCCTGCTGGCAGAACCACGTTGGACCAGTTAGTATACTAATGGAAATTAATCAAACTTCGTTTTCTTCCCTTTTACGTCCTCCGTCGTGTATTCTGAATATTTAGCCGAATGTACGATCGTATAATGACTTTGAAAATTTTCCAAGAATTTACTGCGAAATCTTTCAACGGTAGATGATATACGACGAGAAACGTGATATATTAGAAATTGTATAAATAAGGTACATGTCGTTTTATATTTTGAATTCACCGTACAGCTAGAATTGTGGTAAAGCCTTTGAGGCTGCGTTGAAACCTCGTACAATCACAAAATGTTCGATCGGATTTTATTCGAGCAATCTACTTACTACAGCGACTCTCGACGCTAATTATGAATCACCAGACCGAAATAGGAAATTATAATTAATTATTTTCCCCTCATAAACGAGCAAAATTCCGATTTATTTGAAACGTAGTAGCTTGTCTCGATCAACTATCTCTGATAAATAATCGTCAAAGTAATTCGTCAGGAAAAGAGGAATGACGTGTCGTTTAATTAAGATCGACAACCATGGCGCGTAATTATAGAAACATTGTCTTACAGATCATAAAACATTTTTGCACAGAGTGTTGATCACGATAGCGTAAAGACATTATCAACAGACCTTTATCAATTTCTCGCGGATCTCCCAGGTGAATATGCCAGGATTCTGCCTCTTCATATCCTCGATTCTCGCCTCGACTTCCGGTGTCGCGACGCGCGGTTTGCTACCGCCGATCACACCTGGCCTTATCGATCCTGTTTCCTGATATCGATTCAAGATCTTCGACACGCAACCGTGCGAAACTCTCAATTGTCTGGAGATCACGCACGGTCTCACACCGGCTGCCGCCATTTCCACGATTTTTAAGCGGATGTGATTCGGCAGTGGACGTCCATTGATAAAGACACCTCCGAGTTGATTCACACGACCTTGTCCTGGAAAAAGGAAAGACGGAAATGTGTAATATACTTGCATTGATACTTGGCGTGAGAACTAGCATGGCATGTCACGACTATGAAACCATATATGGCGTTCAAACGAACCGCTCGTTACAAACCGAGGATGTACGTACGCATTTGATACTAGTATCACGTTACTGAATATTTCCTTCGCGTTTCGATTTAACATTAAATTTGTTTCAGCACCGGGAATAGAAAGATGTTTATACAGGGGTACTCTGTCGCAGAAAGTTCATTGCAGATGAAACGGTTAATGTGCAATAAATTAAGTATGCAATGGGAATGAAACACGTTAGTTGATCCTAAATTAGGTTTCTCACGAGCTCGGCACAATTTTAAGAAATTCCTATCGCGCAACACGTTTGCAGATACGAAACTTCTTGAACTGGTTCTCGACGTTCTAATTTTATAGCGTTGACCTGGTCTCCTGAAAGTCTTTTAATCAACTTGTGTACAGCTTTTTTGAACGCTGTTGCCAAACTAAATTCTATGGAATTTTCTTCCGGAACATGCAATTTTTATCAAGATCAAGAAAATCCAAAGTTCTGTGAATAATAGTGGCATCTGTTTTAGTTGAGATTCTAATTATTACTCACGCGACGATGATGAAAAAATGTTTCAATTGTGCAACAGTAGCAACCACGATAAAACGTCGAGATAGTCACCTAGGTCATCATCGACTCTGATTTCACTTCCAGTGATCGAAACACGCGTGCAATTTCGTGCACTGCAAAGATACTTGTAAATCAATTTCAAAGCGAGAGTCGGTGCGATACGAAAGCTTAAATCCTCGCTGGCATAAAGTGAACATTTTTCGGTTTTATAAAAGTTGTGCAGAAATTTCGGTGTCACGCGAAATGCCACTCAAACGCTAATTACCTGCAATTAGAAACCACTTTAACGAACCTAATTATAATAACGAAGTGAAACAAGAGGGCAGCAAAATGTAAGCGAAAAAGTAAGTAGGAAGGAGCGGTAACCCTTTGAAAAAGTCCCCGAAGGAGGAACCTCGAAAGAGATGCTATTGTCGGTCCTTTTATTAAGCGCATCGTGAAACTTGGCGAAGAAAGAACTGCACGTAAGACAGAAATCCATGACTAAGCAAGAGAAGAGTAACGTGTACCTCATACACTATGTGTACGGTTTTGCATACGCTATGTGCAAATATTATGTCTACAGAATATAATATCAATAAAATATGCTCTAGATTCATCAAGTTTGAATATTAAAATACGCAACATTTTAATGTCTTCAACATGTTTTTTCAAATTATGAAAAGGGCAGAATAATGTGTTCAATAATGTGTATTCTTTGCACATTGTCTTCGTAATGTACAAATCAAAGCAGTTTTAAAACGAGCAATAGGTAAATGCTACGGTAATCGTCCGCAACGTTGCGCTCGTCTGATATTCTGAAAAGAATAAAACGTTCAACATCGTGCAATGGTAACACCCAGATGTCTCATTTCGTATAACTTACGGATTCAAAATCATCGAACCGAAGATCCTCCATCGATTACCGCACGCGGAGATAAAATTACCAGCGCGTGTAGATGATTTAGGTTTCCGTAACACTTAATTAATTTCTATCGCGACCCCGTCAATTTGTACATTCGCCGCTGTAAATCTGCATCGAAACAAAAAAAAAAAAAAATATCGCTGAACCGCAAGAGTGCACGGTGTGCTACCCGCGATATAAACTTTACGACGCGCACAGGTAATTGGATGCGATAAAGAACCATTGTTTCAAACACGTTGCTCGAGGGGGTGTTCTCGCGAGTGAGCTCTCGTAAGTCTTCTCGTATATGACGTCTCATTTCTTAGAGTAATGCTAGACGAAACATTGAACTCTATGCTCTCGCATCCGCTGACACTTTATCGCTATCCACCCCTCCAATTTCAGGAACGAGATTGCGAATGATCAAGTCGACGGTTCGGAATCGCTGGTTTTTGCTCCGCGTACATCGACGTACCCTTATTTCGGTTGGTGTAATTTGTAAAAAAAAAAAAAAAAAATAGGCAACGCAGCCAACAAACCGATAAAAATGATTTTTATTCCGCTTCAGATTTTCTGTTTTCGCAATCGACAAGAACATGCATGTAGGTATCTTTCGCTAAATTGGACTTCGAATTTTATTGAGGCAGAAACAGGATTACTTTTTGTACTTTCATCGCACGCAGCGAATTTGTTCTGTATCTGAGAATTCGTTACGAGATATTTGACCATACCAAGAGCGTAGATCGGTCCAGCAAGTTAGATCAACAATCGATAAAAAAGAAACTTTATCCACCACTTTAAAAAACACCCACTGCAAGGGTTACGTTAGAACGACGCGCAGAAACTACACGTGTAATCGAAAAGGAACACAGAAGACCCAATTAATGTCCTAAATAAAGAAACCGCCCGCAATTCGAACACCGAAGAGATAGGCAATCAGTGGAAGAGAGAGCGAGAGAAAAGGAGATAGTGGAGGCTAACGACTCGCTAAAAATTGATAATCATCGTAGTAATGGGCCTGTCGTTACACGAATCCTTCGTAACACCTGCTACGAAAACTTCTGCTAATTACCACGGCATAACTCAAAAAGATGTACCCCACCATCGTGTCCATCGGCCGTTTTCTGGTGCCGCCAAAGTAGTCCCGTTTCGTCATTCATCAAGTCCGCGAGATTTACATCCCCCTCCCTCCTACTTGGTGGGATCCCGATGGCCCGTAAGGCGCGTAAGGACATATCCACAAGCGCGTGCAACGCACACACCGCACTCTTAGGCGGATCGTCGCGTACGCACGGCCCTCGGACACCTCTCATGACGTCAGTCAGGCCGCGGGGCCCGACGGGATTACAGGCAAGATCAAAAGGCGCCGACCGCCGCCGCCGACTCGATCTCACTCGCTCTTTCTCTTTTCACGGTCTTCGTCTTTGCCCCACGTTCCTCTCAGTACGCGCGAGGAGAGTCGCGCGGGATCCAAAACGGGCTCGGAGCGAAAGGACCTGGTCACGGGGTGGCCACTTCTTCAGGGTCCCCGTGGACTTCGCTGGCGCGACAATACGTGAAATTTTCTGCATAACCTGGTCGTTGTGTCCTCCATTGCGAGACACGGTTACAAGTTGCGTGCTGGCATGGTAAATGCAACTTTGTTGCGCACCGACTACTCGAATAACTCGAGATCGATGATCCGCTACATACGCGGCGGTTGAGAGGATTTAAAGGAAGCTCTACCATCTGATACTCGTAACACAGAGGAGCAAGTTTCGATGAACGTAATTCTTGGGAATTTTTTGGTCTCGTCGCAAGTCTTCTCGATCTTCGAATTTTTAATCCCTCGACCTTTTTGCGGGGGGGGGGGGGTATACTTTTTTCGCGGACGAATTATGCGAGGAAGTTTAAAAACGTGAGAAGGATATACGTAGTTGGAACGTAGCCAGAAATTGATGAAGGAGCACGCGGTCTTGTGATTCGAAGGTATCGACCATATGGTGGACACGCATATTCACTGTATGTGGACACGGGAGGACACGTAGAAAATCTTCGTATAATAGTAATAGGGTAGTAAAGGGATTAGTAGTAGTAATAAAAGAAGTAATAACGTTTTACAAGTAGTAGAACACCGCGTATACATGTTGGCTAGTGGGAAGGAAGCAAGGTGGATCTTCTTCGTTGATGGTGAGTGGTAATTGGTAGAAATAAGGAAGAGAGGAATATGTCTGTGGGTTAATATCGAGGGTCAAAGAGAATTTAAATTGTTGACTCTGTTGGGTTTTAAGAAGCAACATTTTTGGATAGTGAAATTGCAATCGGATTAGCTTTCGGATGTTTTCAACGTAGGATGATTAGATTTATGAATACTAATAAGTAATGGGCAATTAAGAAACATTCGTGTCAATTAATTTTTATTATAAGATAAACGATCTCTCTCTTAATATAGCAGTACCATATCTTTCAAAGTATGGACGTAAGTTACGTGGTGTTACAAAGATGGCAGATGTTAAACGAATGTGATACCAGTGTCATAGGATTATCGTAAACAGGACGGTATATGCTCGTATATCTTTGAACGAACAACTTCTCTGTCTTTGTTTTTCAACGTATTTCGATGCTCCGATGGAAACTACTCGCTGAAGTATAATCTAGATCTAGAGCAAGAAACGTGTGACGCTCATTAACATACTTGAGAACTTTGTAAGACCACCCTGTAGAAAAGATAAAAGGGGCCGATCTGTTCGGAATGATGGAGAAAATAATTTCCAGCATGAATTATTGATAACAGGTAATTGATTGTGGGCGATCACGCTAATATCCATGATCGTGCCGATATGAAGCGATAGGGGCTTCCCCGATTTGAATTCGCTCGACGCAACTCGCATGATTAAAATTTGCCCTAAGGCTATCGAGTTTCAATGGTGTTGGTATTTGTTAGATATCATTTGACTAGCAATGGCCATAAAGTATACTTAATTTATCAAATCTCGTGTCCGCGAAGTAGACTACGCCTTCTATCATCAATAACGTGAATTTTTCTTTTCGATGTTATTAAACGTTACTTTGCTATAAAATTGAAGCTTAGATTGGCAATCCATAAGAAGAATACTATTCCTCCATTACTCTGACATATTTATCGTATCTGCTGAATTCGTTATCCTACATCTCACACATTTATTTCTCCTCTAATTCGTTCTCTAACAGTATTTCTAGATTGATCTTATTAGTAACATTTACAACACGAGCAAGGAAAGATTCAATTTCTGTTCGATAACATCAAACGATCGAAAGCGAAGGGACAAATATTTCAATAGGCTGTGAAGAGCACGACAAAAATGTACATAAGGATAAGATGATAATAAGAAGAGGTAGATACATAAGAAACATTGAAAAATAATATGTAACACTCATCTACGATGAGGAATCATTGTTACATGTTGTACGTTATTTGCGGCTGTCTATCGCTCTATTGAAAACATTAGAATTATGTATGAAAATATAACAACGGTCGTACATCGTAACACATTTATTATTTTACAAAACAGCTGTCGTATCTACAAAAAAGTTACTGACCCCTAGAAACCAGAACAAGGAAGTCGCTCAGCAAACACGAACGTATACACATATACAGAACCACGACGATCTAGAAATACAACGATCAAATTAAAATGAAAAGTCCAGCGAAGAATGAAGTAACTAAAATTCACGTGCCAGCTCATCGGACGTACCTCTACGAGGAATAAATCACAGCGGATCAATAAGAACAGCCGGAGCCAGCACTTTAACGAAGCTAACGAACCTAAAATCCATAACGCGGCGCGTTCCGGGCGATTTTTCAGAGCGGCCAAACCCGGCAAAACAAACCGCTCGTTAACCATTCCGAGCTCGGTTGATCAAGAATCAATGACCAATTCCGTTCGTTTCGAATAGCATTCGTAACCGCATGATAAATGACGAATTGCGCAAACAATCGGGACGGGAACGTGTCTCGATCGCTGGTTGCCTGCTCGCCTGGCGGCCCCGATGAAAAGCCAAGGGGAAACGATTTGAGAGCCCAGAAGAAGAGAAGGAAGAGGTGGCCGTGTACCTGAGTGGGAGTATCCGCATGTACCAAGAGGATGCATGTACTTAACGTTCGGTGTGAGTTCCGAGTTGCGAAGGCTTCAATCAACGTGCCGTCGCCCGCGGCCTATCCGATATCAGACATTAGGTACCCACGGCTCTGGCTACGTACTTTAACTCTTTCACGTTCCGACGCCCACGAGCGTGGCCTGCCTCACAGCCGAACTTCTTTCCAGACGTAGCATACGCGTTCACCGAGAAAAGGCGCCGAACGCACCATGTTTAACCCCGAACGCGATGGGTCTGCGTGTATTTCGTGCTTATTCCGGCGAGGGCCATGTATTCTTTCTTATGACCTGTACGAAAGTGGAAACGATCACACGGTTATTCCGACACTCGTGGAAACTTATCCTCGATACAGGTACCGTTGCAGGGTTCTTCATGAACCGAGAAGTTACAATTAGACAGGCAGATTTTTTAAATGTCGTAGGAGGTAATATGCAATTTAGTTTTTAAATGTTCGTACGTGTACGGAAAAGCGTAGAGATAGGCGAAGTTAAAATCTAAGGATCGTCGCATTCGTTTAAAGTCAAATTGAGAATTTTTATGTTCTTCGTTTGCAAATGTTTGCGATACCAAATATTCCTCTGAGCTTGGACGAATATTCTGCAACTAGTGAATTAATTAACTTAAGCACACGAGGGTATTGGAACGAATTTAATAGAATGGGGCTTAATTGCTATTTCTTCGTCGATACAGGGGTTTGACTTTGTTTGTTCCCTGAAGAAGCTTTTCCATTAACTTCTCCTGTTATATATTTCAGGTATCGCTGTTTAATCGCCGTGTTTAATCCACTCGTTAATTATTTCGCTGTTTGTCCGATATTCAATAAACCATACAAATCCCATCGCATGACAACGTCTACCGAAAATGCTACGAATTTTCTGGAGAAGCAAATAACTTGTGCGATTTTTGTAGCAACGATTTAAATGATAAAGTATATTTTTTACATAGACGTGGATTTAAAGGTACAATACGATCAGCCTGTGCAAGATCTGGAGAAAGTCTGGTTGAGTTATGTTTTGAAGAATGTGTCAGAGCACGTCGTATAAGGTTTGGTATGCAAGATAAAGATTTATCGTGTTGTATGTTTCATTCTGAGGAATGAAAAGTATGTTGTAAAAACATATACAGTAACGTGTTCCGGATATTTTTAATTAAACTTAATAAAATGTAATACGTTGCATTTACCGTGTTGTCGATCTCGGAATTGAAAATAATAGTTAGACCGCGTTATGCAAATTGATATATACTTTACATGTTACGTGCAGTCTGCAAATTTTTGCACTTTCTCTCATAAATGTATAACGATCCACAGTTTTCAACCTGTATTCCTTTTTCTTCTATTTATCATTTAGGGACATTGTATTAATCGTCTAAAAAATCGAGACAACGAAAGTATATTATTCCATGAAATACGATTACTACGCACTCGTTGATTAATTCTAGGCAACTTACTCCGTAAAAGACATTTTATTAGAATTTGTTATAAAATATGTAACAGTAGACTTCGTTACAACGATAAGATTAAAGTCCTACGTTTCTTCGAAGAAAGCGTTCGACGTTGTAAGAAACGATCGTCAAACGTAAAAAATTGGCCGTAATCACCTCGCAATGACCCAAATTCGGCCACCCGTGCCGATTAAAATAAAAATAAAATAGACACAAGAATTTTCTGTTTCTCGTAATGATAATTGAGCAACCCTGTATAATGGAGACCGCGAATTAAAGTCGTAAACGCGCGTGCGCTTGTTTCACGCGCGTTTATTCGAAACCTTTCATCGTTTCTGATGGGAATCGGTAATGGTCGAAACTTCGCTGGCCCGAATTAATTCACGCTTTCGCGGGGCCGAATTAAACGGTTTGCGTAACTCGAAGATGAAATGCGTCCGAAGAAGGTCACTCGAGGCGTGGAAGGGAAAAAAAAAAGGCAAAAGCGTTTAACGGGCGGGGAATAATTCACTCGAAGCGCATCGTAAAACCATTAACATCGGCTGTAAAAGTTCCATCTGCCCTTTGAGAAGCAGCCTCGAAGAGGAGACCGACGTCGATATATGTCGGTATGCGAAACGTCAACTTTAGCCTCGTTTCCATGCATATCGTTTCTGCAATATTCATTTGCATCGGTTTGCGGGGACAATCGCTCTCCAGACGATATTTCGACTATGATTCCATTTATCATTAAGTTTGTTCAAACGTTAGATCTTGCGAATTAATTAATTCATATCCGCGTTATTTTCAATCGAAGATGAGAAAGTAATGACAATTTGAGGAGAGAATCGAAATAGGCGTTTACTATGGAAGATTAAGATTTGAGAATAATAATTACAGCAAGGTGATAGTTGAAAATGTTCCTGCAGACGACATAGAAAAACGTTAGGTGAACATGAATGTAATTGAAAAGATCGGAAACATCTACGTATTATCATCGTACATTACGTTGTCAAACACTATAATTTTATGAAGTTTAATATGAAATAAGATTACAAACTCGACGATATTAACGACAGAATAGTTTCACGAAATTGTTCAACGGGTATAAGAATAATTTCAACTTAAATCGAGCAAGTTGTAGAGTCTAAAGTTTATAAAATATTAAGCCAGATATTACACGAAATCATAATTCATGCATTATGTGATAAAGCGTTTTTGATATCCGCCGCTGCCGTTATTATGTTATCACATAAATTAAGTTTTTACGCATCGGACCATCCGAGATACATACGCGCTGAAAATGATGAATGGTGTCGAATATAACGGTAAGCGACGGCTCTCTTTCATCAAATTTTGATACTTCCGATCTTTTAAATGCACTCATACATATATTTTTTTACGTTACACTCAACAACTTATGACCTGAAAAAAAGTTATACCTGCAAACCTTTGTACCGATTTCCTTTTTCCAATAGGTGTGAAATTAATAATAGCTAATAAATACGCTAATCAATACGAAATACCTGTAATAAATATTCTCGACGTGAATAAATAAAAATACCTGTATAAAACGGCAAACAAAATAATTTGCACTTAATCTTCGTAAACATTTATAAAACTTTTTATGAGTTTAGAAATAGACATTAGAATTTTAAATTTCCTATCAAACTCTTGCAAATTAAACGTTAACCATGACAAAGCAAGTTTCTTAAGATTAAAGACGCATATACAACATAGGAAATTGGATATATTAATCCTTCTTATATGTACAATACGTAAAGTTGTAACGTGAAATGGAATAATAAACATCGTAATTTAATTTTAATAAATATATCGTAAATACGACGAGTTTATGTAATTCTAACGAATGTAATTCTGTTTTCCTTGACGCCGGACAATCTCCAGTGGCTGGTGTTTAGCGACGGTATCCAATAGAAGACGGCGTGGCATAATATACAGAATACGAATGCTTCTATCAATTTGTTTCAGATAAATTAATAAATTTCTACAAGAAAGGATGCTAATATCTCTTTAAAATAACACTTAATGAATAATCATTGATATTATAGATAATATACAACGCCATGTTGAGATTCTTTTGAGAAGGTCAAGAAATAACGCATAGGCCAATTACACAGAGACAATGGAGACGTGAGAACGATCAATTAATTAATTAATCAATACGAAGAATGAAATACTCGGAACAAAATCTCAGTTATCCACGATTTTACAACACATTTCTACCCAGACTGTCGTATTGCTCGAAACGACGGTGCAACACAAAACCTCTAAACCGTTCTTTAACACTAGAACCACCAGAGCAATTAAAACAACGAATTCATAATGTTGAATAAAAATGTAATATATTCACAGTATGTCTGTCCGAACAATTGTTGCTAAAGTGATTTGAACTCCCGCGTCATCTACCTTTCCGCGTTCTATTCGCTTCAATTTCTTCGATGAAAATTATCTACCGTAGTCGACCATGGTGCTAATATTAACATACACGCGATATCATCTCATCAAACAGACACACGTACCTTGAAAAGGATATCCAGTGAAATAGGGTGCCATGTTCAGAGTGCTGACTGCCATCTAGCTAATCGTCGTCGTCCTCGGCCGTCCTTGGATCACCAAGCCACCACAAAACGCCAGACGTTATCAATAAACGTAACCGAAACGTACCGTTTCTTCTTTTTTTGTTCTTTCTCAACTGTCCCTTGCAATCACTTCACACGCAACTTGAACGAAACTTACGATAAAGATACGACGGTAGGGAAAAAAAAAGACGAGCTACAGGAAAAGGAATTGGAGTAACCTGGTCGCGAGACGATCTGTCTCTGACGAGGATGACGGAAACGGATCTGTTTTCCCGGATGCGAGTAAAACGATCGTGAGACCTGCTTGCTTCGGGGTCTCAGCTCGAACTGTTCGGCTGCCGATTCGTACGGAGGCTGGCGGCAAAGGAGGCTGAGAATAAAAGAAAGGAAAAGAAAGGCCGAGGTAACACCGAGGGCAAAGAAGGCTCCGCCTTCGTTCAGGGGCCCTGTCGAGGTGGGAACGTCTGGGTCCAAGAGCACCTTGATGGCTCTAGTCGAGCGGTGCATTGGTCACCTCGAAGGTGACCTCCTGAAGGTGGAGGTGGTCTCTTCCATGACTCCGCCCGACTTTCTCCTTTCCTTAGCGAGCGCAGGCCTCTTCGGCTTGCTCTGCACGCGTACCTTCACGCTCCTTCGATGTCCGACCGGTGGAGGTAGAATCGGTAGCTAAATGTAATGACGTTTAATCGAACGCGATCGTTTCTCCATAATGTGCCAAAACACAGGGTTACACGAATCGGCTAAGCTTCTGCATCTTGAAACTCCATCATCGAATGATCAAATTTGGGGTACATTGCGAGACAGCTTTGGACTCTAATGCGATAAGCTGTGAGGAAAGAACGAGAGATTATTGGGCAGTTTAGAGGATCAGCGAGAAAGGATACGAGGAATGAGAATATGATTTGAATAACATTATGGTAGAGTGTGAGAGCTAGTGAAACAAGGAACAAAATGTATCTACCTATAGATAAACGAGGAACAATTTTCATAGGACGTATGGATACTCCAACTTTATTTCTTATTTTCATTTTCATTTTATTTCTTGTTCGGTGGATTCGATCTTGGTTGAAAAGTTTTGTTCGTTTTCGTAGTGATAGCAACCCTGTTTATCGAAATCGGAACGTTGATCGCGAAACTTGGTAACCCTGGTAGAAGCTGGATCGCGTGATTCGACCAATGGGATCGTGTAAAGTTCAGAGGAATCTATTTCGCACACATCATAGTCGTTGCTGTGGCTGTGATTCGATTCGCGTCGTTAATTAAAATGAATTGTATTTGACGAGCGATCGTGCGTTTAATTGAATCGCGAAATCCCAGGGATCGATGATGCATCCTTGTGTCGCGTACAACAAACGCAACTCATTTTCCATGCTTTAAGAGAATATTTCCATTTAGAAGGAGCGACAAATCATTTTCTTTCCTTCAATATATAGATTTCGATTTAATTTGTCTCCCTTTCGGCAAATAGAACAACACGAATCGTGGCAATCATTCGTGCTTCGTTTACGGTAAACATGTAAACAGCCTAAATCGGTGCAAAAACCTGTTCTTACGTCCCAAACTTTTAGTAAATCAACTGTTACACAGAATAATCTACAGAAATATTTAAATAGGCAACATTAGGTACTAAAGCATTCATATTTATTTTTGTAAGATTTTGTTGCCAAAATGGGACCGGTTGAAAGGGTTTTGAACCATAAAATTGCTTTCTTCTAAGAAACGGAAAATGTTTCCAATCCCATCACGTTCTTCTTTTACGATCTTCAAACGTAATAGCTTCAATAAATTACATTCGTAGCAGATGTAAAAAGTAACCAAAGGTATAAATTCTTTCAGTCTCTTCAAACACCTTTTATATGATACAAAGGCTAGTACAAATTTCAAGAGATCACGTGACATATTTTAATACGTCAATGATCAATCTTCTTCATCCTTTCTTCGGGCGTTAGGCATCTCGAGCTGATTCCCCGCTGCGACAAAGGAATCTTCTCTGATTCGCGTGTAATCACCTTTGAGATTAGCCGAAAAACAAGCTGGAATCGTCTGGACGAGCGTTATAATCCAACACAATAGGGCTTACAGCCGCGTTAAGGCACGAACCCTGTGCATTGCCATTACAGCTTTATTTTCCTCGTATCCTCGTTAATATTTGTTGTAAATAGTGCACTGTTAATCACGACTGTGATCCGAGACGCGTAAACACGGACCAACAAGAAAAATACGCGAAAGAATCCCGATAACAACCAAAAACTCTGAAACCGTTGTAGCAAATTACAAAAGTATTTATGATTTTTTAATAAGTATAACATTTTACGGAACCGATCACGGATCTGGATAATTCAGCTCCGGTAGTAATTTACAATTATAAAATAAAATACTTCAAGTATATCAGAAGCAAGTTTCTAAATGAATTCAATTGTAGATAGCACGGTGTAGCACAATTAATCGAAACAGCATGTAAAAATCAACTAACGGTCAGAATACGTAAAACAAGCTAAACAGCAACCAAAACAAAAACACATCATTTTAACGCATCATCGAACTAAGTATGTAGATACATACGTTTTTATTATTATTATTATTAACTTATTATTATTAATCATTTTA